>JAQQZT010000014.1:11597408-11628953 GCA_030068275.1 Clarias platycephalus
AAGGAAAAACTCCCTGAGATGGCAATAGGAAGAAACCTTAAGAGGAACCGGACTCAACAGGGAACCCATCCTCATTTAGGTGAAACAGAAAGTAAATGACTTATAACTGTAACATACTTAATTGGGTATACTAAAAACATATTATTGATATTTAGTTATTTCCTTTATTATTTGGATATGAAGAATTTTGAAAGAAATCAAAGTATAATGAAAGTTTATGGAACACAATGTGACAAAATGCCCTGCATCCAAAATGTTGGATTTGTTTTCCTTTGGAAAGCAAGTCCTTTGGATGTGCTTGAATGAATCATTCTGATATTCTTGTGGGTTTCAGGTTTGATACATTTTTTAAATGTTCTAATTCCCTGCAGCCCATGGGCAGTCAGTATACACTTTTACCAGCTTCTTGTACTTGGTGTGTGTCCATTAATCTATTTATCCATGCACTCCTTCGTTTTAGATCCTGCATAGTCATTTGCGTGGTAATATCACAAAATATGACCATGACCCGGTGGAGTATTAGAGAAAGTGGTATGATGGTGGTCATCACTCCAAGCTCCACAGTCACTGTATTTCCTCTCACAGTCTACAGATCAAATTGCCCATAGTGTGTGAGTGAGTGCACACCTGGTCCAAGGTGTACTCCACCTAGTTCCCCAAGGCCTCTGGGATAGACTCCCAGGCCTCCCGCAACCTTGTACAGGATTAAGCGGTATATAGAAAGAATAAATGAATGAATTAATGTTTAGCCAGATTCACTCTTAGTTACCAGGGTGAAGCTGTGATAGGGAAGCTGGATCTTGTCTCCAGATTTCACAAAAAGGACAGTGTTAGTTGAAGTGGATGGCTATGGTGACAGGTTCCAAGGAGATCAGACACCAAACCTTGACCCCAACAAAACAGAAGACTTTCCTCTAATTAATGTATGCCTTCTTTAAACTAACTATTAAAAATTATTAATAAGGTCTAAAATGATCCCACAACACTAAAGATATTCATTCAACATCATGTGAAATTCTTTCATAGAAAGATTCATTAAATATGTGAACAAAGTGGAATAACCTTTCATACATATAGGTTTCTTAACCTGTATTAACATACTGTATCTTGAAAAATGAATAGATTTCCTGAGTGAAACTCTTTACAATTTCTTTGGTTTTCTTAGACCACATTTATTTCTGAGAAAGAATCAATGATCAAAAACAAAAGCTTCAATTCACTTCCTGTCCTGTTCCAAGTGTTTTGGGCCACAGTAATATTCAAGATATGGATCAAAAAGCCTAGTATTTCACCATTTACAGTACTGTGGGAAAGCTTTGAGACACCCCTCATTTATTCCTATTAAATAAAAGAGCATAAAAAGAAAACATCCTTCACAAAGTAAAATATGAAGAAATGAGGGGTGGCTCGAGACTTGTACACAGTACTACTGTATACATTGCAACATTTTTTAAAGGTTGTCAAAAAAAAAACGGCAAATCCAATGTGTTAAGTCAGAAACAGTGCTAGTATGAACTTGAGACAGTGATAGAGAGTAGGGACGTGTACGACAGGTGTCCTCATCTTTGTGGCTTAACCTATGCTATGAAGTGTAAAAGATAAGGCTAGGTGTTCTTGGGCCAGGTTTTCATCTGACATACTGATTTAATAACTGTGGCCAAAACTACTATTTGGCCTTAATGATGTGACAAATTCAGTAATATAAACCGATGATATAATAGGGACACTGGGTAAAGTTAAATTAATGCTTGGTTAAGTTACTAGATTAAATTTTGTCTGGATGATTCAACATAATTCAATTTCACTGGCATGAAATTTCAGTTTCATTGGCATTTATTCAAATAAGAAGCAAGCGAGTGTGATGGTGGTAAGGTAAACCTCCTTGACCTGACAACTATTAATATTGTGTGTGCTTATAAGGAATATAAGCAATAATCATACTCAAAAAATCTTGAGCTTTCTATCAGCAAAATATTTAGTTTTTCTTGCAGTCAGTTGCTCTCTGAAGCGAACAGTAGATCTCTGTTTTTTACATTGTGCCTGGTGCTTCTCAGCGGCATAGTTTTGGGACAATATTCTATTATAAAAGCATCCACAAAACCTGTCGTCATATTAGCTGGAAAGTGTGTATTATCGTAACTTCCTAATAAACAGCATGGCATTCAGTTTGTCTCGCTCTAAATTTGAGACCAAAGTTTTATTTTCCTTTTTCTAGACATTCTACGTTCATACTGTACATACTTATGACCTTGCACCTTTTCTTATGGAATTGTTTCTTGACACTTTCTCCTCCTTCAATTTTAGTACAGCAGACTTAATTCTTATATAGAATCCGACACACCCGTTTAAATCCTTGGGCCTCTCAAGAAGTTGGACAAAAACTTCATTGCTAAATAATTTTTCCTCATAAGCATGACTCACTCAAGTTCTGCCAAACTGGAAAACACTACGCAAAACTGGTTCAGACTGGCTGGCTTTCAAAGTGAGAGGAGAAGGTTGAAGATAGAGAGTGTGACATACAGAGAGCGAGTGTGTAATGGAGAGATAGAGGCTACTCTGTTTCCACTGCGCATGGCCTGCTGGCTCGGTGCCATGCTGGTGGGAATGTCTTATCACACCCATTGCATGTCTTCTGCTGTGTCTGCATTGCTACCACATACAAACTGCTAAATAACGAACTGAGATTATTATGTAAGGTATTTCCAGTGAGTGATTTTACAGAGTGTATTTACAGAGTGAGTGGAGACATGGGTTCTTCCCAGGTTCCTTCCATCATTAATTATACACGTTTCTGATGCTGATATCAAAGACTTCTCTATCTGGGCACTGACAACAGTATACATACCAAACCCAATTTTTCTTTTAATCACGTACAATGCTTCTCAAAGTGAGGTTTGCAGTGCCTCAGGGAAGCATGCAGTGGTGGAAATCACAACCCACTATTATGAAAGCTGTTACAGTATGTTTATCATTAAGTCTTTAATTATTGTCTTGGATTATTCGCATGGTCAAGAAAAAAAAAAAAAAAAAAAAAAAAAGAATTGCATTATAAATGCAAACCTGGACCTAATATGTTCTGCAGGGTGAAAAGAAATAAACACCATGCATTTTTGTTGTTTAACTAGAGCATATGGTTTACTGACAGTGACCGTATTTTCCCCCAATATAATGAAATCACAGTTTTATAAATTCATTAAATTTATTCTTGATGATGGGTTTCAGAGGGAAAAATCTCACTAACCACAGAAGACTGTAAGCAAATAAAATGGTAATATTTTAAATAATTTAGGATTGAGACATTATAAAGCAGTTTCAAATGCTCAATTAGCAGCAGTGTCTGAGAGAGCGGAGACAGATAAGCATTGCTGAGCCAATTTATCAGTTACCTTCATTTTTTAATGCTTAACAATGTGGAAACAATGTCATAATGATTTTCAACTGTGCAAACCAAAACCTGTAGCGATATTGTAGTGCAGAAAAGTTATTAGCCACCGCCGGGTTGCTACTGTTGGCCTTGGGCAAGACCCTAGCTAGCCAAATCTTGTGTGTTTCATAGTATGAAATCAATTTTTTCTGTAAACTTAAGATGTCACACTGTTGGTCGGTTGTGATTACTTGTTGTGTTAAATGATTCTGTGATTCTTTATGTGCTGAAATAGCCTATTGGTAATTAACTATGTATCTAGAAACAAGTACGAATTAACATGACCTAGCAAGCTACTGAAACTTTTACAGTATTTAGCTAAGGCTATGTTCACATTACTAGCCTGAAATTACTCAAATAAGATTTAAAAAAAAAAAAACTCAGATCTGATTTTTTTTTTAGGGCCTGTCTGAACACAGAAATCTGATTTATTTATTTATTTATTTTTAAAATTGAAAAGTCTCTTTTATATATGGTCATGATACAGTATATATCTGATATGTGTTCATGTGACTTGAATGAGAATGGTCACGCAACTTTTTGCCTTTGATGTTATCAGTCAGCACCAGCAGCATGGGGATTTCATAGCATTGCAGCAATAGATAAACAGCTAAATAGCAGCTAAACCAGCTAAAGTAAGGCATCTGGTTTTCTTCCTTCTTCTGGACCTCAACAAATATAGATGACTAACTGCTTGCCATCCTCCAAAACAAAATATTTTTTTTGCATATTTTTGCTACATTTAAATCCATTGTACATTACATTTAAAATGAATGAGTGGTATAACACATATAATGTTAGCAAAGACTCTTGTAATTAGCATTGTGAACTGTCATGACATGCAAAGCCAATCTGAAAAGAATTGGAATTAAACTACTATGTGGCTAGTAACGTGAATGTAGCCAAGTTAGCTAGCCCAGCTAATGTTATCTTACTTCATATACTGTTGATAATAAAGGTGGTTTTCACTTCTGAATACTTTAACTTGCTTGAGTGTTTAGAATTATTGTTTAAAATGTTTTTTTTCCCCCAGACAACTTTTTTTAAAAATATATTTTCCATAAGATTACAAACTTCCTCCTTTTTGATACTGTTTTTTGGATAATTTCTGTTAGTCACTCTGGATAAGGGCATCCGCCACATTCCATACATTTCAATGCAAGTGAGCAATTTGCATTTAATTCAACCAATTTTCTATGATTACTACTTATATTTTTACTTATATTTTGTATTTTGTCCACATTTTGGTGCTCTGTTAGTGGAATTTTCAGGCATGAAAAGCTCTAAAGCTCCAATAAATAGCAAGACTATTGTTGCACAAATTTAAAGCAAGAGTCTGCTATCTGAATAGTTTAATAAGTAATAGATAAAACTATATTGAGGTGGCCTTTTCAACTGTTCTTACAAACGAAGGGATATGAACATATATGCCTTTCTTCTTGTGCACTAGCTAGGAACAGTCTTGCCAGACACCGTAGGCTGGTTATTTGTATAGATGATACCTTCTTATGACCTTTGGCGACCTGCTGTCTGTGAACATCAAACCTCTCATAATCGTCTGCACATTTTGGCAAGCTATACTGCAGACAGACCCGTCTCCTTGAATAATAAGCTATGCTTCATGGTAAAGCCAAAGTCAGAAACCTGTGCATCCTATGTAAACAATATGACTCAGCACAATACTGTTGACATTATTGATTACAGGTTGATGAATTGATTTCTAGATTTAAAAATAGTGCATCACACATAGATATGATATAAGAAATATAGTAGATTTGCAGATAGATAACCCCTTCCCAAACCTTATCTGCCATATATTGATCTTTTCAGTTCCAAGAATTCTTTAGTAGTATTGTAGAGTTAACTATGGCTTATCAGTTGAATTAATACTTAACGTATTTGTATACATTTATTTTTGGAGCCGTAGTAAATTCAGCAGACTTGTAGGCAGTAAAATGGAGTATATTATGTGCAGGCATGTGTGTATGCCTAACCAGCATGCTGTCTCAGCTGAAGTATCAGCAGCAGCAGCACGCTAAGCTCAGGAGTCTTCATTGTGCGGCTTACTTACTGCCTGCTGATTTGTGTATTATCATTTAGAACTGATCTGAGTGTGTGAGTGTGTGCAGCTTTACAGGTCGTGACCTTCTGACCGCGATGCAATCTGTTTGCTTAGGGCAGTGGCGCAGCATAGAACCATCAGCTAGAGGAATAAAGTAGGATCCATTATCATCCTGGTAAAGGATCTATAGACAGGCATACTGTAGCAGCAGCTTTGTGAATGTAGATTATGCTGTGACAAAATAACATTACTAATGACAACCTCAACGGAATTTAAGTCAAGAGGATATAACACTGACCAGGCTACTATGTAGTACATTTTTAAAGTATGAACATGTTTTTTTACTCTCATAGTTGTGTTCTCATTGTTATTCTGCACAATCAAAAGTCCCATTCTGTCCTGAATGCCACTTGGATTATTACAGCTCATCTAGATCTCAAAAAGCACACAACACCTGAAAGTAGCCCACCCAAAATGTATTGGGAATTGAAAAAGAGAGACAGATTTATCTTGTTTTGTTTAGCCATTGTGTGGGAACAAGGTCACCATCTTGTGCACATATTTCTTAGGTACCAACATCAACTACTTCATAATTCTACCTTTCCCCCAACAATCCTTTGCGATGCAGCTTACACAAGATTTATATATATATATATATATTTTTTTTTACATCATACTCAGACTGTCTGCTCTTATATAAGTTTTTTTTAATTAGACCTAGTTTTGATTATTTTGTAAACTAACCCTTTTGTGGTAAAAACTGTGCCTATGGCAACCCTGTGATTAAGTCCCTTGTTAATGAGGTAAAGTATTTTAACTGATTTTAAAATTATTTACTTATGAATGAGGAATGAGAACTTTGCTGGATGTTTGATATTAATGCCTCTGCAAAACAAGCCCCTATGGATGAACAACCACTGCATTATAATATATCATTAATCATTTATAATATTACACTATTAGGTATAATAATAATAATAATAATAATAAAGTAGTGTTTTAGTAATGGTTGTGGTGATGTCACAGCAGAATTTAGGATTTCAATTGAAATGAAACAATTACCTTGATGCACCGGTTTGAAGCACAGTCGTCTAGCCCTTTCTCAGTGTCAGTGTCTGATTATAGGACTGCTATTTGCTGGGTATTTTTAGTTGGCAGATTATTTTCAACCTAGTACTGACATTAGCATGACATTAAAACGTGCTGCTTCTGATACACTCGAACCTGCGCCATACTACAGTGCCACTGAGCTGTGGATTGTTTCAGGGGTGTGGATCTTTTGGCACCATGAACAAATACTTATAGTCTTTCTAGATAGAAGTATAACAGACATAGACACATGCACACACTCACCATACTATCTAGGTCAGAGCAGACATGATTATAAGCCTCTCATTATAAAGCCAATGAACTGTGGAACAGCAGGTTTGTGGTCTGGAGGATTTTGGTAAGTGATTGCTCAAACACATAAGAAGCGTCACATGGTATTTAGGTTTGAATAGTCACATAAGTACACATGTAGGTTTTGGACACTTGCTTGTTATGTTGCCTGGTTATATATTATTGATTTATTGTCACATGATTTTTTTTTACATGGGATTTTTGAATATTAATTTATTTCAATATTATATAATTTTTCCAACATCATTTACTGTTAAAATAAGTTTTTAAGATTCATGTCTTTTCTTATGTCTTTTCTTCTTAGAAGTAAGTTTACACAATTACATACATTTTACTCATATTTTATTCATTTTCATATTCACATCATGACACATTTTAACTTAATTTCAGGGCATCAACCTTTTGCGAAACACTGTCGCATGTTCTTTCACATGAGATGACATGGTACTCACACAAATACAGACTGATCACATGTGAATTATATGCAATTCTGTAAGGTTTAGAATAGCAGTGACAGTGAAGTCAAAGGCACATAAACACAGCACTGTTCCATAAGGCATAAACTACAAACGCAGTCTAAAATATCTACAGCCCACGATAAACTGCCATTTAACCCTGACTGTCTGGTTGTACTGAAAATACCATTCGTGTAATTCAGAAGGTAGTCTACTTAGATGGTAGAGTTTTAAAATCAAACAATAACCTGCAAACATAACAGCATGAATATATCTTCTTTACAGGTGTATTTTAAAGATGAAGAATGATTTTCTGATATAAATACAGGACAGACATCGCAGTCATGAGGCTAATGAAGTCCTCAAGAGCAGGATACAAAACAAAACTGTTGAATGTTGAACTAACGGGTTCAGCGGGATCAAACGAGATCTAAACTCAGGTCATGCCATTTAATTGAATAAGAAAGGGTGGATACAAAAAATACAGAGATTTGAATAGCACACACCTTACATTGAAGTGTTTTTGGACTTGGGTTGGACCTAGATGTCCATCACAGGCAGATATTATAAACAAATCGATTTCGCCATAGCCGCAAATAACTGCCTGGATATATACATGATACAGAGAGAGAGAGAGATGACTTGGAGACTTGGTCTTGTGGATTCGATCACAGCTTTTGGAATTTACAACGACACCATTTCCATAAAGTTCAGACAAAGAGCTTGCTGTATATTAGAAAACAGACAATAGAGGGTTCAAAATGTTTAAATAAGACAGCTGAGAGACACATCCGACATACAGTAACGGTTTGGACAAAAGTTTGGATAGATCAACTGAAAAAACCTTCAGGCATCAAAACTATTAAATAACACGTGAAATTATGTAATAAGCAAAAAAGCAAAACGTTATATACTTTAGATTCCACAAAATAGCCACCATTTTGCTTTGATGTCAGCTTTGCACACTTCTGACATTGTCGCAATCAACTTCAACTTCCAGGGTCTGGAATGAATTGTCCAATCTTGAAGTGGTGGCCATATATGTTGAGCACATGTTGGCTGCCAATAATATGCAAAGCTGTCAACAATACAAAAAAAATTTATGTATCAACCTACTGTACTGTGGAAAAGTCTTAAGCTATTCCTCATTTCTTTATGTTAACTTATATTAAATGATGTAAATTAAATTGAATAAATGAGGACAAATGTTTTACTGTGACAGGCTGCAAAGTGCCTAAATATACAATTAAATAAATATACTTTATGTAACAGCCTCAGCAGCAACCTCATTTCCCCTCTCGTCTGTCCCAACCTCTCAGCATTCAGAATCACAAGCATACTAACCACTGGCTTGTTTATCTGTCATCTGAACATATTTTTCACTGGTTCATGTCTTAAATTAGATGGATTTTATGCTTGAATGATTCAAAGATCACTGCGAGGCTTAACAAACAAAATATTCCTCTGAAACTGGTCAGGTACAAGGGCTGAAAATAAGAGCCACAAATGGTGCACTGTACTGTATTTAAATTAAGAGTGGAATTTCCACTCCAAAATATGTAAGTTAAACAAAAATAAATAATGGTAAACAATGTTATATTTATGGTTAATGCATAAATTCGAATTGCATATTACATAATTATCATAATACAATTATTGTACAGTAGATATGGACATTACATCAATATGTTAAAGGTACACATATGTAAAGGGCCCAAATCTTTTTTGAGTAAAGGTGACCATTTTGAGAAAAATGTGACTATTTTAAAGAATCTAAAATATAAAACAAAGTCCAAACTTTTGATTGGTACTGTAGATGAAAAATAGCATTTGTTGTAATTTATTATAAATCTGTAATACAAAAGATTGTTTTCATCTATCTATCTATCTATCTATCTATCTATCTATCTATCTATCTATCTATCTATCTATCTATCTATCTATCTATCTATATATATATATATATAGAGAGAGAGAGAGAGAGAGAGAGAGTCATTCTCTAGATGAGATATATATATATATTTTTTTTCCTTTGTTTTTTTTTAATTCAAATTATTTAAAAGAATGCAAATGAGGAAGTGTATCACTTAAATAAGCTAAATAAAAGTCATATTTCTAAAATAAGCAAATGACATGCACATTTTGTCTGGACTTTTTAATAAAATGCTGATTAGTAAGTATTTTTAAAGGGACTAAAGGGATTTAGAAACAAAACTTTTCTCTACTCTGTAAAATTATGTAGCTCGCCTCACAACAAAATTGTTTACTTACTGTATGTAGACCTTATTACATTGATACATTATTGATATGATAACATTCTGCTTTTATTTATAAGTTTTGGAGAAACATTATTTAATAGAGAGGGATTTATGAACACCAGTTGTGGCTGAAAAAAGTTGGAGTAAAATAATAGCCTGTTGTGTCTTCTCTTGGCATTGGCACAGGTTACTCATGCTGATCAGCCTTTAGCATTATATGGTGGATGAGTCTTGGGTGATAACACATCCTGTACTCCTCACTGACACATTTTCCTTTCTAAAAAGAGAAAATGCTGCATCAGCTTCCTTATTGTCTTTAAATAATAATGTGGGAAAATGTTAGCCAATGCGTGCCACAAAAAGTGCTGATTTGGGGGAGAGGCTATTTGATGTCATTATTTCAAGGGCAATTTCAAGTTTGAGAACAAATAAGTTACGCAGCAGATGTTCAACATGATGAGCGCGCATCGCGTGAGTGTTAAATCCTGCATCTAGTTTACTGATAGGCAATACTGTAGGGCTTGTGGTCTTATTCTTATTCATAGAGGGGGTGTCTGCTTATTATGTGTGGAGAGAGAGAGAAAATATTGTCTTTCATCCACCTCTGGACTGCCAAAAAGCAAACACAGACACCCGATCCTTCGCTGAATCGTGGCCAAGAAGTGACTTTGGCTTCTAAACATGAGGAGAGCTTGCATTTAGGAGTTGTTGACTCTGAAATCTAAAGTCAATCCAAGGTCAGAGGCTGTTCTCCAGGCAAAAAAACACACTTACAGCCAGCTGTTTCAAATGGATGTGTAATGTGCAGTGCGGAACTATTGTTCAATATCACTTAGAAATCGCCCACACTCATATAGTGTAGTATAGCTCAGTATTGTCAGTAAGCTGGTATTGTAACATGTAATTTCTGTATTTAGTGATCTATTATTAAATATATCTGTTCTGTTCTCAGAGATCTGCTAGACATAGTCAGATTATAGAGACTGCCTATGGCATCGCAATTATAGCCTATGGTCATGTTTGGTACTATCAGTACTTATCATCGCATTCTGTTGCAAGCCTGTTAATGAATGCTTTTGTTTTCCAGCGGTAGAAAGCTACTTACACGTACTTAAGTTGTTTGCTCCTAGATCATGCGTTTGCATGTTTTGCTTCAGTCGCAGAACCAGTTTGCCAACCGACAATAGCAGCCCATATGACTAAGCATAATCTATTCATCTTCTTTGCCTGGGACATTTGAGGTCAACGTGGTGCGACACACAGGATGAAGACAAGCCTGTACAGCAGAAGTCTGTAAAACGCATAGATTACACAACACATGTTGAGCTTTTTATGTGAGGATGATCCAAATGCCCATATAATTGTGGTGGCACATGCAGAGATTTTAAATATTTAAAAATGAAGATACTGTTTCCATGGAAAATGAATGCATATGAATGCATACTGTATGTAATCGCGTGCCGCCGCCTAATCTGCTGTACCGTTTGTGTAAACAGAATCGCCTAGCAGCAGATCCCTCCCAGGTGACAAACTCTTCTGTAAAGTATTGTGCTGGATGTTTTGAGGAATCAAGATAATCCTTCCCCATATTAGGCAATGCAGCTACTTCATAGACCTACTGGAATACATTTTCTACTATACGTACATTATAACTCAAAGTAACAGCAAACAGATGACACAGACAACCTGAGTAAAATTATTATTTTTTTATTATTATCATTATTATTATTATTATTATTATTATTATTATATGTTACACAAAACAAGCAGCTGTACTCCTGGGCCAGAATGCCCATGTGCTTCTCAACCTACAATATTTGATATTTACATCTGTTACAAACTTCACAAAATGTCTGAAGTAACAATTCACATATACACATATATATATATATATATATATATATATTTATAAAAAGATCAGAAGTATTGACAAAACTCCAGGTATAAAAAAAACAGTTCTGTGAGAAATTAAAACTGTGGTACATTTTAGTGCAAAGGTGGTACCAGTACAAAAATACTGCTGGCTGGCTTATATGGATTCAGTATAAAGGCAGCGAGGTTACAGGTGCGTGTCTGCGATGGGAATGCGCCGGAGCTCAACAATCTGGGAGTTGGCCACGCTCGCACCATCGTGACTGCCGTGGATCGA
Organism: Clarias platycephalus; assembly: GCA_030068275.1. NCBI lineage: Eukaryota > Metazoa > Chordata > Actinopteri > Siluriformes > Clariidae > Clarias > Clarias platycephalus. Next base: position 11,609,158 of record JAQQZT010000014.1, read on the forward strand.
CTCGCTGTCACTCAGGTTAAGACCAGAACCTGTAGAGTTTGACACACAAATAATGTTCAGAGCGTAATGGCCACTTCATAGCAACTACACGCTTAGCTATGTTATCAAGTACAGCTGCACTTTAATGGTATGAAGTTAACCCATTCTTTAATGACAAAGACACCAGTGATAAACATACTTATGTGTATGTACAATATTTAAATATGTATTTGTACAGTATAACTATGATCCATATGTTTGAATATGGATGTTAGTGCTTTGTACATTTTTCTTTCCCGATTAAAAAAATAAGCAATATTTCTGTCATAAAGTTTAAGAAATAAAAGGAATGAACTTCTAATAGCCATCCCACTACATTAAATCTAACTATAAACATTTATAGTATGACGTTTATTCAATAATTAATAAAACATGAGATCATAAGCATAATTTGCTGTCATATAAGAGGAATAAAATGCTTTGAGACATGCTGGCAATGGAAAATAATCATCATACCAATCCATGTTAATTATTATAAATTATTACTGTATGGTAACAACATACCAAATTAATGCTAATAGAGCTTACCCTTGAAGGTAGAAAAGTTGGTCACATAGTACCAGTCAAGAGTGTGGACACACCTTCCAATTCAGTGTTTTTGTTTGTTTACAGATTTTTTCCCACATTATAGCACAATACTGGATTTTTTCTAAACTATGAAATTACTCATAGGAAGTTATTAAATTAAGTAACAACTACCATGATGAAACTGGCTCTAATGAACAGCATCCCAGGTCAGAGGTACCAGCAGATTAGTGCCATTAATACCAAGAAAGACCATGAAATTAGAAGGTGTGTCCTGACTTTTGACTGGTAGTTTACAGTATGATTGATATCTCTCACAGGGGGTAAAGTGGGATTTCGTTGTTGGGGGAACACAATGTAATGGTACGGCAGGGAAAACCACTCCCCTAAAATAATTCAGACCGTTTTCTGCTGTGAGACATATATGCACCCGCAGTTTTACAAATAATGTATTTCGATTGTATGAGCCTAAAAGAAACTCAAGCCTGTAAAACCTGCAACCAGCCTGTAAAACACAAAATGTTAATTTCACATTTTGCTTCACGATAGTATGAACCAAAGATCATAGACCATTGCTATCTAGAATTTCTGGTATGAACTGCCATGTGGAAATAGAGTGAGGTCAGGACTGTACAGGGATGTGGCGGTAAGTCCCAGCCAAGGTTCTGTAATGTGTGGCGTAAGTGGTGCAGTGAGCAGTATGAGGTCATGCATTGTCCTGCAAACAAGCCTTTGATAATCAAACTGTCAAAGACTGTTTCTTTCTGTCAAAGAAAATGGCTATTAAAGGAGTCCTTGGGAGGCTAGCATTGATAATGATGTAAAGCAGGTAATCTGATCATAGCACCGATGGATCACGAAAACTTTCTACCTTAATAGAGGCACTAGTGAAATGCAGGAATAAGTACATTAGTGTAGCAGGGGATTATATAGAGAAATAAAGGTAATTCAAAAGCTCTCAAAACTGTTCTTTTATTCTGCACCAAAAAAAAGTCCTGGTTTGATTTAAACACCCCTCATACGTTTAATATTGTAAAACATCTGCAAAACAAGCTAGTTCCTGTTATCACTTGCATTAATACAGCTATAAATAGTTGTTCCCTCACCAGCTTCTCCTTTTCTTTCTGTTAAAGTTAATAATGCAAAAAAAAATGTAGCTTTTTGTTTTACTGAGAAAATGCAACGCTCCTTGACCAGAAACCACTTTTGTGTTTTTTGACTGTTACAAAGAGTGAACATACTGTATTTATCAAATACCTATATAACAACGAGGAATAAAATAACTGAAAATCATATTGTGGAATCAAAAACCTTAATAACAAATTACCCTAAATATATGTTTTTATATTTTGTTGCCTTTGCTGGTGACCCGCTGAAGTTGTTACATGACTAATGGAGCTGCTTTAATAACAGAAGGGGCTAAACCCTGCAAAGAAGACTGAGCTTTCAACACCAGCTAAATTAGCTTAGAAGTTAAGCTAGCCTCTTCCCCTGCTTGAGGGTTCAGAGACAGAGATAGACAAAGGTATGCAACTTTCTTTGAATATTAACATGAAAGACGTGCAGTTTTAGAAGCTTTATGATATTCGACTGACAACACTGTCCTGCCTTCAAGGCGTCATCAAGTTTGCCGACTTGGAGAAATAATTTGGATGCGATCGCTGGATTAACCTTTGAAATGCTAAAGCCTATTTTCATCAAATGCGTCCTTGCATTTATTTATGAGGACACACAGATGGAGTTTCATGGATCTTTGACCTGATCTGATGAAAAGGCGAGCTGCTAACTGGCATTAAGAAACACTTAGCATTTGCAATGTTGCTAAATTTGTACATTAAAAATGCTGCTGGTCAAAGTGTAATTACTCTATTATAGGAAAACAGTGAAGCTGAACAATAATATATCACCGGGATCCACAGTCTGCTGTTAAGCTGTTTTATCTCATAAATTACAGAACCAAACTGGGTTTCACCCTCGCTAAACTGAATGTCAACACATTTTATTATTTAGAGGTATAACATAGAATAATCCTGATGTAGTATGTGGTATAGTATGTGGTGCTTTGGGAAGAAATCATACCAGTCTTTAAGGCAAATATAAGGTCATCAAATTCCTGGGATTCCGCATCTTGGACGAGATTTGTGTTAACGAAGCCACCTTCAGGAGTATAAATGTCGCTCTGAGGGGTCTCTTTAAACACACTGCCGGGATCACTGCTGGGTCTTAGCGAAGCTCTTTCCCAGTCTGCCGAGATCTGGAGTAGAAGGGAAAAACATACCATTCATTAACCCTCCGGTTATGTTCTGGCTCCAGGTATAGCATTAGAGGTCGCAGACTATACCTTCAGCTGAATGGTGTTTATATAAATTGATCAGATAGATAGATGGTGGTACCAGTTCACTGGATGCCTACACACACTCATTCATTAAGATGAAAATGGAAAGTCAAGCTTTAAGAGTTGCTCAGAGCTGTATATAAAGGATCGATGCCTGATTAACATCCAATTTCACACAAGTAAAAACAATATTATCGCTACGTATAAGCAGACTGAGGAACTACTATATGTACACATTGGTTCTGGCGGTTATGTGAACAATCAATCATGTGAAGTGATTTTAAAATCAGTTCTCTGTCTTTTTCTGTATATTGATGACTTCACTTTTTCATGTCTGAGTGGCAGTACTGGCAGTAAAGGAAGCACAAGCCACTTCACTTTTTCCATGTGCACAGCACCAGAATCTGGTTGAAAGGTCCATTAGAGTAGAGCCTAATCAGATTGTCCAAAGCTAAGCGAATTAGGCGCTGCCACATTTATTATATTCTTTAATAAAGGCTAATCAGACTGCCAAGCCTTCCACTCCACCACCCACCATTTATCCATCATTTGTCCTTCTCCCCAGGGTGAATATGATAACCAAGAGTATGTAATCCTTATGAATGGTACAGGATAAGTCAGGGTGTTCCAGTCTAATCTGGCCTTTTACACTAAATGGATAATTGGTTTATTAGACTGAAGCAAAGAAATCATGCACATGGGCCTTTTATACCCGTATGAATGCCTGTCTTTGACATAGTATAATGTGTTTGTTTAATTATTTTCCAAAAAGATTTGGGTTTATCATTCACGATTCAGTGAGTCGATATTAAATAATTAACTGAGGGAACATTGCTTTACTCTTGTTTCATAAGTCAGTCTTAGGAATGCTGCAGCTTAAATTGTCCTAAGATTTATAGTAAGGGACTCTGTGTATGTGTGTATGTGTGTGTGTGTTTACTGCTGCATTGTAAATATGAAACTGAAAGCAGACTAAAATGAAAGTTGGGAAAGTTGGGAAATTCCCAAGATGTTCTTTATCAATTATAATTATGCCCATTTGATCTGCGCAAATAGTATTGCACCGACAGTGTTTCAATGCATAGTTGAGTCTGGTTTAAAACAAAGGGATAAAATCTGGGCCAAGAAATTAAATGACCTAATCAGGATTTTTTTTCTCTCTTTAGTGACTGTATAGATGCCAAGTGAGTTCATTCACTGATTAGCACCTGTGTGTATTTACCAGCAACATATTTAGAACATTACGTTGGAATCAACAAATCAGATAGCAATCAAGGCTTTCTGGGTGGCTGGGGTATGTTACTGACCAATGGCCTTTAGTTATACAATCACACGTGTTTTCTTTTGTACAGCCAACTATATGTGTGTTGAAAGTGTGAAATATTATACACAGATACTGTATGTGGTCAACAAACTGGGAAACTGGAGTCCAGCTGAAAATGGACAATTAATTGTTGTGAGTGGTGGGAAAATCTAAAAAGTTGCAATGGCCAATCAGTGTTATTACTGGTGCATTTGAATCTATATTGATTTAAAAATATTTCGTTACATCCAGTAAATTGAATATTATGTGAAATTTCGCACCTCCTCCATGGCACTGATGAGGTTTTGTGTAGACTTGCTGATCTCTCCTCCCCCCACCGTGGCTGCCCCGCTGCTCTGAAACACTCCGTCAGCACCATCATGGCCGTTCATCTCCACTGTGTAGGTTGCCTTGGCAGGCCAGCACAGCTGGTTATGCATGAGGAAGTAGACAGCAAACACATACAGACCCTGTAGACACAAAGTAACATATTCAAATGTTAAAAAAACCTACCTCACCTAACAGTGCAACGACACTGGAAATCTTCCTTTAAAGACCATCTGTGCAATCGTCCATATTTACCTTGCAGCTAGAGAGCAAAGATTACAAATCACACGGCGAGGAAATTCCTCAAACAAGATTTTGCAACTGCATGACGTCATTCCCATCAGCATGACATAACTGTTAGTTTATAAGGTCATGGTTTACGCATCATTTCAGCCATTAGCACAGAACTGGTACCAAGTCAGCTCATGCAGGTGCAAAATACCTCACTTCCACTAAACATCCCAGCATGGCCACAGTTCATGAAATATAGGCAACACAAGCTATGTTATGAAAGGTGCTATGGGCTTAGATTTATGGTGGTTTTGACTGTTAATTGCACTTTCACATCAATGTTGTCAAGAAGTACAGCTTCCTGATCAGCTTATTCCAGATTTCTTGGGTTCTACTAGGAACCCTCTGACAGAGAAGAGGTTGAAATATTTTTACATCCTCACAAAGTATAATGGAAGATGGAAGAACCTTCCTTCTGAGGTTCTATAGTGTATATGGCTGAATTAAAAAATTCTCTCACTCCAAGGACAAATTGATTTTAGTCTTGGCACAGAGAGTCTGGTATGGCCTATATTCTTAAGGTTGGTTGGTGGTTCTTTGGATACTTAAACTTTCTTAGCTTCATTAATAAGTTCTACATGAACCTTCGAATAGTCAAAATCCTATGTTGGATGGTTTGAGCTACAGTGCATATTAAATAGAAAGGCAAACTAAAGTAAAAAAAAAAAAAAAGGAATTTCAGAAGTGTCAAATTATTGGCCTGCATTTAGGAAGTATTCTAACATTCGAAGTACTGTACTTGAAATTAACAAGTCATTAACAATGTACAATGACAATAAGGCATGGCATGGATTCCTCATGGAAGCATGAGGAATAATTTTCACACATGAATTAGCCACCATATTGTGTACTGTAAAAAAAAAGTCGAACAAAATATTAATGTGCAACTTCTTTTGGCCAGGATTTTGCCCAGTATTTAACCTCCTAAAAACTTCTAGCTGGAACCCTCTTTGATTGAGAAGCACTCTGTTGGAAATGTGTACGTTGCACCTTTAAGGGTATTGCAGTGGGACGTACAGTCAGTTACAATTTAGGGTTATGTAAACGGTAAATACACACCGTACTTTAGTTTTCATCTTGGGAAAAGGAGCATAATGGTTGCTGTTAATGGTTTCACATCGAACCCTATAAAATAGTGGGCCGTTCAAAACAGCTTACAGGTGAGTCACACTCATACTGGCAGAACTGAAAATAAGAGAATAAAGAGTGTATGATATCTCTATTACCCGTTTTCCTCTGAAAGCCTATCAGCTAAAATGAACATCACTAAATTGAATTTCTTCTGGCGGCATGGTGGTGTAGTGGTTAGCACTGTCGCCTTGCACAACCAGGGTCCGGGTTCGATTCCCATCTGTGCATGGAGGTTGCATGTTCTCCCCGTGCTTGGTGGGTTTCCTCTGGATATTCCGGTTTCCTCCCACAGTCCAAAGATATGCAGGTTAGGCTAATTGGCATTCCTAAATTGCCCATAGTGCGTGTGTGTGAGTGTCCAGGGTGTACCCCGCCTCGTGCCCTAAGCCTCCTTGGATAGGCTCCAGGTCCCCCGCAACCCTGAATACTGGATAAAGCGGTATAGACGATGAGTGAATTTCTTTGGTTTGATAATAATATTAGGCATGTTTTGGCCGCAGATTTTCTGATTTATTCAACCATTAAACCAGTATTTTTATTAATATTATTTTTTAACCAATACCCTGTACAGTATGTGCTATGTTCTTCTTTTCAAGTGTGTATGTCCTTCCGGTGTAAGGTGTAACACTGAATACACCTAGGCTTGCATTATCCCCCTTTTTATTGCACACTAAATGACTCAAAGGGGTATGATGAGGTGTGTGGGGTGCAATTAAAACTCTGATCCAAGCAAATTAGCACATAAATGACTAGAGGCTATCGCTGCATGCTTAATTACACTAGTATGTCATATCATTTAGTCTTTAGGTCCAACGGATGGGTCAATACGTATAGAAACAAAACAAGTCTTATAGGAACAGAAAGATACATTACAGAGAGATTGTATCCAAAAAAAGGTATATGAATAAATGAACAAACGAACTTTGTAGATTAACAAACAGAACCAACACAGCGCTTACGTTAGGAAAAACAGGACAGGCAACTGAATGAAGATGGACTTATTTTTAGATTCTGAGTCCAAGAATAAGAAAGGAAATCTAATTGTGCCCCCTTGCTCCATCATTCAAAAGCCTGTTTTATGCTGGTAATGAAACAGTACTGAGTTGTTTACTGACGAAGCAAAGACCGAGTCTGGCAGCGTAAATAGTGTCATGGCAATTCAATTATCTACATATTTATCACATGACATTTTCCATCCTGGATCTGGCCCTAAGTGTTGGACAGAGATGGACATGGGGTGTGGACATGCATTTTTTTTATTTTTTATTTTTTAAATCAGGGCCGAATTTGCTAATGAGACACGGCGATGGAAAAACAGATGTATTGCAAACCTGCATCTGTGCCTTTTACTACCACTTGGATTCATTTAAAGCTTAGGAATGCAGCACATCGCTTTTATTGGTTCGAATGACCGCTTCGATCTGAACACACTTACATTGTGTTATTGCTAAATGCAGACATATCAGTAGACAAAAAACACAATACATACATAACTAACACTATTATTTCAAGCAAAGGAATACGTTCAAGCAATTGTGACTGGAAAATTTTTTTTTTAAATGCACATGCACAAATGCATCTTTCACATCAACATGACACATGTAACACTTGGCACAATATCATAGGTGCTCTTTCTTACAGGCTTAAACACTACCAGACCAAACGGCAACATTAAACAACCTACTAAAGTTAACGCAACAGGGACACAAGACAACAAGATCAACATGGAAAAATCGGCGTCACGGAAAAAAAAAAAGGCTTCCATGAAAAGAGAGAGGAACTGAAGTGATTATTGAAAACAGACTCAAACCGCTACAAGGACAGCAAGAAAAGCAACTAAAGTAATATATTGGGGCAAAGCTGCTAAAAAGTTGAAATGTGTCCAAAATCTTTGCTGTATTCCAAAAATACATGAACATTTAGTCTGTTTTTCAGAGTTTTTACTGCAGCCTGAACTGTATTGGATCGCTGCATTCTTCACATTTCAGTCCACACAGTGTATGTTTAGTTATCAGTGCAGACATTTTTCGAATGTCGTTTTAAGAAACACCCAGACAAGACAAAACAAATGTGCTGTTATAGTTTTTGGCATCGTTGCTGCATCTTCCTGCACGAGCATATGCTTTTTGGTAGAGCAGAATAACAAGCTGTTACTTTTTAAAATTCTGGAGTCACGTATACAACATAGCATGGTGCAAATAACAATGCATTCATAAGCGCGTTAAGATGTTTCAATACTTTTGATCTTAAAGTGAAAAGAATTTTTATGTAAAGTTGGATGTAAAGTAAAGTTTGCATTTGTTAGTGTACTTTATAACCTGCTATGCATCATCTTTCGCCCTTTGTCCCACAGCAATCTTTGAGTAATGCCCGGACTTATTCCAAAACCTGACAAACCTGCCTTTATTGATGGACACCATCTGTCTCCATCTGCTATGTCTGTGTGTAGGTGTGTGTGTGTGTGTGTGTACGTCTGTCCATATAATAGTTTGGTGTCAAAACAATTCTTGCTTTTTGTATAACAACAGTTTATTCATGACATTGTGAATTATAATCGCGAATAAAATGTAATATTGTGTATGTGAACCTTATTGGTGAATGGACTGATAATGAATACGATTCACATTCACAATATCACATTATATTCATGATCATAATACCATGATGCTGAAAAAGGCACGGTGTGTTTAAATCTGCTCGTCTGGTTGAATCACTACATAAAATAGGAATCTGGTAAGCATTACAAGGTCTGACGTTTATGTCTGACGTTTTATTAATAATAACAGGAAAAATTATATATTTGTGATAAAATAACGATCAAGTGATTACAGTATTTAAAAGGCGTTCAAGTCAATCCAGGACTTGGGATGAAATTTCTTGTAAAAATGATTGATATTTACAGAATACTTCAAGCAGAGTATGATGATGAAACACAGCCCAGTTAAAAATGCAGTCGTTGCTGCTCAGCAAGTGAAACAACTCCTTTAAAAATGAAAGAATAACTTGTTGCCAACTTATGTAATTTGTGGAAAGTACTGTACAAAGGAAACATTTATCAAAAGTCCTGTTTTGACTTGAACACCTCCAGTCCCTTACAATGCCCCTACAATGTTACTAAATAATAAACATACAACACGATCATTTCTAGTAATACTGTATAACAAATAAGTGCCACAGTATTAATTAACCGCTCCTCTAACCCAATAATATTTGCTGCCTTGTTTTTCACTATAGCTTTCAATGTCTTTTATTAGTGCATAGTGTAATGTTTTGTCATTAATAAAGTGAAGTGCTATAAAGTAGATCTGGGTCAAATACTTCTCTTTTTATGTAATTAGTGATGGATACATCTCCCTTGCGGCGTCTCATTAGACATGCTCGGTCACAGATGCACTGTGTCTGAATGAGACATAACTCAGAGAAAAGAATGCATGAACAATTAGAAATGGTAGACGGGTGACAGTTGGAATTCTGTTCCTGATGGCGCTGATTATCCTGAGTCTAGTTTGTTTTACCTCTATTATTCTTTTGCCGGCCTAATCTGTGTAAATAGTCATTATATCGTATTATATCAGCTTTATATCGTATCTTTGTTGCAGTCTTGCATGTGTTTGCATGACATCATTTTTACAACGGTGGAACAATTCATTTTGATTGTAAATGGGAATTGTTAGGATACTGATATAAGGACATGCAACAGCTTATTCATCTTTTGAAACTCACCTGTAGATTCTGCTGACAACAACTTTCTCCTTAGATGAGGATCATTGTAAAACTCTCTCTCAGTATGCAGTAGCTTAAGGAATCAATATTATGTAAGAGTTCTCAGTGAGCCACAGAAAAATCGACAGGATAAAGATGAAAAAGAGATATTTTGGCTATTTGGTTTCGAAATTGCAAACTCGGTTACATTTGAATTAATAAGATGATCTAACATGTAGCACAGTGATTTACTTTTGCATGTAAAGATTTTTTGGTTTGCAGGTCAATGAGATGCTGACACATACAGTACCATGCCTTATCAGTCTACCTATAGTACTGTACAGTAATAGTTCTTACACTATAAGACTGTATATGACTGTACATTTGGCACAATGCTTTATCAGTTGCTCCTTGGTACCAGTGTTAAAAATTAATACAGCGATAAAATGATAAAACTGATAAAATGGGATGAACTTTACAGACATAAAGATATCATACTGTACTGTAGATCTGTCATTCTGTGAACTACATAACAAAAAATTATTTCCTATCTCATCCAATAAAACCTTAAAAGACTCTTGCATCTGAAAAAGAAAGTAATTAGGCAAGATTTTAGATGTTAAATTTCACATGTACTCTTAATGTGAGAAGTGAAAAATAAGCATTGAAATGATCAGTGATGGATTATCATGGATTACCACCATTACAGGTGAGTGAATGACAAACTGACAAAGTTAAAGGTCAACAGATGGCTGAGAACAGCTTGTTCCTTTGCTTATGTTGGATAATGGATAATACTTACCAACAAGATGTTGAAGATAACGAGGAGAATCAGCATCCAGAGATATCGGTACGCCATGTGCAGGCCAGCCCACAGACACACCAGTGAGACCAAGGCATACAAATACAACACCATGGGAACCTCTGAAGAACAAAACCCAAGACACACTTGTAAACAAATACTCACAAGATAGTACATCTATATCAACCTGTTTGACATTTCCTTCCAATCTGTTCAAGAAGTCAGCATGTGCTACAGGAAGACAGCTAGGCAGACATGGGCACAGGTCCACGACTTTGTGCAGCAAACTGGCCTGGCACACCCTGGTATTTTATTTTTCCATAGTATCCAACATCTTCTGCTTTGGCAAAGTAGATGAGCAGGGATTTTTATGGTCCTGGGACTGTTGCCCAAAATGACTGGCAAGGCAAGTGAATTTATTAACAGAGTCCTTATTAGAAGGCTTTACTTAAGAGCTGTGAGGCTTAGCCCAATGTGGACAATCGATCATTTGCAATTTTAGGGAGGTTATCCAGCAAATTAATATATATCCAATTGTTTTAGTGGAGGTAAGCCAATGTAAATGATGCCATACTTAAATCAATCAGACATAACATTAAAAGAAAAGCCCAATTTTGTGTAACTTCCCCTTGTGCTGCTGGGGCAGTTCTGGCACCTTGGGGCATAACCCCATAAGAACTCTGGGATTTGCTGTGGTGTCTGTTGGATGCGGGGTGGGTGAGGCCTCTGTGGATTGGATTTTCTTACATTTACATTACATTTAGGCATTTGGCAGACGCGCTTATCCAGAGCGACTTACAAAAAGTGCTTTAAAGTTTACATCACATTCTTGCTCAGTGCATTCTATGGATGGTCATTCAGCTTGGGATCTGGGGAATTTGGAGGCCGGATCACAACCTTGAACTCTTTGCCTGCTAAGCCCCATACGCAACCGGCAACGATACACTGGCCGTTTTGATGCTTTTCTAATGTGGCCAGCATTAAATTTTTTCAGCAATTTGTGTTACACTGGCTTTTCTGTGGGATCAGGCTGGATGGGCTAGCCTTTGGATGAGCCTAGGATGCCCAAAATGCTGTCACCAGGTTACTGGAATATATAAGTGACCATCAGTGTTATTCGATTCACTTGTCGTTTGGCAGTAGTCATAGTGTTGTGGCTGATTGGTGTACTCTAACATTTGCATCTTAGAGTTGTGAGTGAATTGCTTTGTTTGAACTTTGCCTAACATCATGCAAGTCCCATGACCTTACATATAGTAATCTCATGCTGAAATCTGCAATCGATTTATGATATCCATGTTACTTCGCACCTAACGTGTACTGGGAGAATGTTCATCTGTGATAATATTGTGATAATGTTAATTGTGCTATAGTTTTATATGAGATCTGCCCTCCCTCACCTTCGTCACCTACTCCTTAAACATTTATAAATGTCCTTTTTTAATATTACCAAGCTACTAATTACGTTTGGCCCATTATTAAACCATAATGTTTACAACACAACAGCATTTAAAACCAGACAATAATAAAATCCCCCTGAACAATTTCCACAAAAACCACTTTGACCCTTATTTGAATTGGAACACCTCCATTACTTGCATTCAGCTGGGCCGTATTGCATTTAAAACCTTCTGAAAACTAAAATAGGCTTTGTTTGCACATCAATGCCTTCTTTTCATGAATGAGGAGGCATCAGTATTCAAAGTCCAAAGCTGCTTGAGTGAAAATTCATTATTTAACTGTTCATAGTACATCGGTTCAAAGTCACAGTCTAAAACTGTAAAAAACATTTCAACATGCATAAAGCTGAAAATCTTAAAGCTTTGATATCTAGTGGAAATCTAAAAATTACAAATAAAAATATCACCTTTAATAAAGGAAATAATTTAAAGCAGCGGTTCCCTGGTATCACCACTTGCATCTGAAATTAGTAACACCAATGCATACTTGGTTAACTGTCCTAGTTTTCAAACCATAGTCAAAATCCAGTGTCAACTTTTTAATCAGCATGAAAATGATTTAATCTATTCTATCACTTTTGTGCATACAGTATATTACATGCATCCAAAAACAGCAATTGCCATTATAAATGACTTTTGTTTGGAGCAAATGAATCTGAGAGGAACCTGACATTAACAACATATGCTTTTTCCCTAGAACTTGGTGCCCTATGCTTTGATAATAGCACTGTTTCTAAGCTAATTCACCAGCATTAAGTTTCGTTGGGTCAATGGGTTGGAAAGCTTGATCGCAATGGAGGTAAATGTTGACTCTAATGATAGCCTGACTCATACAATGCTTTCCAACTGGCTTTTTAGGTAGGCAACATTTTGGCTGTATTTCTATACTCATGAGATTCAGTTCTAATTTAAAGGCAGCTACCCACTGCTTAATCTGAAAGAAGAACCAATCATTTATTCATCTTGATTAATGTCCTATCATTCTGGTTACATCGTTCTGTTTTATTGTACTCTTTTAATAAATGTGTTTCTATGTGTTTATGTAATAGTTATGATGAGACCCAATGCTATAAGGAATGAGGATAAAGGTATCAAAGTGGCATGGTGGCTTAATGGTCCTGGATCCGGGTTTGATTCCCAGTTGCATGTTCTTCCTGTGCTTGGTGGGTTTCCTCACACAGTCCAAATACATGCAGATTAGGCTAATTGGCGTTTCCAAATTGCCCATGGTGTGTGATTTTTGACCAGAGGTCCTACCAGAATTGTAAAAATTGGAACAAATGCAATGGTTACCATTGGCCTACTCAGTCCCTAGTTGGACCACAGAGGTTCCTAGATGGATGCTTATATCTCTAGATGGATGCTTTTAACTTTTTTCTAAGTTTGCTTAAGGTAGCCTACAACATTTTAGTGTGTTACAGTAATGGTTAAAACATTGCTCAGCAAAGTAAATACCATTTGACGGATAGTTTCCTGCCTTCAGAATGAAATACACCTACTGAGTTGATTTCCAAAGGCAGGCTTTTGAGCCATCTGACTGGGTGATATACTGGCTAGACCTAGATGTGACCCGCAAGTCACACATTCCTCATCTGACAGAGAACACAGGCTGCAAAAGTCAGCGTTTACCTCCTGGGATAGTACAGAAGTGTTACTTCCACTGCTCTGTTGCTTGTCTCTTCCTGTAATCCTGTCAATCAGTCTTCAAAATGTTTTCTTCCAGCAAACTTTGCCTATATCAAACTCTTCTCTTTCTACCATCCTTCTTCTTCTTTTTTTCATCTCCCTTCTTTTTTCATTTGCTTCAGCCATAATGTCTCTTCTTCCTTCCCTCATCGCCTACACTATCTTCCCATCCCTATAAGCACATTCCTTTCTTTTGGTCAGGAACTGGCCTCTACAGAAGCAGCATGTTCCCAAAACCCTGGGGAGTAATCTCTCTACACAGACAGAACAGAACTGATGGCTGCCGCTCTAAAGAAAAATATTTACCCATGAGACTCCATGCTCTCATGATGTGCTCTATAAGTTATCTATAAATTTCCTCTCAAGAACACTGTTAAAGATTTTTCTTTAGTATGGAAAGGAACTTCTGTAGGAGGGAGCGGAGGAAGAAATGCATGATCAGGCAAGGGCAATAAAAAGGCTTTCCTAGATTAAATCAGTATGCTTTTTTAAAAGAATCTAAAGCCAACTAATCCATGATTTTAAGTTTTGAATTACACTAAGAAAGGCATCATAGAATAACATCTGCAGAAGAAGGAACTAATAGAATATACTGAAAGGGTATATTTAGTTTCAAATGAAAGAAATATGGCTTCTATAATCTCCCACAATATTAAACACTAATATGTTATGACCAAGATTGGAAGGAGGAAGACGTGCTAGTAAGTGATGCACAACAAAAGTAGAGGTTCAGCAATTATAGAAGACAAAGACAAAGAATTACAAAGATTCTTCTTGCTATGAAGAGTTATTCTGATTTGTCTTTTCAGTAATGTGCGCTGAACGGATATGTCTTTTGGGTATCCTGCCCCATCTCCTGAGCTGGGTATATGGGGGTATTCTTGGATGAAACATGTTTCTGAGCAGGTGTTTGACACACTATGATCTCTCTGGGGTGAATCAATAACATGCTGCTAAAGTGGCATTAAAAACAACAAAAAAAAAAAATGCAGGCTCATGCAAAAGTCAAGTTCTCGAGCAAAATCCATGATCAGCAATGCATCATGTGCCTGCAATGAACCTGAAAGGCTTCAGTGCAGAGTCCTCCGAGCTTGCGTTCAAGAAAAAAAGTGCAAGGTTCAAACCCGACAAAAAGATGCTATCAAGGACATGTAATGATGATAACTTGTCCTGGCAACTGAACAGTGGGCGTTTGTTTTTCCATTTTTGCTTCCCTTCGTATGTACAGTATATCTCCATCCACTCGGAGCTCTTATTGCACTTGTCCTGTTTATTGCTTTTCGAGTAAAGGCTAATGGCAGAACATGATAAAGATACAGTGGAATACACGAATGTTCCCCACTAAAGGAGTCAATGATTTCTCTGACTTGTTGGCTTTCCTTTTTTTTCCCCTTCTGCTGCTAGTATAAAAGGAGATCAATAATGACAGAATGACACTGAAACAGCATAATAACTGCATTCGGTGTGTGATACAAAGACATAAACAGGCTCGTAAAGGCATAATGGTTGAGTAATTTCAGACAGATGGTGTTCTGAGGACTAGAAGACAAACAGACTAGATAGAATATAGCAACACATGACTTAAGCGAAAATCCCTGACTGATCTTTCTATAATGAATACATTAAATACTTAGCAAACTTATTGTCCCACACCATTGCTATACTGTAAATCTTCAATTGAGCCACCTCTTATGTCTTCATATTTGGCTTCAATAGTCAGACTTAATTTTTTTATGTTGTCTTGAGGAATGGTTCTCCGGCCTTCCTAAGGGATTTTTCTGCTCTCATTTTCAGTCTAGTCCCAGTACCTGACCAGTTTCCGAGGAATGATTTTTTTTTGTAGGGTAAGCCACACAGTGAATCATTCACGCATAAAAAAAACATCTAACTTAAGGGATGAATCAGAGAGAAACAGGTGCAGAAAATGACAGATGATCAGTACAGTATACTGGTGATGCTGAAGGCTGAGTGGTTGGAACAGACGAGAGGGGAAATGAGGTTACTGCTGAGGTTGTTACATAAACAACCTATTTTTAAACTGGATCTTTAGGCACTTTGCAGCCTGTCACGGTATAACAATTGTTCCAATTACATAATTGAATTTCATTTAAATATGGAGAAATGAAGGGTGGCTAAAGACTTTTTCATTTTATTTTATATCAAAAATGCATTTAAAACCATATACTGTATGAGGAACATTTAAGTGAAACATCATGCACCATTTGGCTTTGCCTAAGCACTTCACCTCTTTTCCTTGCTCATATATCTGCAAATGTTAGTCCTTACTGTAACTCCAGATGAGAGCAATTTCAGTGCAAAGTACAATTACAGTCATAAAAAAC
Organism: Clarias platycephalus; assembly: GCA_030068275.1. Taxonomy (NCBI): domain Eukaryota; kingdom Metazoa; phylum Chordata; class Actinopteri; order Siluriformes; family Clariidae; genus Clarias; species Clarias platycephalus. The sequence continues at coordinate 11,625,101 of JAQQZT010000014.1, forward strand.
CAGACATGTTCTTTGATTACTATGAAAGACTGTCTGCTCTATCAAAAAGCCCTTTTTTTTCAGGTAGATATCTAGCTATAAACACCATCTTTTGAGACCTTATTCTTCTTACATAACTGTTTTAATAGCATTACTTGAATTTTGGTTTTGAAACACAGCAGGTAAGGTTGGGGTTTATGTAGGGTAACTCTGGCTTAGATGGCCTCCTGGCTTGTTAGCACCTGAAACTACATCCAGCAATCTGATCTGATCTGACGTCAGAAGTAAGGTCAGTCCACAGATTATTTGCATTCAGAGCAGATAGAGCTGAAAGAGACTTTCAGTAGGTTCCTCGTTATCAGCTGAAGGCTTGCTGTTTCGAGATGCAAGAGCTGCAACAGATTTCATCAGCTGTTGTACAGTACATACATTCTCAAGACCATTCCAGCATGAAAGCATGAAGAATCCACAGATAAGTACATGAACAGCAGTAAATCATCGTATCTTTGAAAGCTTAAATTTGGGGTGATGAAGGTGTGGAAAAATTGGTGCTGACACCATGTGACAAAGGCTCCAGAATAAATTCCAATCATCATTAGGAGGAATGCACCCTGAATGGGGCACCAGACTATTGCTCACTCACACATAAGTGGGAATTTTGCATAGCTCATCGGCCTATCAGCATGATCAGAATAAATCCACACACACACACACACACACACTGAGAACATGCCCTAAAACCTCTTCTCAAGATTAAACGAGGCACACTGGAGCTAAAACACCAACCGCTTACACCAAAGTGTCACCCCAGATCCAGACAAAAAAAATTAGTTTAATATATAATGCCCGTGTACCATCTCACTTTCTGAAGGCAATACGCAGCTCCATTGCATACTGTACTTGGCAGAACATTTCCAAAGGAGCTACACATTTATGTGTTTGGATTTTTGTAAATCTACTGATTTTAGATTACTTCCGTCTAAGTTGCCATCGTTCTTTTGGCCGCTCCCATTGAGGGCTTTCTATAGGGGACCATCCGATCCGTAAACAACTTGGCACAGGTTTCATGCCAGATGCCGTTCCTGGCACTGAGGATGCCCTGCATCCAGGGGCTAGATTTGGGAATTCAACTGGACTTTTGGTACAGCAGTTGATAAGCTTCTTATTTGCATATACGTATGTGGCAGAATTTGCTTGTTGTTCATGAATTTATTATTCATGTTAAATTTGTTTTTTTATTTCTTCCTCATAGCACTGCAGCCAATGTTAGTGTTTAAATCTTTATTTTGAAGACTAACCCACACACTGGAAGAATGCCCAATTCTGACGTAATGACTTAAAGTCGAATTAGATAACAGAGCACTGGCAGGAGTCAACGGAAATGGATGCACATGTTCATTCTGTAAACTAGAGCTAATGACACATAACCAGTTTGAGCCCAAATCAAAGAGCTACTTGTTATCCATTCTGTGCGATTATCATAGGGAAGGGGATGCTCTTAGGCCATTACACGCTAGAGATGTTCTGAGTAACATCAACACCCCAGAAAATCAAATGCAGTAAACATCAACACAAGCTGCTAGTATGTTGGGCATCTTTTCATGCAGTCCAAGCTTTCTGCTTCTTCATTCCTTACTTTAGGAGTAAAACTGACTCAGCGGTAACTAATAAGCTACTGCAAGCCACAGATCAAGGCTAGACATAAACAAATAGCTAATAGACAGTGTGAGGGAAAGCTGCTAATCCAGGGTGTGTCCAGGAAACATAGAAACTACAGTATGCCTTGTAAGCTCTATCCATCTCTAACAAATTCATGTTCTTCATATTCATCTTCTATACTGTTTATCCTATATACAGGGTCACAGGAAGCCTACAGTCTCTCCCAGGAAACTTCAGACACAAGACGGGGTACACCCTGGACAGGGTGCCAATCCATCACAGGGCACACATCATACACTATGGGTAATTTGGTAACACCACTTAACCTAATCTGCATGTCTTTGGACTGTGGGAGGAAACCCAACTAGCACGGGGAGAACATGCAAACTCCAAACACAGACCCGAGGCAGGAATCGAACCCTCAATCCTGGAGGGTAAAAATCTTATCTTTAAATAAGGCTTTTATATATATAGTTGGAATTATTTCCACAGAGAGATCAAAAAGAAGATCTCTTTCCCTTCCCAGGCTAAGTTAGGAGAAAGTTGTTTTTTGATTGTAAGGAAGGTTTGGCTTGCTGGTATACAAGCACATCTCAAGGGTAGAGTCGCTCTTTCAACAGTTTTCAATAGCACATCGAGCAGCCTTGGCTCAAGCTCTCTGGCCCTTTTTAGAGAGTGATGATTAGGAAGAAAAGAGAAGCACGCAGGTTGCCCCGACTGTGCATATGTGATGGCAGTATGCTGAGTGCTGTGGAGTGCTGAGTCAGCAGCGATGCCACAGAGGAGGAGGCTGAGACAAATACTGACCTCGTCACTATAGACAGAAGGGCGTCTGTAAGCATCTGTGTGCTAAAAATGTACCCCGTTTGTTTCATTCAGGCTGATTTTGGTCTAAATTAAGTTTTCCAGACATTAGACTTTAGTTGTTTAGTTTGGTTTATCTAACATGAACATGAACAATATGACTTATTGAGTACAAAGCGCAATTCTGAACATTTGACGTAAATAGAAGTGAAAACCTACATGTGAGCATAAGAATTTTTCTTGCTATTTCTAAATATTGTCTTTATTTTGCTAAAATCAATAGGAATCAATGAAGGATAGGATATACTGTATTATCTGCCATTTTCCTGCTCGAAATGTGCTGAAAATAAATGGCCTAGGTCATCATAACACTAAATCTTTCAACTATATTTATATTCCGGAATATATATAAAAAAAAAAAAAAAAAATTCTAACAGCTATTACAAAGAGCGACTAAATCTGTTCTAGTTTGAAGAATAATCAGACACAACTGTCTGTATGCAGCATCGGAGCTTTTGAAGTCTCGCCAGCTTTTTAAAGGCTTTGAAGTCTTGCTTCATGAGTTGAAGCGAATGCGAGTGCGTGTATGCATGTGTGTGCGTGTTTGTGGCAGCATGCTATGTGCAAAGCAGTCACAGTGACAGGTCTGTAGTCCACTGTGAAAATAGTTGTGTGGTTATGGATTAGCCATGTGCGGTGTAATTATTATTGAGAAAGCTAAAAGCACAGCAGCCCTACTGACAAGTATGAACATGGATTAATACTTACTGAAGGGCAGAGAGAAGATATTAACAGCTACTTATAATGGTGACCCACATGATTAGAGAAGATTATGGTGTTGAATGATGAGGTACAGGATTTAATGTTTTTAATTTAACATCGTTAAAAGATTAAAGCTAAAAATAAGCTGATCAGCTTTGATGTAATCTGTAATATTTCAGGGTGTTTATATTCAGGTTAGCTTTTCTAATTAATATCTGTTTGTGAAGGTGTTTGTTTACATTGAGCAAGTACAGTAGCTTATTAGTCGTTTATTGTGAAGTAGATTATTAAATCTGGCACATAACTGTCACTTTTACTCAACATTTTAATTTCACTTATGGTGTCGGTTAAACTCTAGGCAAAACTAAGTCCTGCAAAAGTTTAATAAAATTCTGTCCAGCAGTGGATTTAAGACGCGCCCATAGCCCATATCGCCCAAAACCATCTTGTAATCTGGCACAAAACTGCTATACCTGCATCTGTACTCAACATTTTGACAGTGTTGGGGGACGTTACTTTTTAAAGTAACTAATTACATTATAAAATTACTGTCATTAAAAGTAATCAGTTACATTACAGTGTTGTTTTAGTCAAGACCTTTATAATTATTCTACCATCATCACTCAGTGAGGTTTGGCCCATAATCTGT
>JAQQZT010000014.1:11642643-11659636 GCA_030068275.1 Clarias platycephalus
CTGGGATAGGCTCCAGGCCCCCCACGACCCTGAACAGGATTAAGCGGTATAGAAGATGACTGACTGACTGACTGACTTTATAATGCTAGCTGCAGACATACAGTATTCGGACGACTGTGTTATCACGTTTTGCCTTCCTGTACAGCTGCAGGTCCTGTACTCATTCATTTGTACACTGTACATGGACATTGAGTGACATAAAAAAGTCAAACACCAGATATCATTTCTGGAAATGGGACAGGAGGTGGTGTACTCATATTCAGATAAGTATTCCGCTTCATCTCTTTTAGCTCTTGCTCTTGTGTGTGAACATGCTTGCAGTAGGTAAACTAGGACTAGCTATATCAACACGGTGGAGTAATCAATAATACAGAACAACGGATGATCCTGGGTGACAGCAGACCACGGAGAAGAGATCAGATATCTCAGGAATTCATTGCATGGACAGGCTGATAAAGAAGATAGAGAATGGAGATATGCTTCATTCTCAATATACTACAAGCCTTCATGCAGGAATACGAATCTGCATTCTGAGAAAGAACTTTTATTCAACTCTATAAGATCTTTTTTTTATTAACCTTCTAAACTAGACTGAAGAATTTGGTTCATTTTCAGAAAAGAACTGAAATATCTTTCAGTCTTCTCAAACAAAACTGAAGAGGTTCGAAAATGGCGGGTTTCAGTCCCTGCTGTGCTCCTAACTGAGTCCTGCCATTAGCAAGCAGCAATATGATTAGTAGCAGGCACTGAAAGATGACTCATTCACAGTCACGATCATCACTATTATCGGTCTCCCAAAGACAAGCCAGACACACAGATAGAAGAACTGAGTAACACAGGAAACTTGATGAAAGCTGAGGAGATGCAATTAAGGTCACTGGTTTTTCTTTAATGTCGTGACATTTTTTCTCTTTTCTTTTATAATTACTTCATGTTCAAACACAACAGTTCACTTTTTATGAAAGTTTTGAAAGCAAATTTACGTTTCAAGGCTCTCTCGTACGCATTAATCGAGCCAAGAAGCCGTCTCCTTAGATACAAGCTGAGTGATAAGGACAGAAGCCGAGCAGGCTTAAAATAGCAAAGTTCATGCATTACAGACCCTTCTCTGTGACTGACTTATAGACGACAGGGACGAGACAGGATGACTGCACAGCTAAAAGCAAGATATCGCAGGTTTGAGCCAGATTATGGCTAACGTGAGGATGTGTGTTTATCCTGCAACACTGAAACGTTAGATAAATGAGGTAGCCTTTATCACTGACACAAACTGGAATTCTTTGGAACTTTGGCACAGTTCAGCACAGCTGTGAAAATGACTTGGGCTGCCTGCACCCTCAGGCCAGTTTCCATTCTGATCATGCAGACAGGTAAACTGCTAATCCTCCTGGGGTGTCGAGCTGTTTGTGCGTGACTATGATACCTGAGAAATTTAACTATGGACAAAACATCATACTCGTTCCAAGTCGTAGTACAAACACAATCTGAATTGTGATTCGTGATCATTTTTTTTCTACAAACCAGTTTGAGACAAGAGTTCAAGAATGATAGGGTTGCCAGGTAAAACAGAATCCACCTAGTGGCCAAACACAACTTCCTTAAAAGGGATGTTTTATACAAAGTTTACTTTAAAGTCATTTATATGGGACCTTTAATGATCAATAAACTGCAAAAATTGGAATCATTTCTACTACTTCAAAATGCTTTTTATCATATAGACAACATTTTTATATGATTCATGTTTCTCTAAACATGAAGTTCCTAAAGAACTGGAATTACATACTTTATATTACATAACATTTTGTTCATTTGTTCATATGCATTTTACATACCTTATTTCATCTGATACTCACCAATTTCACATATTCAGGGTATGTAATCATAAACACAGTCCATATGCATTTGCAGTTTTAAAAAAGTATAGCATAAATGATAGAATTCATGTACAATATTTAATTCTGTTTGAAAATGGTCTTGGAAACCTTGGAAGATAGCGAAGGTCAATTTTCTATTGAGTTCTAAGAATTACTAATATTTAGAGATAAATAACACCTGATAGACATGCAGAAATTTTTGAACTATGTTACAAGGCTAAACATCTTTCCTTTGTTCATTCATGAGCAAATATGGAAGCGTAGGTAGGCTACAGATGATATATTGTGGTTATAAAAACATTCAGGCTAATAGTGAGGGAACAGAAAGCATGTAAGACAAGAGAAGAGAGTGAAAGAGAAAGAGAAGAAGGCGAACTGATTGGCTCATACAGTAACTACATATGCAGCAACGTATTTAAACAATCATACAGTAGATGAGACTGAATTATTGTAACCAATCATAACACAGAAGGAAGGATTTGTTGGAAGCATAACCTAACCTTTTTGGCACCTTTTCATTTGGCTGATGGCCTTATTCAGAGCTATTTACATTTGATCTCATTACACTGTACTTCTGAACAGTTGAGGGTTGAGGGGCCTTGCTCAAGGGCCCAACAGTAGCAATGTGGTGGCAGGGGGACTGAAAAACCATTCTGATTAACCTTTGAGGGTGTGAATTGGAATCTCAAATCGGAATGAGATCAGTCGGATTGAAGAAATATTGTGTATGTAAACGTCGTTTGTGATGGTTTAAAGGCGTAGTGTCCCGAGAATGATGCACGATAACTCAGCTAACGAGCTACTGTTGGCTTTTGCCATTGAAATGAGATCCGAAGGTAAAAACATTAACATCCGTAGTTGATACAATAAATTGACAAGTAGGAATGAAAAACTGCACCCAGTTTCAAACACACGACAAGTAACACTGTTATATAGTTTCAATCACAATGAATTAAATTATTTGATTATTTTCCATGTTCCATGTGGTGTGTGTGTGTTTTTTTTTCCTATGAGTGAAATGCATTCATACAGTACTTTGGAAAAACATCTAGCTCTAATGGTTGCGCACTGTGCCCATCCTCCGCACACACAACACACACACACCCACTGATAATAATAGCACAATAGTCAAACTTAGTCTCTTTTCTCCATTCAGGAAGAGGAGATGTCCTGGTGGTTTCCTGTGTAGAAGACAGGCCAGCATATGTGTTTGTCATCAAGCACTGAGGCCGCAGTGTTCAATTCAAGGCTCGCTGATGGTAACGGCCATTGGAGCCATTGGAGATCTTAATTCTATTTTCTAGCCTTTCGCAGGAATTGAGCCCGAGACAAAATGTGTTATGATTTTTTTTATGAATATATATTTGACCCTGAATGATGTCTGGAGTTCTAGGCTCAACAAAGACACAGGAAATGCAAAACAACCAATGACATTTAAAAGTCTGACTACTTGTGCTGAATCTAGAAGGACAAATCTAGAAAATCCAGCTTTGGACCAAAATATATGGCGTTATACAAAGTGCGACACAGTGGTACATACCACAGCTATTTCCTAACCAACATCACACATGTACTGTATCAGTCATTCTGAGATATCTGTTCAGTACATTATCATAACAAAATGACTGGTCCACTGCTGATGCAGCTTTAATGCTAAACTATTAATAGTATCGGCCGAAAAGATGACATCACTGAGAGTATAGCACACTGCCAGACTTTCTCTCCCTCACTCACTCTCTTGCTCTCTCTACCCCCTTTCCTCCTCCTCCCCTAACAGATACCGGTCTGAACTAGCTGGTTCCAGCCTCGGCAGCATCGTGGGTGTTTCCTCGGCTGCTTTTGTTCTGCGAGAGAAGCTGAGTGAGTGAGCCGCACGTAGCTCACAGATCTAGGCCTAAGGCTTTTGCATTCATCACTATTCTGTCATCTACCGATGCATGTCTCTTTCTCTCTCATTTTTTTCTGCCCTAGGGCAAATTACTACTCATGCAATTTCCGATGGACTTGCTATATTTCAGGTAATATAGTGACACACACACACACTTGTGTGGACATTTGTGAGTACAGGCAACACGGTAATGAGTTCCTGAGAAAGTGGTTTTCTGCCAAAAAGAATTAAAACACATTAAAATGAGAGTTGTTAAGGTGGTTTCAGGTTAATCGGGGCATTCAAATCATGTCATTTCCTGAAAAAAAAAAAAAAGGAGCCATGTTAATAGCAAAAAATATATATTTCTGTGTCCTAGTTTGGCCTCATTTAAAGGTGTCTCATTCAAGACAAAGTTATTCTAAGACCGTTATCCTATAATGAAACATTTCTGTCCCGATGGGAGTGGGCTTTCCCTGATGCCTCCGCCCCTTTCCACAGGCAGAGGGTCTCACTCGCTGGTACGGTGAGCATAAAAAATGATGTACTGTACTTCAAATCCCTCGATTTCGACTTAACCAATTTAACACCATTTTGTTTAACCGACAGTGACCTGGGAATCAGAGGGAATCTTCCTGATCTTTCACACGCTGTACAGTACCAACAGACTTTATGCGGCTTTTGCAGTTTAATTTGTCTATTCTAATGTATTAATAATGCTTCTATAATATGAGAAGTTTGCCTAAGAGTGCGAAAATATCATTGATTAATAAATCGTTAAATCCCAGCTTCTCCAACAAAACCAAATTTGTGAAGAACTTTTAAAGAACACAAGCTTGAGCAAATGTGCAAAACATTGCTTATGTACTCATGAGACTAAGTATGCCGTAAAAACATGGGATAGTGTAAATTATATATATATTCATGCATACTGTATATCCATGTCTGTGCTGGTCCGGTAATTCTTGGGTAGTTGACTGACAAATGTCCTTGTTTACACTTTACTGTTCCCAGAGTAAACAGCACTCGGAAGGACGTAGCTGTACGACAAGCCTTTTCTCCTGGGTGACACAGACTGTACAACTATAGCTGTCTATTATATAGTGAACAGGACAAAAAAAAAAAACATGTTATGTTTTTGGAAAAAACACAAATCCTGAAATCTAACTTGTATCAGAAAACTCATACCGTCACCTTTGACTGTTCCAAAGTGCTGGCACTGGAGACTTCTTCTATAAATATTAAATAAACATCTTCTAAGGGAAAGCTTCACTCAAACAAGTTACACATTAGCTCGAACAACACCCTTAACTTCCAGGCAATTTTCAGCCTGTGTGCTTTTAATAGGTTTGCCATTTAACCAGGAGAAAATGCAAAACAAAGTCGATGGGACTAACCCCTGAAAAGACCAACAACAATCAGACAGGCAGTTTGCCTTCCTGAGATCTTTACTGCAATGCTCCTAGATACCTGATCGTGTTCTCTGCCATTACATGTTTTTATCACCGACATCAAGTCAATGGCTATTTACATACATACTCAATGAACGACGATTCAGAATGGAAATAGAGGTGACCATGGGAACACACTCATAAATCAAAATTCTAAAACTTCAAAATCATGCAAAAGCATCATAAGTATTAGATCCCCCCCCCCCAGTAACCCCAATGTTTTGGTTCACATTTGATTATGCAACACATCTACCAAATTCCAAGCATTAGAATACTTACTAGGGGAGATTGCATACAGATAAGCGGAAATATTTTGCCAAATCTATAAAACATGGTAGAACACAAATTTTTGCACCTAACATATTCAGCTTTATTTTAATGGTACCTCCAGGTTTTTAAGGACAGTAACATGAATTAGTAAAAGTTTATAACAGCTTTTGATCTCGCCGCTTTGGGTACGTTTGATTAGTCTATGATGTCATTCAATCACACATGCACACACCTGCTGTTATCTTCCATTATTCTCAGGAAGACTGCATAATAATTCCTTATAACTTGTTTTTGTTGTCTTACATGTAACGTCAAACCTCAGCCAAACCCTGCTATGTGTTGATCACCGTTTGTTACTGGGGAAATTTATTAAAAGTTAATTAATGTCTTGATGACATACATGATTCGAGGATTACTTGACTCAGAGTAACGTATTCTGAGCAATGGGGTTCACCATGGGACTGATCAGTAACAGCACGTTTTCACAAGTCATCAGTGTGGCTATAGAGCGACCCCTACAGGTGAACTCAGAAAGAAAAAGTTCCTACAGAAAATGCAGTCTGATTGTTGACTAGAAACATGACAAACAGTATCAGGGCATCAGCTGCCTGTAGAATCGACCAAACTGCCACGTCGTCAAGGAACAGAGACAAAAGAATCCCAAAATAGCCGTAGACTTTCGTAAAATTAGTCATGGATGCTTTCCTTTCCCATGTCTTCATACACATCCTGTACACACTTGTGCACTTCCTGTATACTCTGGCTTAATCTTTATTCCTACATTTCTATCCAGATCTGCTTTCGGTACATTTCCCTTTTTATCCAGATGTTTATTCCATGATGCACACACTTCACACTATCTCAGGAGTGGACTCCCATTTTCCTTCGTTCAGTCTGTACTTTTTATACATACTGCATACATACAGTTGGTTACCACTTTTAATGTGATGATTAATCAGATCTAGGTGAATGTGTTACAATTTTACACTGGCAGATGTGTGGTATGCATGAATAATTCATATTCCCTCAGCTGAGTGGTGCTGGCATAAGGCCATGTGTAATCAACAGACGATGAGAGAGCTGCCCGTGAGGTGAAGCTGGACTTTTGTCCCCTTTCTCCCATACAAAGTGCAGGCTACGTGAATCACCCACATGTCTAGGGATTTCCAAAAATAATTCAGCCAGTGCGATCTGTCCAGAGGTCTAGTGATGAGCTGCACAGACAGGTGAGTGACAAAGGGGAAGCTGTATGAGCAGCATGCATAAGTCATAAGTGGGCCTTAAAATGATTCTTAGGTATAACTGATCAAATATGGAGCCTACAGTATGTACCTGAGTAATAAATTCATCCCCTGATTTGTAAATGCAAGACTGCAGGAGATCAAGAACATTATCAAGAACCTTTCCCAAATCTGGCCTGCAGTTCTGGAGTGTGTTAAAGTGTGTTAAATGCACAATAGAGGGGTTGAAATTAAAGATTCATAGTGCAAACTTCAAAATTCAACAGGACCAAGTGCCAGGGAGAAAACAATAAGTGATCCAAATGAGAATCTTTGATTAGCATTTGTCAGAAATTAAGTTTCAACAAGTTAAAACTAACTCTAGAATCTGAACTAAACCTTATTTGGAGCAAAGGGAATTGTGCAAAAGGTCAGATCAGTTTTTTTTTTTTTGCTTTTATTTGCAAACCTCTTTACACAAGTTCAAGGTTCCACGTGGTACAATTTTGGGTTTGTTGCCTGTTGGTCAAATCCCTTGCAGGCAGAGAAGGCTTCCAGACTGTAGTATATACACATCGACATACATACATGGTATATCAGTGTTTGCTCTCAAACATACACTCTTTTCCTTTTTGAAAAACACAGGAAATACTGTAGGTCTGCAGGGTAAAGGTTATGATATTAGACAACACAGACACTAGACCTAATGCACAAGGCTTAGAGACACAGTGCAGATTTAATAGGCTACACAGGAAAATGAATCCAAACCTAATCCTAATGGGGTACCAGAAGGACTCTTTGAATGCTGAAGGACTCCATAAGAGACGATAACTCGTGAAGAGACAACCTGAAGAATGCTTTGTAGAACCATTCTGGAACTGGATTTACATGGTGTCACCTGTCTATGAGTTGTGTCTAATGACTCCATAAAATATTAAAGGGATTACAAGTCCCCATTCTGATTATACCAAAGAAGCTACAGCGAAGGACTTGCCAAGTTACAATGTGACAGTTTCAAAGTGACAGATCCATATGAGGATAACGTGGACATTTTACAGTGTGGAAAAGCACAAAGAGATGCACATACAGTACTGTACTAGATGATGTGTTGTTGTGTTATGCATTCACACACTCGCTATTATGCAACAACTAGCTCAATCCTACTAGGAAAGCCTTCAAAGATCAGCACCTTTTGATCCGACTCTTCTGTGTGTTTTGACACAGTTATGTACAGTGCTCTATTAGTATATCCTGTGCTCTTCCTTCACGCAAGATGATATCAGGAAGAGCTCTGCCAGGTTTACGTCAGGCCCTGAGCTCAGCCAGGAGACACAAGGTGGTAACTTTAGCTCTACTTTGCCGGCCCTATACCCCCATTAGGGAATATCATGTTAGTACTGCATTGGGGTTAGTAATTAGCTTGGAGTTGGAGATGATCTGGATCAAAAAGGTCTTGACCTGAGCAGTATGCATCCAATTTCCACCAACACGAGGGGGAAAAAAGGGGGCGGGGCTCTGACCAGTTTGAACCAGACATGGCTAAATGAGCAGAACGAGGCGAATGATTTAGGGCAAATGAACAAGCATGGGTCCTGTTACATGTTTGATTTGGCAAACCCATTGCCTTTGTTCCCTAATCTGATTGAGTCGTGGGACCGACGTGCTGTTTGGATTCACTTGGCCGTTTTTGTGTGAGTGTGGGAGTGTAGTGACACACATACCCACGCTCACACTCAGAAAACGCACAGGAAGAGAGAGGCTGGGATATGGATCTTTCCTTCTCTTGGCTTTCTCATACATCCTACCTCCTGCTCTCTCTCTCTCTCTCTCTCTCTCCAACCTTGACGTCATCTAGGGCTGGCTCATTACGGTAAACGAGTGGTTAGAAGAAACCCGCTCATGTGCGTCACGCAGAATTCGGCCATTCGAGTCTGCCTCTCGTGGCTGAACAGCTGACACTGACAGCACTTTTACTGGTTATAAACAAAAGTGTTTATTCCGAGACTACAATACTTTCACATACCTTTGCTGCACAAGCCTTTAGACAAGTGTTTATTCTGCTCATATCTTTGACATGTTTCCTGTTTTGGAAATTCGCAAAAATACATGCAATTTCATCAAGTAAGGAAGAATATGTTGTTCCTGTAGATAAAACGTTGATATTGTATGGTTTAGAATCGAGTCTAGAGCATTACAGGTTGTGTCCTTGGTCTTATGACACCTTAGCAATTTTCTTTCTATTTCTAAGAGAGAAAGCAGCCAAGAAATGGTACTAGTGACTATTATCAGTGTCAAAACATCTGGAAATTATGCGCAACATAACATGTTTTTGATCCAAGCAATCGATGGTCTACAATGGCCATGCTGGAAAAATCATAACTCTCATGATAACATGACAAGCAAAGAGGAAGCTGGATTACAGAAAACGGATGTGGTAAAGTCGCTTGTGTGTGAACGGCAGGCTAATTTACAATCCTGCACATAAATAAACGACTCACTGACACTGTCGAGCGTGAAGCATTCTGTACTAATATACTGTACAACCACAGTCGAGTATGTCTAACCCGCATGTCACAGAACTCATGACCTTCTCTCAATATACTGTAGTACATATTTTTCGGAGAAAAAAAAAATACCTTTGTTGCCTGGAGGTAAAAATTTACCTGCATAGCCTTAAGAGTAATGTGTTGTGTCTAAACAGAAGACAAAAGACGACAGAGAAAAATAGCCCTGTATAAGAAGAAATGCAAAGAATCAAAGAAGCAAACAAATAAATAAAAAAATAATAATAAAATGCATTATTTATACTGTTTTTGTTTTTGTATTTACAATAATGCATGACATGAATATATTGCAAAATGTGTGGTAATCTGGAGTAAAATCTAATACGCCTTAACCGGTATATTGCATATTAGATTAGCTCTAGTTGTTGCACAAACACAATAATTATTCTAACTTTATTGTACTTACATGTAATAAAGACTGTTTATGTGAATATATACAAGGTAAAAAGTTGCAAATAATCCAGATAAATAATAAAAAATAAGTATACACACTGCTAACCACACTACACTTTACTTTGAAAAGACATTATTTAAATATTTAGCAATATGTAATTGTTTAATATTTGATCTAAAATGTGTATTCATTTATAATGTCATAAATAGATATATACTGTAGATATATAGAGTGCTTTATTAATCCTAAAGGGAAATTGTACTGTATATAAGGTCATGTCATATTCATAATGTACTGCTTTGATTATTACATATCCGCTTAAACATGCACCTGAAATATTAATCTAAAAAAGCTATACTGTACATACCTTTACATGGGTGGTAAATTAATTAAAAACCCAGTGGGACTGTTTGCCCGTGGGGGCATGTTGATGGCATGTTATGGGTCCTGTTATACAGAACTGTCACTGTAAATAAAGGTTTAAATCATCTTTATCGTATGATGAAATATTTCCTGATAGAGATCTGACAACATCTCCAGTTGTAGGACACGAAATGTCATGGAATGGTTCAGTATAAAAATTAAATAAACTATATTATATGATCTTCACAGTCACCACCATCTTGACGGATTTAAGGGTAAAAAAACAAAAAACTATATATACAGTGTATATATATATATATATATTTTTTTTTTTTTTTTTTTTTTCTTCCCCCTCTTAAATCCTTATATATATATATAATTGTAAATAAGTGTGAGGATTAATCCTCCATGACAGGTCCAAAGACTCGTAGAATCTTGTGGTTGCACAACACTCATAATTGTTTTAAAACACACATCGTTGTTGTTTATTACTTTAATTACTCATTATTTATTTATTTTACTGAGCATTTAAGCAACTGAGTAATTATATTAATATGTGCGGTTTTTATTCTAACGTTTCTGTTTACTTCAATATCCAACATGAAACGTGTTTGTCAGAAATTACCTGCAATTACCACATTTATTAATAATTTATCTATTAATTAGTGTGTAGTTAGCATACTGCTAGTCTATTCCGAGTTAATGCCTGGGTGGAATGTAATGCCTGGGTAGAAACTTGAGGATGGATGAACATGCAGCAGGCTTTAAAGGTTATCTGCTCATTAAAGTGAGAAAGTCTTGTTACATGTAGCTTTCTAGACATTTATGGTTTAGATGGTAACGTCCCATAATTACCCATAAGCACTGCTCCTACTGGTTTTACTGTATACACACATGTTGTACGGTACATATGCGATTTAAGATATCCTTATGTAAATATTTGACTTTGTGCACTTGCAAGTCATTGCAGTGTTTATAAGACTCTGGGAAACTGTATACAGAATTCTGTCACACAGAAATGAAGAGGCCTATGTTGTGAACCTAACACAATCCTGGACCTGAAATCTCCAAGGAGCTGAGGACCCCAGCTTTTTAGATTAGGGCTTAGATTGCAATTTGAATAAGCACGGCACGGCACCTGTTTATGTTTCGAACACTTAACATGTTTAAGTCTCTGTGTGTTCATGTGGCTCTATACTGTACTGTACCTTGCACTGCGCCTGAGGGTAGCCTGAATACGTCTGAAGCTAAAGACCTTTTTATTGCCCAGGCTTGCTGGCTAATTGCCCTGGTTAAATGTGTTATTGCCGCTCATATGAAGAGCCCTAGCAGTGATGACACACAAAGCCAGGTGAGCTTCGCTGGGTAACTTTCCACTCCCTACAGTCTTTAGTTGTGAGAGGAACAACAGAAGGAGAGACAGGTGGCTTGACCTCTCCAGCTGATATTGAGCTTATCAATTTATCGCATTTTTTTAGGTAGTAACCGCCTGTTTGCCCCAGTTTATCGGGTCTATTACCTGATTTACTGTACATCGATGCTCAGCCAGCACCTTCATAGTTATGATCGAGTGAGCATGCTACTGTACTTCTCCTCCGAAATGCAAATATGAATGGAATCAATGCAATGAGTTACCAGCTGACAGAAAGGCATGCATGAACCTTTGGGGTTGAATTTGAGGTCAGTGGATAACAGCAACAGATAAATCAGAATGCTGATGAACTTTAATCGCAAACACAGCCAACCTGGAAAAAAAGATGTTCAAACCTAAGCAACAGGGTCAACAGTGTCACAGCACCAAATCATACAACAGTCTGGGAGAAAAAATGTCCAGCATTTTCCTATAATTGTGACCTTATTATAAAGATTACAGGAAAAAAATTCGTCATGCATAAAAGTCTTAAAGATCCTCAAGTGTGAACCCTGTGTGGCCCTAATATTCTACTGGCAAAAGGTTAATTAAATGTATGTATATTTTTTAAAGCAAAGAATAATCAGAAAGTAAGTAAGAATTTTATTTTACCTAGAAAAGTGACAAATCGGCATAGATTGTTTTGGTGCATGGCAACGTTAGTAAAGTACACATACATATCGCCTACAGTACAGAGCCCGGCCCCCAAAAAAAGTATAATGTACTTATATACTAAGTATAATATACACTATAATATTTTACTGGATATTTAATTTCTTTTGCTTTGATTATGACCGCAGCTTAAAAAAATTTTTTTTTGATAAGCTTATACAATGAAAGTCGGGTCGATTTCTGTCCGAGATATTGTGTTGATGATGGGAGAGTCGGGCCGCTGTGTCTCCAGCACATCCCAAACATTCTTAATGAGGTTAAGGTCTGGACTTCGGTCTTATTGCTCCACGGCCCACTCTTTAGGCTCTCAAGCAATTTGAAGCTTTTCACTGATAAGTGGTTTTGTTAAGGCTACACAGCTGTTTAGTCCCAATCCTTGTTCTCTTTGCATTGTGCATGTGGAAATGCTCTTACTATTACTACTAAACATACAGTAGCCGTGAGTTCTACTGGTATTTTTTTATGATTTGAATTGGCATAATGGTTAGCACTGTCGCCTTGTACCTCCAGGGTCCGGGTTCGAGTCCCGCCTCTGTGTGCATGGAGTTTGTATTTTCTCCTTGTTCTTAATGAGTTTCCTCAGGGTACACCGGATTCCTCCCACAGTCCAAATACATGTAGATTAGGATAATTGACATTCCCAAATTGCCTGTAGCGTGTGACAGTGTACCCTGCCTCGTGCCCCTCTGTGACCCTGTATACAGGTGAGTGAGTGAGTGAGTGAGGGTATTGACTGTGTTTAAATGTTTAAGATACACTGTATTAGTGTTTAAGCGGTCTCCCATCAAGCTCATTCAGAATGTTTTATATATATATATATATAAATATGACCTCACCAGTATTTAGGTTTTCTCAAATCAAACAGCACATTACATAAGTTACACAGACAAACTTGAACCTTTGGTTTGCTTGCCTGTGCATGAACTAATCATACAATCATACCATGACAAAGCTAACAAAAAACACAACTGAGCAGCCAAATACTGCATGATTGCTGATTTACAGAAAAACCAATAAAATGTAGTACTATATATAGACAAAACCTTTGTAGCCAATGTACATCAGCGCAAAGTGCAAAGCCGAAACATCAGAATTTTTTTTTTTGTAAACAGGATTTCAAGTTAAACTGAAGAAGACACGACCTACGAAGTTGGTCACATTTCCTTGTATGCACTTTTATAAAGTGCATACTAATGATATGCGGTTAAGTTTTTGATTTAGCAATCATTAAAAAGCTTTATAACCAAATGCAATATTTACGTATAAATAAAATTCTTTAAGAGATGTGACCCACTATTGAAGATTATAAATAACAAAAAAATCATTTCCAGTTTACACAACTGTAACCATGCATCCTTCTCCAACTACAAAGCATTGAAACACACAGCACAAGCAGACAAGATGGACAAGTTTGAGTTGCGTCGCTGTAAGAGCCACAGCCGCTCGAAACGGCCGGCATGGAATTTTCCGTTCGGGGGAGTTCGTGACAAGAGAGAAAAAAGCTAACACTTAATGAATGACAGAATGCATAAAGGTTTTCGAGACCTCCTAAGGCTGTGAGCATCTTCATGTTATTCGGCTTTACAATATTAATTCGGGACCAGTGGAAAATTCCCACTCTGGTTAAGGTCACCTGTTCGCAAGCTTTAGACCACTAGCCACTTGCCCCCTCCTCCTTTTCCTCAGGTTTTATGGGGAAGGTAGACTGGAGATAGCTAGGTTGTCACCCTGGTAGCCCATACGGTCTTATTTAGATGTGTTCGTCCAAGCTGTTATCATGTCATTCCTAGAAATATCTTTCTATGAATGTGCATTAGAGATATGGAGAAAAGAGGTACGTGAAGGATCACCTGGTCTTCATGGCTGCGAAAAGCAGACGACATGGTCTGCGCTGTATTCTTTTAGCTTTCGGAATAAGCTGCTTTAATTTAGCCATCAAATAATGGACAGAATTAAAGTGTACAGTAGTCAGCTGTTGAGTGAAAATGTTTGGGCGTGAATGTCACGTTATATTTGCCGTTTGAGGAATAACTACGTATGTAGAATGCTCGAAACAAACAACATGAACCAGTGCATAAGAAAGCAGCAGATATTTAATATTCTGTACTGTAATATGCTTTTTTCTTTGAAAAGCTTTTTTTTATGAAACTTTAGTTTTTTCAAAACATCTGCTGTCTAGGTTGGATGAGTCTGTGCCCGTTGTCGACTCAGACGCCTGTTGCTGATGCGATGCTTTGTTGATGTAGACCATCCGCCTCAAAGTCTTGGTGTGTTGTGCATTTTGACCTGATTCTCTGCTCACCACAGATGTAAAGAGTCATTACATACTGTAAGTTACTAAAGCCTTCCTGTAAGCTCGAACCACTCCGTGTCATGACCATGATGTCATGGTCATGACATCACATTTTGTAGTGTGGTTGACTGACGCCATAGTTGTTCCCAATTATTTGAGTATATTTCATTTATAGATTTCACTACATAACTTTCCAGGTGCTTATGTGAGAGTTTAACTTATAATTGTTAAGCCTTTGGAATGTCTCTCTATTTGTACATCTCAATCTGTTTTGATGTCATTGGCCTGTTATCTGAATGTCATTTAGGATTTAGCATAGCAATGTGTAATGTAGGGTCTCATGAGGGGCAGAGCCCTGCAAAAATAATCTGCACTGTCCTGAACAGGCAGAGGTGCGGCCTGGGCTCTTATTAATATTATCCCATCCCGTGGTGCGGCTCTCTAATCTGCACCACGTAACACTATGAGCTGTTTGTTCTTATTTACTATAAATAGAATGATTCAGGTAATAATGTGGATAGTGACTATCCACTAATATACAGTACAAAATGTCTACAAAAATGTGTGCAGAGAAATGGAGATTTCTTCTTTTTAAGGCTACTTTGTCATGTCCGAGCTAAAAGGAGCTCTGAAACACGGCAACTTTTGCAAAATTTTGGGTGAAAGTGGGTTTAAAAATGCCTCTGTGTCAGCAGATTTCTCTGTAACATCACCCACACTAGTGTAGGCGGGGTCATTTTTGACCATCAGAATAGCAACTGGGCAAAAATAGGGGGGAAAACAGTCTAAAGTATAAATAAGTTTATACTTTCTCCTACAAAAATAGCCACTGTTGTAAAAGAAAAGACTTTTTCGTGTCCTACCTGTGTCCCTAAGCAGGCCACCATCATGTGCGTGAGTAATTTGGCTGCAAACATGGGGAATCTGGAGCACAGCACATGAGATATGATAGCCAAGGCAAAACCTGTGAAATAAAAGACAACACATTTCAAACCGAGCAGATTTCTACATTTTTGTTTAAGTTTAATGAAACACTTTATTGTAAAGAAGGCAATTTTTAAGTGTGACTAACCTGAGATGCAGATGAAGCCCGCGGTGTAGAAAGCCTCATTGTATGTAGACAGAGCGGCAACTTCAGCAGATGCTGTGTAGATGGACAGATGTGAGCAGGCACACTCTACAAAGTTTTCGCTGTCGTCTAGCACTCGGCAGAACTGACCATCGGACAGCCAGCTGAAAAGGAGAAATAAAAAAATTAATGTTGCGCAGGTTCACAGTTTTGAATGACCAAATAATGTTTTTTTTTCTGACATACAGTATGAATAGAAATAGCTGAGAGATCAGCCTGAAGTTCCATGCGAAGTATACTGCAAAGGGCATTTAGCCATGTTAATTGTGCTTCCAAACCCCAGGGAGCGAAACTGCTTAGTTCAAATGGAACGATGTAGAAAACAACTGAACAATTGGTCGTCGCTTAGCCGGAAGTGGACGTGAAAATCAGTCAATGCGCCTCTTTGGAGCGGGGAAAAAAAATGGAGCTCGAAAAAAGATTCATATATCTATCATCATTATTATAGAGGATGACATAATATGACATTCACATATAAGTGAAATTTTAATTTAATTAAAAAATATATCCTTAGTAGTGCGGCACCGCGGCTTAGTGTCGCATTGCACCTCTAGGGTCCGGGTTCGATTCCCGTCTCTGTGTGCATGGAGTTTGCATGGTCTTCCTGTTCCTGTTCCATTTCCTCCCACAGTCCAAAGACATGCAGGTTAAGCTCATTGGCATTCTCAAATTGCCCGTAGTGTGTGAATGAGTATTTGTAAGTGTGATGGATTGGCACCCTGTCCAGGGTGTACCCGCCTTGTGCCCTAAGTCTCCTGAGATAGGCTCCAGGACCTCCCCCAAACCCTGTACACAGGATATAACTGTATAGACGATGAGATGAAATCTTTAGTATTATATACGCTAGTAGTCTGTAATAAAGTCTACATACATCTTGTAAATTAATCAAATAATTTATTTAATAGTTAAACACATTTCAATAGTATATGTTACTGGATGCTGATCAGAGTGTCGAGGGTTAAACCACTGCCAGATCGCAGTTGGGCACAGTACTGTATATATACCAGTCACTAAAATGCAGTGCATCCTCAGTACCAATCCCAACCCTGGAGAAATTGATGGGTTGTGGCAGTTAGGGCATCTGGTGTACAACCTGTGCCAATAACTTGCGGATCAAATGACCCTATGTGGCGACCCCGAGAAAAGGCAAAAAGCCCAAGAAAAAAATATTTACGTCAGTAGAGGTCTTCACAAGGATACAAAAAAAATGTGTGTGTGTGCATTTGTGTGTGTGTGTGTGCTGGGGGACTAGAGATAGGAAATCACCTCTCTGCTGCCTGGTTCCACAGAAGGCACAGAGACTGCCGGGGTTTCACCCTGCGGTCTGGAGTGTGTATGCGGTACACCACCTCTTTACCATCTGCTAAAGGTCTGGAACTCTGGCCTTGCAGACTAACAGAGAATACCTGTGCATGCACACACACACACACACACACACACACACACACACACACACACACACACACACACACACACACACACACA
>JAQQZT010000014.1:11666303-11677855 GCA_030068275.1 Clarias platycephalus
ATTTGACTGCCTGTACAGCACCTTGGTCAACAATTGTTGTTTTTAATGGTGCTATATAAATAAAGCTGAGTTGAGTTGAGTAGTTACTTTTATCAAAAAGTAACGCTGTAATGTAACTGATTACTTTTTAAAGACAGTAAACGTACGTTTGTAACGTAATTAGTTACTTTAAAATGTAACGTCCTCCAACACTGGCAATGTATTAGTTCTCCTTGTGAACTAATTACTTCCAGCCTGAAAAAAGGTGATGTCACTAATTAGTTCAGGCTGAGGAGCCGTCCTAATTAACTGAAAAAAAAAAAAGTGTGAAAAACTTGCTATGTGACAATGGCATTCAACGCCTGGAGCCATCTCCTGATATAAACCACGGAAAACGTTTGGACTATAGTGAAGAAGTCAGTAGGTGTCAAGGAACCGTCTTCTGTACATGATCTTCAGGAAATAAACAATCAGGCATGGATTGATCAAGTGACGCCAGAGTACTGCAGACATTTTTTTGTTGACTCTATATCCAGCCAGATCCAGCAGGTTGATTGTTGATTGTTGTAACAATTTTTCTTGATTGACATTGACTTTTGGCCACCACTGTACCGTATAGTATGTGTCACTGCACCTCACCTGCAGTTGGTACTTCACAGATATGGCTGATGCCACACTGCCCTCTCTGTAAACCTGCAGAGTGACTCTGTTTGCTCGGACGGTGGCCACAGGCAGGCGGGAACCCACGGCAAAATACACCAGTCCCCGTGGATCATCGCTTTCTAGCATGGTGATATTAGCAAAGCGGGCGCTCTGATTAATAGCAGCACCGTCTCCTACTTCATAGATCTCCACCAGGAACCACACTTGGAACTCGGGCTCCTGTGAAGCAGCAAACAGTACAGGAGAAGTTTCAAAGAGCCTGAAGAGTGAAATAACGACCATAACAGGATTGTTCAGTCTAACAATGGATTCACGCCACTATTTTTTAAGCCATTATGCCATTCTACAAGTTTGATCCTTTGAACTATGCTTTCGTTAGAGTTTAGGTCTCGAAATAGTTAAAAACACTCCTGCCTTTGTACCTGATCTGGTCGGACCTCCAGATGGAGGACACAGAGAACCTCTCCTCTCCTGCACAGCACCCTGCCCGAGGTCTGCTGCAGCTCCTGTGTCAGATTCACCCCCTGACTGAGCAACGCTGGAGCTGTGAGGTTGAATGTGGCCCTCCAGAACACGAAAACATCCTCAAATGCTCTGTTAAACACACAAGCCCAAGTTAATCCTGTCCAACATTCCTGTTAAGGATTCTACAAATAGACTAAGAGACAAAGCAAAGGCAGACATGAACCTGTTTTCCTGTCTTTGGAGGAAGAGTATGGCTGTCCTGTTGGCTGAGTCTTCATCCAGAACCTGGCCCGACTGAGAACTCAACGTGAAGCCCACAATTCCATTGTGAAGATCACTCCCTGTACATTTTTATGACAAGCATTCCCATTTTATTCACATAGGATAAGTCTTCTATTAAAAATACAGTATGTTTGTTACAGTATGTGGGTTGATTTTAGGAAAAGTCTCTTGACCAGCTTTGAACTGTAGGTGGAGCCAATACCCCAGAAAAAGAAAACGGAAGCCAACATTTAGCAAATTCCATTTTTTTAAACCACTTTAAATACAGAAATGCTTTACTCCTGTACGGTATGGTAATGGCACCTTATCACAAATATTTCTGACCAGAATGAACTTGTGAAATCTACAGTATACTCAGAAGTAAACATAACATAAAGGGGAAGTCAATAAGTGTGCGTTAAAGAAAGTACTAGAAAGCAGGTTATGACGTTAAGACAGATGTTTGGTCATGGTTAAACAAATCCCTCTATAGAGTGAAAGCAGGGGCTAAACAATGTATTTACCTAGAATAATGATTTTGGCAAAGAAAGTGATGCCACTCTCATCCGGCGAGCTGACGATCTGTGCGCCCCCTTCTGGTTCGCTGAGGTAGACATAAAAGACCTCCTGCCCCTCCGGCTCCTGGTCATCTAGAATAAAGAGGCTGACCTCAGCCTCTGTTTGTCCCTCCAACAGAGTGACCATCTGTGACTCAAGTCTAAAGTCGTCCGCATCTCTCGCCCAAGTCCCATTGTGTTCCCGAAGGAATGGAGCCCCAAGCAGCTCCGGAGAAACAGCGCCGCCGTCATAAGCTCGAACCCGAGCACTTACCACTCCTGTCTGCCCTGCCGTCCTGCGTACTCTTAGGACAACTTTTTGAGCTGGAGCCCCCTCGAGTTTGTCTTCAGAAGTGCGACTTATTGCTGGACCAATATTTAAAAAACCAAATCCAACGATGGCGTCATTGGCGAGAATGGTAATGGCGGAAAAGCTGTTTTCAGCTATAATACGTGGACGAGCACTAAGAGAAGTGTAGCCTGCACTGATGATGCGAACGTCGGTTAAGTTCACATAAAATGTCTCATTAGGTTCCATCAGTGAGTCGTCTATGATGGAGATGTTGATGGTGGCAGATGTTTGGCGGCCTTCAAAGAGCAGCTGTCCGTCGGGCACTGGGGTAAAATCTTCACCAGGAAGGGCACTAACTGGCCAGGTCTTATAGTAGAGCTGGGTGCGGTTGGTGCGAAAGCCATAGAGGCGTTGAACGTAGATAGTGATGGTGTGCACGTCCTCAGTAATAGCCAGCTTCTGAGAGTCAGGATGGAATCGATAAAGTCCCAGTGCCTCCACCTCTGCCACTGCGTAACCGGGTCTAAACAATCATAGGAACGAGATATGTAAACACTCATATACCAGGGCATGCAGCTAATGATATAAATTACATAATATGATCAGACTATAGAGCACATTAGGAAAACTTTATCATAGGATAGATGTTAGAATAATGTCTTTCAAAAACTCGATGAGAAGGTATTACCTGAATCTGGCTCCACCTGGTGACATGGTCTCTAGAGCAGTCAGGTGAACTGCATGTGAAACAGGCACAGACGTATTATACTCAGCTATAAAAGAGATGCTTTTGCTCCTCTGGCCGTGTGACAGGATAACAGTCCCTGTAGAAAAAAAAGCGAACACAAACATGATGTGAAAAGCGAAACCAGCAGGAATCTATACACTATATCCACTATATGAATTAACATTATTAAAGATTTCTCACTAATGTTAAAATTTATAATGTATAAGAGTATTTGTATGTTCTCTGCACCTGAGTGTGATGATAACTAACCTGAGCTGGGAGTGATCACTCCGGGCTGGTATCCTGACGGAGTCTGTCCAGGAGGGAATCCGGCTCTCCACTGCACGGTCACGTCTCCATAGAGACCCGTCCTGCTGATTAACGCATCGCATCGGCCGCTCCTGACATCAGACACCCGCAAGTCCAAGGAGGCGAAGCCCACCTGGAAAAAAGGTGATTTATTTACTGCAAAAAACAGTTATAATGTGCTTTGTTTTACAACTACAAGATGGTTGAGAAAATATTTTAGACTTCTTAAAACTTAAAAAATGCATATATTCATTTATTGCCAACCAGGGTACAAACATCCACATGGCCAAAACACATTACTGGTGCTGAATTAATTTTTTAGATGTTATACAGTAAATGTGTGTGCCATAGAAGCTACTGTACCAATCTTGCTTCCCTAAAAAATTCATCCGTTTTGGCCCTCAAAATGGCCTTTTCAGCATTATACTGTCTCGCTTCACACAATAATAATTAAAAATTATTCATATTTTTTATAAGTATTAATACTAAAATTGGTGTAATCTTGCAGAATCATGTGACCTATAAAAATTGTTGCTTTAAAACTGTTGCTTAAAAGAACTGCGTACAAAATTAAGGATTTTTCCACCACAAAAAAATCTGTAGTGTCCGTAACCAGGTCAAATTCATATTGCAATATCTTAACAATTTTGCATTTCACAATAATACACTTTTCAGGTTTATGTCTTTTCATGTGAAATCTAAATTGGCCAAGTTTCATCCAAATGACAATTAAGGTCATTGAAAGATCTGAATTCAGAAAGGTTATGGACACTACAAAAAAAGTGCATGAAAATACATTTAACAAGTGTGTTTGTTTTATTTGATAAAAATATAAATGTGCATGCATATTTACAAAAACGAAGTATGGATCGGGAGGTAAGGAGCATTAAGTATTATGAAAAATGGTGTTTCAGAATAAAATCCTATCTGAATATTAAATTTTACACCTACTGTAGGTGAGACACTTTTTATCACCAATACCATGTTTTGGCCGACACTATATGGGCACTTTGGAAATGCCAATCAACCAAACCCCCAACCCCAGAGGTGCGAGGCGACAGGGAACACTACTAAACCCCAGTGCCTGCCAGACTCCTTCTTACAGTGTATTTGGTTGCATTGTATTTAAATAATAAATATGTAAAAAAAAAATGATGTAGTGAAACTGACTTCAGCATTGGCGGCCTCTTCAGGCACAGACACAACAGCAATGCTTGCATCCAGCTGCACTCGAGGAGCAGAGCTGAGCAAAGGTCCAATCAGACTCGCATTCATCAGCTGCACTGTGATGTTAAAACCTGTTAGGAAGAAAACCTGCAAAGAAGAATAGGATGTTTACAGAAACTTTTAATCGATTCTTATTATATTGTAAGTTTTTTATAAGTATATTTCAAGTCCAGTCTTTATGGCCAACACAACAACACAACAGTAACTTCCTGGTTTTGATCATTATATTACGGACACGTGTATACTTGTTTGTTCATGAAATAAGATTTTCTCTAAAAATATTATACAGATTTATTACACAGATATACATTACTATAATATCATGAAAATATTTGCATGACAAACCTGTGTGCTAATTGGCACAGCGATACTAGCAGCCTTCTCTCCGTCCTTTACAACAACGCTCCCAGTTGATCTGTCCTCAGTGAAGCTCTGGCCCGGGGTGGGGTAGCTGATCTGGTATCCGACACTGACACTTCCGAACGTTCCCGCCAGCCTGCTAACGTTAAGTGACAAGTACCTGCTGCGGTCAGTGGCATTCACTAATACATTCTGATGCTCGCTGAAAATGGCAAACACTCCATGTGGCTCGTCGTTGGCACGGACTCGGAGGCGGACGCTGCTGCGGTTGGTATCAAGTTCGGCACCGCCCTCCACTGAGCTCAGGAGAACTGTGTAGACCTCGTCCAGCTCGGGCACAGTGTCAGGCAGCAGGGTGACGACGATCTCTGCAACCCGCTGACCGGCCAGAATGGTAGCTGAACCACGGAGAGTGAGAAAGTCACCTGTTCTGTCTGAATCACTCAGGATCTCCCAGAACACCTAGAGGGAAATCCATGTGATATTATAACAGTCACCAAAAGTTACGGTGACTTTTATATGAGCTGTGTTGTCCTTACAGTGATGTTTCCCATGACTCCTTCTCTGCGTGTTATAAGAAGGGAGATGTTAAGGGGACCTTCGTGATCTGCAGGTTCGCTGTAAACATGCTCTCTCAGATCCTGTTCGGTGAACTGCACTATGCCGTTGGGGTCACCGAACTTTGCAATCTGACACACAAATACACACACAATGTGATTGTGACAGCACAGTGACACACACTATAGCACAGTGAAATATATATATATATACATATACATTTTTTGCTTAGGGGTCAGCCATGATGTATTCCCCTGGTCGGAGAGGGTTTATGACCCGTGCTTGAAAGAGGGGATACAAACCTTTGAACATGACAGTAACAATAACATTCAGTATATAAAATAACAACCTGTACAGTACATACCTGTAGTGTTACAGAGCCAGCTCTGGGGTCAACATCCATGTCCCCAGACACGTGGCTGAGTCTAATTACAAATGTTTCCGCCACTTCCACCTCACCATGGGGGAGAATCTGGAGCTCGATGCTACGTGTTCCTCCTTCTCCATCTCTGAACTGGAACGACCCGTTCACCGGTTGGCCGAAATCTGAGTTTACAGGCGGCAATATTTCATTTGTGTTGGGTCCTAGGATGTTCCACATTATCTGAGAGAAAACAAGGATATTTCAGAATTAGGACAATTAGGGATGAAGATGAGCAACAATCATCTTCTATTGAGCTTCTATTGATTTCATTTTGAGTAATTTTTTTTCAATTGATTTAAAGCATCTCCACGTTTTATTTTGACAAAATTAATTCTTATTATTATTAACACAAAATAAACGGTTAGGATTGTTAAGCTTTGTCCTGGAAAACCTAAAAACAGGCCATCATAAGCTTTGTACAGTATGCAAAATATGCATATTATACACTACCATGGGTGGAATAATTGATATTTCAACACAACTGTAGTTACACTACTGAGAATATTGCCTAGTCGAGCAAAGTGCACAATTAGAGCTTTAAATCATTGACGTATTTCATACATAAAGATAACACTTGTGGTGTCCAACAGTCAGTTGTCCCCCATTAACTCGAAAGGTCATTCATCTATTCTTGGTCAACTGTTCAATCCCTGATCAAACTATCACGCTGCTGAATGTATAAAGCAACAAAAAGCATTAAAATGGAAAGCTTCCCCATATTTGTGAAGCACTCGCGAAGTACATTATAACATCATGATGTCATTATCCAAATGCTCCTCACCATGGCATCACCCACCACCCCACCGAAACGCTCCAGGACGAGGACGAGCCTCAGCGTGCTGTCAGGGTTTGGGATGGAGATCACACTCTGATTGACAAATCGGACCATCCCGCTGGGTGAGTCGCTTTTAGCGATGGTAATCTGCGCGACGAGCCGGGTGCCCAGTATCGCTCCTCCTGATGCTGCGGTAAGCCGGATTTCAAACACCTCGTTATATTCCCTGTGAAAATGGATAGGAATACTTTTATTCTGTCTGATCTTATTTGTATTATATTTCAAGTAAAATGCTGTATGAGGTATAACGACCATTTTAAAGGAACAGGATATTCGGATTTTAAAATCTCACACAATATATCAAAACATTTCACGATAATAAATCGAGTGACACGTAAAGAGTCCAAACCTCACTCACCTGTCCAGATCGTCCACTATGGAGACATTAATGTGGCTGACATTCTGGCCATGGCTGAAGGTTATAGTGCCGTTAGATAGGATGTAATCTGAGCCAGACTGTGCAGTCAAGCTTCTCGTTATGTAGTCGACACTGACCTGGCCGAACATGCCCACTGTCCTAAGGACAGGGATAGAGAATGTGCCAACATCCTCTTCCACTAAAATCAAGAATGAAGAAAACCACATATCATGTCATGTCATGTCATGTCATATATATTTGGATTTTTTTACAACATTTCGTTGCAATTTCCATTTGCTATTTTTTGTGGCTTAAATTTAAGTGCTCTTTTTAAAGGGGGAAACTAAGAAAATCATTCCCTGAGAGCTTAACTCAACAAAAACCTGGCAACCTCAGGGGTGTGAACTGAACAAATGAACATGTGGTGTTCTGGGGAGAAAAGGAAAAAAAAGAAGAAAAAAAAAGCCTGTCTGATGTTGCTGGGAATTCTGGCAAACAGCAAAAGCATGGCTACGGTCCTGTACAGAACGCTTTGGGTAAGGAGTTGCTTTCCGAAACGCAGCACTTAATGCAGTTAATATGCGTATGGGTGGCTAAAACCATGTTGCATAATTGTGATGTGTGTGACTTTCAACACACAGAGCATGTCAGGCTTTAATCAAGACCTTGGAAAGCGAATGTGGCAGAGTGAAATGGATATACATAAATCAAATCAATTTAGGCTTTAGTGCTACAGAATGTAGTGGAGGTGGAATCAGTGGATGCAGTATTTTTTATATAGAACTTGTGCCTGAGATACTTTGGAAAGAGAATCCAATTTCCATTTTCATTTTCTTCAAATCAGTCATTTTAACAGATATATAGCAAAAAAAAAAGCATTTTTCAACATGTGAATGCTTTTCTCAGACCACCATACTCACATTCATATCTATCTATCTATCTATCTATCTATCTATCTATCTATCTATCTATCTATCTATCTATCTATCTATCTATCTATCTGTCTATCTATTTCTGACTTTTTAAACTGCATTAAACCTTTAAAGTGACGTATGTCATGTATGTGCATACCAGTAATGTTAATATATGAAGAGTCAAACTCCAGGATGCCCTCAATGTTGTCATTCTTCTGGATGACAATCAGAATTGTCGAGATATTACCGATAGCTGGAGGTTGATCTATTTGGATACCGTGTTCACGTATGGTGAAGTTGAGTGCACTAAGGACAGGAAATAGAATATAAAAAAACATAATGATCATACACAATAGACACTTGGCTACTTTGCGTATTTAAACAAACAATTAACCCTTGAATGACGCTTTTCATCACACATGCTTTGATGTATCGAAGTGATGCAAAGGTTTTTGTTACTCTACCTTTCATTGAGGAGTTGCACCTGAGTGATGTTTAGGTAGAAGTCTTCGGGTAACT
Organism: Clarias platycephalus; assembly: GCA_030068275.1. Lineage (NCBI taxonomy): Eukaryota > Metazoa > Chordata > Actinopteri > Siluriformes > Clariidae > Clarias > Clarias platycephalus. The sequence goes on from JAQQZT010000014.1 coordinate 11,674,752, forward strand.
CTGCTTGCAAATCATTCACAATCTTCAGTGTAATGACTTTGGAGCTTTGGCCTGGACCAAACAGTAGCCTGCCTGATGACTGCTCAAAGTCCAGCCCGCTCACTGCAGTGTGGCCCTCTGTGTTGTAACTCACCCACACGCTTCCCAGCAGCCCCATGGAGCGCACCACTGTGATATTCACCTAGAGGGACAAGGTCTCAGACATTAGACACCTGGATCAGATGTAACATTATGCCTAAAATAGGGCATAATTTTGGATTGCTTTCATGTGTTTCATGTGAAAGTGAAAGTAATTAGGTGGATCGAAAAGGCAACCCACAGATCTGTCATCTTCTGATACACTCTGCAAGGACTGGGAGAAGGAGAAGAGGCCATAAGGCATATCACTGGCTGCCATGGTGATGGTGGCACGCTGTCGACTGAGACTGATGTCTGCACCGGGAGTTAACGAGGTGAGACTCAGCTCATACAGACGTTTTTCCTCTGGGATATCATCATCCACTGCCTGGAAGAGAAAAGGAGACAAAACAAAACAAAATGAGAAGGGCAGACATATAATATGCTGATCAGGCATAACAATAAAAGTCAAAACATTAAGCGCACTATTCTCTTTGTGGCACTGGGGAAGCTCTGGCCCCTCGTGGCATGACTCTCTGCGGTTTGATATCTGGGGTGTCTGGAGACCAGATCAACAACCTTGAACCTTGATGCACTGGGGCGTTTTGCCTCTGTATTATGGACAGCATTGACTTTACTTTCAGCAATTTGACTGAACAGGCTGGCCTTTACCTTGCATTTAAAAAGTGTCGTCTGGTTCTCTTACCATCAGCTGAATGGTTGCTGCAGACTGGCGATCTCTCATGATAACTTTTCCTGAGAGCTCCACAAATTCACTGATGATGGATGGTGTGATGTTCCAGTATACCTCAATTTCACCAAAAATGCCTGGCCCCCTGACAAGACTGAAACACCAATCACACGCACACATTATTTAACAGTTAGCTGGAATGTTAAACGATAACAACGGCAACAAGAAAAATGGTACTGTACCTGATAAGAGCTGTGCCATTGTACATGCCCTGAGGTTCTCCAATAAGTACATTCCTTGAAGAGTCGGCAATGCCAATGATGCCCAGAGCTCCACGGTCAGCCCTGATCACGATTGTCGCCAGGTCTAATGAACATAGACATGAAAGTTATCAAGCACTAATAGAATTTTCAAGGTCCATACAGTAGGCCATGCTATGTGAAAGACCTCTGTACAGTAGAAGTTTCACAATGACCATCTGTAGAGCTTCATCATCTCTGAGAAGTTTGAAAGATTATGCCAATTTGCAATGCAGTTATGCTGATTTATTACAACTACTGTACTGGAAATGGCAGAAAATTTCCACACACTCACTTCTTGTAGGGTCAATAACAGCCTCATTTCTGGCAGAAAGAAGCTGAACTGTGAACCTCTCTTCACCCTCCAGCTCTGCATCAGCCAAAGCCTGGATCACCACAGACTGTCTCGACTCACTCTGGACAGTATAAGAAAACGAGATGATGGTTATTATTAATATTATTTTATAATTTATTAATTTTATGTAGGATAATAAAGCGTCCCAAAACACACCCCATTAAACACGAGCGTCCCATTATGAGGTAGTAAATCATTTCTCCCCTGCTGCTCCAAAAGCCAGATAAGATAGACCGTTCCCTCTCCACCAGAACTTCGCACCACTGTCAGATTCGCCATGGATGCAGGGTCGCCAGGAAACTGCGGCTCAGAGACAGTAATCTGTAGAATAAGAAGATAATTTTAAGGCATATAAGGTATAAAGCACGTACAGGAAGCATTTTGTTATAGACTAGTATCAATATGTTATATGTACTGTTAGTTCCTGGAATCCAAAACGACCCAGAGGTGAATCGTTGGCGGGAATGTTGACCAGAACGGAAATGTCGGTTCCCAGTCTGGCTCCTCCTATCACATTTGTGAGTCTGACCAAAAAGGTTTCCATAGGCTCCACAACAGTGTCGTCAATAATACTGATCGCAATCATGGCACTCGTCTACAAAGAAAGTACAGCTTTAATGATGTTTACATATAAACACTTATTTATGCATAATCTGGGTGGCGTATATCTAACAATGATCATATTTAAATTTCAAATATACACCTGTCCATCTTGAAATGTGAGGTTGCCTGAAGACGGGGTGAAGTCGTCATTGGTGGCGATGACCGCTTGAGCTTCCCAGTACAACATGAGCCGACCGGTCCTACCAGCTAGCCTCACCACTGGTAGATAAATCACATTACCAGGTGGAGGAACCTCATAGGCGAACACTAATCCAGAAGCATCCTGAAAATACAGATGTTCTCAACGTTGAATCAAAAAGCTCCCAACTAGCCAACCCACCTTCTTATACAGTACATGCATCACATTCTTTTAGTGAATAGAAGCCTGTAACGAATAAAGATCACACCTTGGACACATTGAACTGAAGGACTCCTCTGGGGTCGTCGTTTTCTTGAATTGTAATCTCAGCAATCTCCATTCCTGGCCTCCTGATTCTGGGCTGGCCTGCCCCGCTCTGATTTCCCAACAACTCCACACCAGTGATGTTCACCAAAAACGTCTCAGCGAGTTCTGGAATATCATCCTGTGATGATACACAAGCACACACTTCCATCAGGCAGGAGAAAAATCTGACTTCAAAATCGTGAGGCGTCAACACCTCAGAATTAAAGCAGCAGTCCCTCTACCAAGTATATCATAATCTGCCAGGAGACACAATCAAGTCCTCTCAGTCCAAACAAAACTCATGAAGCTTGAAATGAACGAGAGTAAAATATTCATCAAATCTGTTTATTAGCTGATTAGCCAAATCAGGTGCTTGGAACGAAGAGAACAGTAAATGTACAGGAGCAGGGTTCAGAACTCCTGATTTAAACCGATAGCTTTGGCCTGAGCCATCTGAAAACTGTGATAACAAAGGTAAAGAAAATCATTGTAAAAATATTATAGAACCTTAATTACTACCAGTGTTGGGGGACGTTACTTTTTAAAGTAACTAATTACATTACAAAATTACTGTCATTAAAAAGTAATCAGTTA
>JAQQZT010000014.1:11693168-11704057 GCA_030068275.1 Clarias platycephalus
CCCCCCCCCTCCACCCCCCCCCCCCCCCCGCCCCAATTTGGCCCTCAAATTAGCACCAACCCAGATTTTTTTACTTTTCTTGAGGATGTTCATTTTTCCCTACAAAAACCATTGGAGGAGAAAACATTTCTACTTAAACGTAGAGGCTAAATCTACAAATTTATACTGAGGATTTAGGAAACAAGAAAACAAATTCAGGAAAGGCTATTCAGACCTACCTCCTGCAAAGATGAGAGTCTCTCCGGTGCCATTAAAATCAGCACTGGGCTTAGCAGTGCCACCAACATGCATCCACTCCACTGTAACACGGCCGAGACTGCCTCCGGTCCTTTCAATCACCATTGACACTCTCGTCCCGATCTCTTCTCTAACCTCCAGATACAATCCATTCTGAGTAGCACTGGGATTTATACTGTACAGCTTAAACACCCCAAATGCATCACCATTCATCCCGATGGTCACTGTAGCGGTGTCTGGTTGTGTAATGGTGGGCAAATGTTTCTCAGCCACAGTCATATTAACCAGGGTAACCTTTAGTATTTGTACTATGAAACTCTCATCCATCTCTGGCAAAGAATCTGTCAGAATTGGTACAGTAAGATTGGCAATACTTGAGCCATCCAGCATGGTTGCTGTCTGCCCTACCATAGTAACATAGTCACTCCCGGCTGTCGCCTGTGAGCTGAAGAGGGAAGCAGAAGCAGTGGCATTTTTTATATAAGTGAGTGTTTGGGCAGCAGTGGAAAGCTGGTTTGCGGATGTGGTTACCCAGAAGCATGTTGCAGTAGAGGCATTAGTGAAAGAGAAAGCTTGGCAGGCACGTTCTCGGAGGCATGAAGCTGCACAGGAGTTGAGAGGATCTCTGGCTGAGGTGATGTTGATAGGGGTTCGTACGGCACTAGAGGGTGCCCCAGGCAAGGGGGGATCATAATAAATTAGGAAGTTATGGCCGATTCTCTGGGCATTAGTCACCACGTCAATCTCAAGGGTGCTAAACAGAATCTCCAGAAAACCAAAATTGCCTCCACTGGAAAAGAAAAAGAAGATATATTAGGACTTCTGATACTACTACTTTGAGTTGGATGTCACATGCGTTAAAATCAGATAAGATTATTGCACACCTTCTTCGAACAGTAATGTTGGCACGGTACACGCCTTCCAAAGGTTCCTGTACTCGATATACCGCTTGCTCAAAGTGCACCGTGCCGTAGGGATTATCATTGGCGGGCACAATGATGTTCACCACAGTTTCAGCACCGATGCTTCCACCATTTGTTGCACTAATAAGCTCTACCTTGATGATCTAAAAGAAAGATTTATGCGCTCATTAATAAGGAGTGGGGGAAAGTCTTAACAGTTTGTAGGACAGCTAAGAAAATTGTTTTTACCTCTTCAATTTCTGGTACATCATCAGCCAAAACCTCTACTTTTAGTGTCTTCATAGTTTCACCTGGAGCAAAGCTGACCTCTCCAGATGAAGGTTTAAGGTCACTTGTTGCAGGTCTGCCATTGACGGTAGCAAGCCATTTGACACTAACGTAACCTATAGACCCAGCGTTCCTCACAATCGGCAAAGATACTTCAAAAGCATTCGCCGCTGGCTCCTCTACAGTAACTGGAGTTGTCTGAAAAACTGAACAACATGGACAAGATTGTGTTGTCAAACCTATGGAGAAATTGATCTAATCGATGCCAGAATGAATTTGGACTTTTCAACTTACCAAAGGACCCGTATGGATCATCAGAGGGCAGGATAGTGATGATTGCCTGAGTGAGTTCGCCTAGGAAAGCTCCCCCAGTGGTCTGGTTAAGAAGCTCAATGCGGAAGGTTTCCTCCAATTCAGGAACTATGTCGTTGATGATAAGGATAGGGACTGGTTTACTGCTCTCTCCTTCCAGAAGGACCACATCAGAGGAGGCCACACTATAATCCTCACCTACAGGAAAAGTCAGCATTTATATTATTATGCATTCATCGCCTATACCGCTTAATCCTGTATACAGGGGCCCTGGAGCCTATTCCAGGAAACTTAGGGCATGAGTCGGGGTACACCCTGGACAGGGTGCCAATTCATTGCACTGCACACACAATATTATGCATTTATAATATTTAAAAATTGTTTTCTACTTACCAACTCGTGCAGTCATGGGTACAGCACGGAACTTTACTGACACATCAGCAAAAATCCCCCCGGTGCGTGTAACATTTATGATGGGTCCGGTGTAGTACTCAGGCACACTTACTCCTGGAGAAGAGAGCTGGAGCACACCAAAGGCATCATCGCTGGCCTCAATAATGATCTGAGCCACTGAGACGTTTCTCTGGCCAAGCTGAGGTGACAGAGTAACTGCCAGAAAATCATGAAATTACAATTATTTCTGCATCTTTACAAATCGAAGCCTTTAAGCAATAATGTGCAGTAAAAGACGTTTCTATTCACCTGGTCGTGTCTGTGCACCTTCCACCAATGTGACACTGCTAAGTTCAACAAACACAGACTCTGCCCTCTCAGGATCCTTATCATCCAGAATCCTGACAGTCACATTTGCTTCACTCTGATTGGTCGAGAAGGTTACTGACTCGAAAATGGGTACAAAATCGCTCCCGGCGCTTGCCCTGCCCACTCCGGGTGTCGAGTAGGGCACTGGATCTGTATCCATCAGTGTCCTATAGGTCACTCTAACCCTTCCCATCAATCCTTTTCTCCTTTGTATTGTCAAAACAATCAAAGTGCTTGCTTCCGCTGCTCTGACAGGCCTGCTACTTTCTGAGAACAAGAACAATCCATAGGGGTCATCACTGGCGAGTACAGTCAGTGTGGAAATGGTCTGGCTCCAAAGCCGTCCATTTGAAACGTTTAACAGACGGATCTTAAAACTCTTATCCAGTTCAGGAATATCGTCCTCGGAAATACGGATGAGAATGTTTCCAACGGTTTGTCCTACACCGAAGGTCAAGTTGCCAGAATTGTAGATAAGCTCTCTTTCCGAGTCCGCATCTGCCTGCCAGTATACAGTAACATTGGAGAGAGTGCCGAATGTACGGATAACCTGAGATAGAAAAAAAACAAGTCTAATATTAACATTGTGAGCAACATATACAGTACCAAACTCTGATTGATACTCCAATTTTAAAGAAACCTCACCTGTAACATTACATCACTCCGACCGTCTTCTGGCTCAGTTCCGTTCACTGAGATCGAATCATTACTGAACTGGAAGACCCCGTGAGCCTCATCGGAAGCAGAAATAGTCACGGTGATATGCGATGCGAGGCCCAAGTTGGCTTCGAAGAAAAAATATCAATATCATTATCATTCAAGATAAATATTTCTATAAACCGGAATGTGACTTATTAATTTAATTGAACAGCAAAGGGTATCATTAAGAGCTGATACATATACAGTAATTACAGGAGAAAGCGTTCACTGATTGTGATGAACAATTCAGAGCAATATTGACACTCAGTCGATCAGACCAGAATGCCAGCCCCTGACAACAAGTTAAACGCAGTGCAAAATACACACTTTGAAAACGAGGCCCTATGGGAAAAATGAACCTCCTGACATTTTGAATAAACCACTCACCACTGCTGCTATCCTCTCAATATAATGGATATTTGCTTTTCCCACATTTTTCCTCTGAGCGTTCACTGGCCTTAGTGCAATGTAAATAGCGCAGCAGACACTAGTCTTGGAGTTGCAGGAGGCCGCTAAAACCCCAAAGTCCAAAAAAGATTGTTTTGCTTGGGCATCGATGTAGACAAGCTCTCCAAACATTTACAGCTCATAATCTGGAATTTACAAACTAAGAGCCTGGATTTGAAAGCAGTTCGATACTGTTCAGAAAAGGAACCAAGGGTGCACTAAACGGTGGATTAGAATAAACCTGAACTGAGCTTTTGTCAAAACACACAGATGCACATACACATGGCTTGGTTTGTGCCAGGGTTGACTGAAAGGCATGAATGGTGGACGTTTGGAAACACAACTGATTTCAATGAAACATCATGACGTTTTGTTCATTTACTTTGTTCAGTGAGAACAACCTGAACACCTGAAGTTTGTGTTTACGTCTCACTGAATGACTTTGGCACTTTGGCCTACTTTACTGCTAAACTGTTCATTTGGTTAATTGTAGATCCATCTCATCTCGTGCCATGATGACAATAATAGAACCTTAGGTACAGTAGGAAAGTTGGACTAGTTTTATTTGAAGGTAGATTTTTAGAGGAACATGCAACAGAGACAGGGACCTTACCAGGGTGATAGTGAAAGGGTGGAAGAAAGAAATCAGTGTCACTCTCTCCACTTCCTCCGTCCCCACTCCCAAAGAACAGGTCCACTTAATCAGCACACAGCAACCAGAAGCACATAGGATTCACACAGGATGTAAACGGAATCACACAAAGAACAGAAGTTTAATTTTCCATGAGCAAACTTCATGGAAAATGGTCAGGACAGCTTATAAGGTATTTATGAGAATGGAATATATATATATTTTTTTAAGCAGAAGAATGTATACAGAGCCTAATGATAAGAACAGGAGACTAGCAATTATTCAGTCCCATTATGTTGGTGATAGATGATGTGCATTGAAAGCTCAGATTGTGAAGTTTCCTACCTCCTCCCTGTGGGTTGTAAAGTTCCACTCTAAAGACTTTGTCCAGCTCTGGCACTGAGTTATCGATTATAGTCACGTTGATATATTCGAGCCTTTCACCGGGCAAAAAATCCAGGAACCCCTCTGCATTCTGCCCCAGGGGAAAAAAAATTAAGCGACACAAATTAATTTAGGGCTTTCCTTTAGCTTTTCAATAAATAAAGAAAAACAAATCAATCAGCTTCGTGCGGTGTGCTTTTTTTGCTTGCAGATAATAAATAACCTCATAGTCCTCTGAGCCAATGGCAGTGACTGGTACTGTGCGATAGGCCACTAAGACTCTTCCCAGCAGGCCCTGCGCTCTAGCCACAGGAAGTCTGACCACACCAGCCTCTTCTTTTACAGTTATTTGGGCCACCTCTAGAGCTGGACTGATCATCGCTTGAGTGATAGGAGTAGTCTGGAACTGCAGCAGACCTGAAACACCAGGTGATTTTGCATATATTCATAAAATGCCATTGAAATACAACAAATAATAGCAACCTACAGTAGGTATAAACATGCATACCATAAGGATGGTCACTGGCCTTGATGGTGACATTATTGCTGGCATTGTCAGGATCGATGCTGGCTCCACTGGCTGGGGTAGAACCTGGTTTTCCATCTCCTGATTGGGCTGAGATCAGCTTGACTTGGAAATACTCATCAAACTCTGGAAGATCATCATCAACTACCTGTAGGTTCAACACCTGTGATATCCAGAAGAGTAATGTGAGGCTCACATCTAAGCCTATCACTTTACACACTACATTACATACAGTGTTTCTCAGCTTTTGTAATAGAAACATAAATATTTTTGAAATATATTGCCTGGCCAAAAAAAAAAAAAAAGTTGCAATTTCAGAAAGGTCTAATTATTGGGGTGCATCAAGCAAAGAAAACAACTGGGTTAAGAAGCCTTTAACACGTTATCCAGCCTGGAAGGATAATGCTGAACTGGAAATATGGGCAAAAAAAAGAGAGAAAAAAAATCATGAATAGAGCTCACTTAACCACGTGTTAAAGTTGCATGGTTAAAAAAAAATCAAAGGCAAAACCCTTGGCTATGTTTAAAAGTGAAAGAAAGAGTATTTCTACCACACACACACACACACACACACAATGTGATGAGGACTCACAGGATTAGGACAAAACAGCTGTGTGGCCACAAGAAAACCTCTTGTTACTGAGACTAATCGGAAAAAGGCTTACATTTTTTGGAGAGCATAAAGGGCGATGAAAAAGGGTCATGTGATCTGATGTGTTCAGATTGACCGTATTCCAGAATAATATCCACTATCAGGGGTAAGAAAGGAAATACAGTATATAAAGTGATTCCGCCCTCATGCATCAGGCTCGATGTTCGAGCCTCTGGAGGCAGTGTTACAGTATGATCTAGGGTTGCTTAAGTTAGTCAGGTCTAGGCAAAAAATTAAGTCAGCTGATGACCTGGTTATCAAGTCTTTCCTCTGTGGTGGCACGGCCATATTCCAGGACATTTTGTGACCATATTGTGTGTTGTAATTAAAGATAAAGATGATTGAATGAAATCTTAAATTTTGGGGGGGGCCAGGCAGAGTATAAATACTTTATTTGTACTGAACAAATAATGTTTGTAGATGAAAAGGTTCACATGCCACAGAGCCGAGACGAGACCATGTGCGGGATTTAATAATTTTTTGGGTAAGGTGAGGGTAAGGAAAAATGTAGGCATTAGTATAAATTTTTACCCAGTGTTTTTTGGGGCTTTTTTTATTCAGTTAATACCAGTGGAGCCAAACACATACAGACAGTGCCCGTGTTACACCCCTTAATCTATACAACTCCTATAAATAACCCTGAATTGTTTGTAAATTACCCACTAGATGGAGCTAGATGCTTGCAACCTGGCTAATATTCAGCATTAATAACAAAAACAAATGAAAATTCAATTCTATGCTACTAAATCTACAACCCTGTAAGTCCTCATTGACCTCTTCTTCAGACACGTTCAGTGCAGCACTTCCCCAACAGGAGATCCCCTTCTCATTAATAATGAACAATTAACATCAGTCATGTTACCTCAGAGCGCTGGCCTGGGAGGAAAAAGATGGAGCCTGCAGGTTTGGCAAAGTCTGAGACGTCGGGTGCCCTAGCAGGAGAATCGAGCTGTGTCACAGTGTAGTTTACATAGACCGAGTCCAGGGCACCACGTGTGCGTTCTACTATGCAGGAAACGGTGGAGCCCTCATCTGATATCTGAAGATAAGATAAGACAGATAAGGTCTTGAGTCCTGAGTACTCAAATTTGTTTGAAATATTAATCGAATTCAATCCAAAAAACACTTATAACAGTCATAATCTGGATGCTAATTTAGATCCTTAATGTGTACGGTAACACACACACTGATAAGGAAACTTCCTGGGATGACAAAAACTCATCCTGAGTTGAACCTGTCTATCAAAATAGTTCTATTACATCTTTCTATTGAACATTTCTGCTATACGTCTATCTGAACTGATGAATCATGAGACTCAGTGGCTGAGCTAATGATGCTGAAAATTGCATTCTGGTGCCAATTCAACCTACTGCATTTAAATATGAAATCATATCCTGATGCAATACGCAAAGCAGAGTAGAATCTTGGCACACCAAAACAGTACACACACACACAAAAAGCAGGACACCAACAAATGTTCCAACAATGCTGTGAAGTTGACTACATGTCTGTGTTAATGAAGGCAACAGTAGGCCACATGCCATAGTGTCGCTTTTGTTAGTAAGCGAGAAGTAGTCCTTGTAAAGGAATGCTCTGTCCAGGGCTGCCATCTGTCCTGTTTATCGAATCAGCCATCGGAGATGCCACAAGTCCAATCTAAAGAGACCAACGTGAACTCCTTCCAACCAGGCGTAAAGACAAATCAAATATACATGAGGACATGCACTCACAACCGAAGGGGGTCGCGTTACATGCTTTCTAGGGAGCCAAAGCAAACACTGATAATGACTATTTAATCAACTAATTCTCTGGGATGCTAAGGAAGGATACTGTAGAGAAGATACACGGGCAGTAGTTATTTAAAACAAAATCTTTAAATATAACTAAGTGAAACATTTTACATTGTGAAAATGTTCAAAAATATTAAATCTAATTTCCTTTTTTTAAATGATACATCCAGATACATGCATATAACAGTAAATGGTTTGACAGTAAACAGTAAAGCACTGCATGCTTACGTCAGGAATGCACGTGCCAGTGAACCCAAACAAGCCGTTCGCATTGTCGCTCTTCATAATCCTGATCCTAGCTGTAGGGCGAGGCGTGGGCAGGCGTGCTCCGCCGTGAACGGCCACCAGCTGCAGGTAAAAGACCTCCTCTCCCTCTTCATCGCGGTCATCGCGTGTTTCCACGACAAACGATTTGAGCTTCTCTCCCTGCCAATACTCCAAGTATCCAGCCACATTACGGAAGTCGTTCTTCGCTGGCTGGCCGTGGAGCTCTCGGATTTCTGATTGGTTGAGACTGATGGCGTAGAGGCGCACATCCTGCAGCAGACCCGTGTAGAGCTGGCGGCCGTCAGGGTCTGAGCCGATGCTTATGGGAGCCGCATCTGGAACGCGTTAGCAAAAGACACACGTAGTACGAACAGTGGCAATTTATAATATAAAATCCATAATCATAGATACACTTCACAAAACACCTCAAATATAAGGCATAATTCTGGTCAGGGTAGGCTCACCAGTCGCTAGTATTAATATCTCTACAGCGACTGTACAAATTGAGGAAATATGCTTGAGTGAGAACTGACAAAACCTGCTACTATTTATTAATCTATAAACCCAATACAACGTCAAATACGCTAACTGTTTACATGTCTTTAATTGAAACTAATAAAAGAAACGTCACGGAAGTCTCCCTAGGAAACTTCACTATATTACAAAAGCCACATTGTTTTCCATTACTCGAGAAGACAACGACTAGCTGCTTTCATCTCGCCCTAACAATGTCCAGTAGCACTTGCATACTCGCTCAAGCATGAGTGCACTGCGAAATTTCAGACAAAAGCACCAAATTTGCACAACAGACTCTTGCCAGATGTGGACCACAGGCACTGGAAGAAGCTAAACAACACTTGTTTTGACTGACTACTGGACTGAAGTCTCGCAATAATAAAGTATAAAGTGGTGGTGAGAAAAATAGTCCTGATTGGTGGTGTTAAATTCCAAGGACACATTTAGAAACAATATAGTTTGATGAAAGACTTTAAATGCCAGATGTTCCAGGAAAAACATAATTGTCTTCTCCTGAGGCTGATATTTGACAGTTTTGAGAAGACGAATGAAGTAAGACAACAGGCCTAATGCTATAGAACATTGTTTAGTACTCGATCCTAACCTTAAAACAGACCTAGTTTACATACCATTTATAATGGCTTCTCCTTTAAGGCTCTTGATTCCTCCAGGCATTGGTTTCCCGTCCAAATAAAACTCAATAATTCCATCTTCCACTGCAACGATGACATTAACCCATACATTATCTTCCACAAATTTCATTGCTGTGGCTCTTGCCACTTGGGTGCTGTTAGAGCCAGTGGTTGTGTAATGAAGCATCACACTAACATGAGACTCGTTCGTCTGAACCTTTAATCCGTAATGCATACTTCCATTGCCGTTTCCCTTTGAAACAATAAACCCATCCGTGTTGGGTCTGGGCATAAGCCAGGCTGAGAATGTAAAATTAGCTAGTTTGTCAGGAATATCCTTTGGCTGAGCTTCTAAGGTAATGGTTCCATAACTTCCAGGGACGCCAGAAAAGAAGGCGGCATCTGTTGCAGAATGGTGCCTCCTGGCATGAGGCTGGAGCCTGACAGCTTCAGGGAATGTAGCCATCAAGATAAAGTCCTGGATCGGTGGAAGACCTTGCGGGAAGGCTTCGGAAAGGATCTCCCATGAGACACGGACATCACCGAAAGTTCCCTGCTGACGGAGGATAGTGAAGGATATAATTGAAGATGTGTCATCCACAGAAAGGATGTCTTCTGCCACTTCTTGGTCCAGGTTGTCCTTGTCTATAGAAAACACTCCAAAAGGGTCATCGTTAAAAGGGATGAGAACAGAAGCGTTTAGGTCTTTTGTAGCCAGCTTGCCGCCTTCCCCAGGATAACCACCTACAGTACGCAAGGAAAAATTAAACACTATCAGGCATAAACAGTATGATGAAGTAGTTTTAGTTACTTATACTGGAAAGTAAATACTGTATATCCCAAATAACATTTTTTCAGTGATACTACTGATGCTAGTTCAGTATCATTCTGTTGAAATCTTTTTTAAACTAATATTTTTTTAAAAATAGAAAATATTGAATTTCTGGCTGGTGCTAACCTGAGATGTTCATTAAGCGCAGCTCAAAAAACTCATTGAACTCGGGGATTTTGTCAGAGATGGCCTCCAGTACTATCGGCTTGGTATTTTCTCCTGTGGTGAAGACTATAAATCCAGATGTGTTGACAAACTCCTGACTCAGCTCAAGAGGGGTGTAATTGGCAAACAGCTGCCAGAAGACTGTGACGTTGCCAAAATGCCCTCTAGTCCTAATAACGCTGGAGAAAATAATAACAGTGAGAACAGACAGGACTGAGAGGGTTGGATTTAATGCTACAGAATTATGTCATTGCCCTTATTTTATGCATGTGAGTTGGTTGTGTGTATATGCATGAGTTTATGGGAAACAAATAATAAATCTCACTAGAAGTTGTTGGACTTCCCTTCCTCCACAGGCTTCTCAGTGGTATCCAGAAAGAATATCCCATTGGCATCATCATTGGCTTCAATCACTATTGTGGCAATATCCTTTCCATAGACCACAGCATCTCCTGCATGCAAAAACAAACTCAGGGTCACATACAGTACGGGTCTCCAGTCAGTAATGAAAATTTGAAATGGCAAAAAGCTATGATGTTACACAAGACAGTCATATTCATTCAGTCGGTTAGTTCTGATAGACTAATCTGATTCGAAAAGAGTACTGTAGAGTATTACAGCACTGGAACCTTTAACCATATGTGCCACTCTGCTTTTCAAGTGATCTAACAATCGTTAATTACACTAATTGTCAGCTGCGGCACGGGTGAAAATAGGCTGATACGGTCCGCAGTTCTAGATATAGGGCCTGCAAAACCCACATTTAAAACCATTCATTCATTCATTCATTCATTCATTCATCTTCTGTACCGCTTTATCCTGTTCAGGGTCGCGGGGACCTGGAGCC
>JAQQZT010000014.1:11705170-11715788 GCA_030068275.1 Clarias platycephalus
GTGTGTGTGTGTGTGTGTGTGTGTGTGTGTGTGTGTGTGTGTGTGTGTGTGTGTGTGTGTGTGTGTGTGTGTTACACAATACATGGATTAGGGAGGCTTTCAGGGTCAGGCCAGTCAGGCTTAATCAACAGATCTCTATGTGTATTGAAACAAACGTCAAATGTGCCGGATTAATTAGCTGTACAGGAAACAGATAGAAATGAAGTGCATTATTTGCCTCTCTTGATGGTATTTTAAAACATTCAACTCACCACCATGGACAAACACAACAAAGATCCAAATACGTTCAGTGAAAGAAGCTTTATTTCACATGCTGAATGAGCCATGGTTGGCCAAAAGGAAAATGCAACATTAAAATACTGTTCACATCATGGTCTATAATGTGAGGAATTGAACACACCTGTAGCATTGAACAGCACAATATAAAAGCGCTCATCTGTCTCTGGAATGTCGTCATCCTGTAGAGCGACTGATATGTTCTTCATCCGTTCCCCGTAGTCGAACGTTAGCAGTGAGTCATTACTTAAAGGCATAAAGTCTCCTGGTGAGGAATCTCCAAACTCAAACCGGTACATGACCGTGGCTATGAAATCGGCCAGTCCGGCTCTGAAGATGCTAAAATTTGCCACACCACCTTCTCTGACTCTCTGTATGACCGGATCTAATTTAAACATAAGCAATAAGTAATACAATATTATCAACATTTTCAGTGTTTATGTAGAAAAAAATGACATCAACTTCTTTCTAGTATAAAAACTTAAAAATAATACCTGCAAAGTAAATGGGATCATCGTTCTTATTAATCTGTAAAGATGCATTTAGAATACTTCCCAGTCTTGCACCTCCAGTTGCATTAATGAGCGTGATGGTGAATTTTTCTACATCTTCCGGCACCTGACCAGAATAAAAAACAACTTTATTCTTGCTCGTTAACACAGAACTCACGGGGTGTGTTGCTTATGCATTGCTTATTTCATTTAATTTTTTTGTATGTGCTTTATTCTATTTTTCTCTTTATACAAAGACCATGAAAGAGGGCAGGATTGGTCAAAATTCCTTCAGGAGTAGGTTAGAGGTTAACAGTTTTTACATTGTCTGTTAGAATAGAATAAGAGAGGATCGAATATTTTGAGGAGTTTTACCTCATCAGGTGTGGAGAAAAGGGTTAGATTTTTCAGATTCTCTCCTTCAGTAAAGACCACTGCCCCCTGGACTGGGGTGACGTCTCCCAAGAAGGTGGCCTCAAGAATCCACAGGACGGACACGTTTCCAAATCGGCCCCTCTCCCTCACAATGGGGTAGGACGCTGTAATAGAATATCATCATAGATCTCTCCAAATATACATATAAATCAACATAAGCACCCTTTTTTTCTTTCTTTCAAGATCCACATACAAAAACAAGAATGAGACCATTGATGAATGTACCTGAATGAATGTCCATTCCTTTGCTTTCATTGATGGAGAACAGTAGTTGTGGTTGTATAAACTGGATGACCCCAAAAGGGTCATCACTTCTACGCACAGTGATGTTGACCTGCTTGTTGTTTCCCAGGCGACTAGCTGGAGTGCTGTGACTGCTGAGGACCACTGCGAACATCTCATCTAGCTGATAAGATAAAGAAAAGAAACCCCATCACTGACACAATCCTTATCAGCTCACTACCCCTGCCCCATTGGACAAACACTAACTGATGACCTTCTTAGATCAGACTCAAGAATACCTTATACACTAAACCTGGCAACAATTCCTACCTCTGGAAGCCCATCAGGTATGGCTACTAGAGCCACTACAACCTCCCTCTCTCCCGGCTGGAACTCCAGGATGCCTGTGGCGCCATAGAAATCCTGGTTTCCCGAAGGTGTCACTGTGTATCTCACTAGCTGGTTCAACAGCTGGCCTTGCTGTCTGATAACTCTCAGCTCCACCGTCTGTCCCTCCTGTAGAGAGGACAGATACAGAGGAATTGGGTTATTTGTATAAGTACAGCTGAAAGAGCGAAATGTGACTGGTGCACCAAGGATATGTTATTCTTACGTTGATAAACCATGGGCCTCTGGAGACTGGTGAGAACTCGAAGACTCCACCAGGGTCATCATTCTCTAGTATAACGATCTCCCGGCTGGTGAAACCAGGCTTCAGAATCTGGTTCTCCGTATTAGTCCTATATGATCGAACAGCACAGATTTTTACCTTTATGCATACATATTCAGCACGCACATTGGTGCGAAAAATTGGTATTGGATTAGTTTGTTTTTGTAGATGGCCGTCTCTGAAACATGTTTGTGGGGGCTGCTTTGACTAGCCATGTTTTGGAACAGCCTACAAGCATAGAACCACCCAGCAGGGGGGCCAGTGTGTTAACTCAGCTTGGCTTAGGCTGCTCTGAAGCTCCAAGCTCCAGATAATTAGTAAAATGGCAGACAAAGACTAGACAGGGAGCAGCATTCCAAACAAACGTATTCACAGGATGCACCGCATGCATACAAACACTGATGGCTTTACAGCAGAGCATAAAGGAAGCGGGTAAATTAGGTGCTAAATGAGAAAAGAGAGCAATGCTCTGGACCTGACTGATTCACACAATTTGCATGCACGCACACAGGCACACACCCTCTCTCTTCATTTCACACACCCGGATGAAAGAGACTTCACCCATCGAAATGTTAAGGCATAGTCCAAAGAGGTCCATCACACAAAGTGCTGATTCACAGCACACAAAAGGGCAAAATCTCTTCAGTGTACACTTACCCGAAGTACACTATAAAGCGTGCAGTTTCTACCCTGCAAAGGAAGAGTGGGAGGCAAGGAGAAGGAGCGTTCCCGTCAGAACTCATTAACACGAGAGGGGTCTTCACTTAAAGAAAAACATGGAATGGGGAGCTTAAGTCACCGCACTCATGTCTTACTGCTATTAACAGAAAACCTTTTGTGGGAACCTTCTTCTTGTCTCAAGTTTCTGTACATAGAACTAAATACGTGGCTGAAGTAACTGACAAAAAGTTTCAAGGCGCAGACAATACACATAGACAACTATAAATAAATAATAAAAAACAGACAAAAAACAGACAAAACTGAAATCAGTCAAAACACCAACATAATAGTCAACATTTTTTTGTAACAGAGGCTACTGATTTAGTGTTAGCTAATAAATCATACATCATGACACTGATAATTCTGAATGTAAATTATTAAAATTCTCAGGTTTGATTAGTCATAGGATGATAAATAATGTTTTGTAAAATCAGCTCTGACAGTGGTTTCACAAGTTTACGAATACATTTATTCTAACAAATTATTGTACCAATACGAACTGCTAATTCACAGGCACTCGTATGTTGTACATTACATATGATCTGAGACATAATGGCGGCACGGTGGACTTAGTGGTTAGCACTATCGCCTTGGACCTCGAGGTCCTGGGTCCAATTCCAGTGTCGGGTAAGTGTGCATGGAGTTTGCATGTTCTCCCCGTGCTTGGTGGTTCTCCGGTTTGCTCCTGCAGTCCAAAGTACGACCAGAATCGTGCAAAATGGGAATAAATTCAATGGTCACCATTGGCCTCTACGGTCCCTGGTTGGAATAAAGATGTTCCTAGATGGATGGAAGACTTATAATAAACATTAAATCATCTATTAATTAAACTCCTGTGTAGGGGCATGGGGCAGGAGCCTATTTCAAAAAACTTAGGGCACAATGGGTGCCAGCCCATCACAGGGCACAAGCTTACACAATTTGGAAATGCCAATCAGCCTACACTGTGTGTCCTTGGACTGTGAGAGGAAACCAGAGTATTTAAAGGAAACCAACAAACCACAGGGAGAACATGCTAACTCCATGCACACAGACCATAGTCAACATTTGAACCCCCAATCCTGGAGGTGCAAGGTGAAGGTGCTTACTGCTAAATATAACGAACATAATAATAAACAGGTTACCAAAATAAAATCTATGTTCATTAGTATGTATCAGCATTAACAGTCAAGTTTCTGCCATGTGAGGGTCTCCAGATCATATGATTTGCACTGGTGACTGTTTCTAGCTGATATGCTAATTGTTTCAATTTAACCTGTTCTTTACTTTCTTGTCTTTGTTTTCTTTAAAAAAGAAAAACCTCCCAAAACATGCTTTTGCACCAACAAATCAAGTGTTAACGGTGCTTCCATCTGAAATGGCCAAAGTAAGAAGTGCAGATCACCTGTCTAATGTAAGTAGGACCGTTTCGTTGATTTCTGGAACATTATCAGCCATGATGGAGATGGAGATGTTTGCTTCACTTTGTCCTGATAAAAATGTGACCGATCCAGTGAAAGGTGAAAGGTCATTTGTGGTAACGTCAGCTCTGTTCTCTCCTACAGGTCGGACACTCCAGAAAACCACAGCCTGTCCATCTGTCCCATCTCGCCTCAAGGGAAGAATGATCTAAAAAAAATTTATATGCTCAGGACAAGTATGTACATGTACAGTATGTCTCTTGAGCACTGACATTTATGTAATGATAACTGAAAATCAAAATTGACAAGAGTTTGTTTGTTCCAAAAATGTACTTCATATCAAGTTAGTCCTTTCCTAAAGAATCTGATATACCATGCTGGCGTTTGACTCCTCAGGTTCTGTTGCCACCACTGTCTGGTTGCTGGTGAACCCGATCTCTCCATTAGCAATGTCAGGCGTGATAACCAGGGAGATGTTGATAGCTCCACCAAAGCGAGGGCTCACTGAAGGAATAGGAGGAGTGATGTTCACCAGCTGCAAACTGTCCAGCTGAGAAAGAAAGAACAGATAATGCTGGTGTTGTTTTGAACAAATCTTACAACATCTGCATCAAAATACATATAAGGGAGATGCTTCATAATACAATGTATATCGAGCTGGTATTCATCCAGCGTTGTCTCATGTTTATCACATCAAGTAACAAGATCTTATTTTACACGGTGAGACTTTTCCATTACCTGCTCCCAGGTGTCAGTCAGTACTGCTGTGTATACTGCATGTGTGTAAGTATGTATGTGTATATTGTCTGAGTCCTTCAGTGAGCTCTTGATTAGTTCCTACAGTTTTTTCTTTGTGTGTTTGGGTTGTGTTTGTTTCTCAGCATTGCTTGAAGAAGGGGTTATTTGTTTGGGCACCAATACAAATCCCATGGCTACAAGCCAAACCACTTAAAAGCCCATGACTCAAGATTGCTAATTACCAGACAAGCTGATCGAGAGACTCTTGTACTAAAGAAGAATAAATTGTTAAGACACTTAAGGTGGTACCAAGTCTTAAGAAAGGACAGGACGTATAAACCGGGGCTGTAAGGAAAAACATTAAAAGCCAGTGCCATGCAAAACACGGAGGTACTCGACCATGTTTTCACATGGTTGGCTGTTTGTTGAGAAAGTACCTGGATGAGAAAGCGTGCTCCGTTTTGCAAGAAGGCGTCGTTCCGGATGGGTAGGATGACTTGAGCCCTCGACTGACCCGAACTAAACAGCAAACTGTTGGCACTGGTGCCATTCAGCACGCCATCTCGAGCCCTCGCCGGATCCAGTGTCCCGGCAGGAATGTAGAGGGCTGAAAAGGCCAAGCGCACTTCCCCTAGAGTGCCTGCTTCACGCAGGAAGCTTAGGGATAGGAAGCGCCCCTCAGGCTGGCTCTGAATACTCTGTCTCTCACGTGGATGGAAGCCAAATCGTCCATAAATATCATCACTATCCTGGATGTAGAATATCATCTGGGGATGATAAAAAAAAAAAAAAAAAATTTTAACCATATAGTAGCAATAAAGTTATTGAAAACGAGCTCAGTCATACTAATAATAAAATCTGCGTAGCATGAAATGCAGATCCACTTCTCTACACACATCTAATGTAAGTTCATCTGCATAAAACTATGTGCTATTCTTAGCAAACCTCCCTCTTTCATTAAGCCCCACAGCCAAAAATAGTATTCACAAACCACTTTATTACCCCTTTAGTCATTTATCCAGACATCTTTAGAACTAGGCGAGAGAATTCTCTCAATATTTTGCGTCTTGCTGAGAAGGATTTTTCAAAGTAAAATTATGGGTGCTTGACATATACAAGCTATAATCTGCCCCTTTCCATTCAGCCCTCACATGTTGCTGAGTCAATTCCTGCCAGCCATATGCACAGCAGAGAAGTGCTGCATCAGTGGGGGTAATCTACCACATTTATGCTCTGGGGCAATTTAATGGCTTAAAAGTAAACAAGGACTTGATCTACCCACTGCTTTCGCACATAATCAGGATACAACAGTTATAAAGTTAATAAAAGAACACACGCAGAGGCCTTCTGCACTCGTCTGGCAGATTTATTTTCCATTAGGACCACATAAAGGGAACAGACAGGTGACGGTTAACGCACCCAACACTGCATTGATGTCACTATGCCAGACAGATGCATATGGCTCTCAGACCACATCCCTTTTCAGCCCGTAAGTGTGATCCAGATGATTACAAGTTTTCCACTGATCTAAAAACAGTTCTCCACCACTCAAGTTCTCATCTTGATACTTTAACTTGATGCAGAATGGATCGTGGGTCTACTGTTCAAAGACCTCAGCAAAAGGGTTCAGGAAAGAGCCATGTGCCTGACATGACTTCCTGTGGTCAAAGGACTTGTGGTGACTTCCCAGGTGGTATAACTTCCCAGAATTATGACTTTGTACCCCCTGGGATGGGAACCTCAAAGTAAAACCCATGGAAAATCCCTTATGTGTAGTTATTTTGTTCTTGACCTTTTTCATTCTTTTCGACAAGCAATATGATTAACATTATTATAACATTATACTGATCAAAGCAATGAAAAAAGGACAACCCGTGGCCTCCGAGTGGCGCAGTAGTAAAGTGCTCGCCCTATCATCGGGAGATCGCTAGTTCGATTCCCGGGTGATGCTGTAACCTCTCGTAGACAGAGAGCCGTAGAGCGCAGAGAGCTGATTGGCTGAGCTCTCTCAGTGGGGAGGGATGAGAGGTACTTAGTGCCCCCACATTAATCACGGCTCTACAGCCAATCAGGGGCGTCTGTGAGCTCACGCAAGCGGAAGGAGTGGATAGCGCTGTCCTCCGAGTGTGTTACGCCGCCCCCACCAGTGCATGCGCGAGCAGTTCAAAAAGATGGGGTCGGCTGGCTCCATGTGGTTCGGAGGAAACACCTGATAGTCTTCGACCCTCCCGACAGGTAGTAGTAGCTTTAATATGGGAGCCCCCTAGTGACGGGGAGGAATTGGACATGACTAAATTAGGGGAGAAAATGATCTATTTTCATATCTATTTTCAGAACAGTCTTCCTGTTCAACTACCTTGAACATGGACATGTTTGGACATTAATACCACAGACCAACAATGAACAACAACCTCAATTACCTCCATAGGTTCATCTACTTCAGCGCCACCCTGCACTGACTGAGGGATCAGTCTAAGCAGGAAAGCCTCTGCTTCTTCAGGGAGGTCATCCTGAGTGATGTTTAATGGCAAGATGGCACTCATTTGCCCTTGTGCCAAAAACAATGTTCCGGAGACTGGAGACAGGTCACTAGAGACCGGGGTCTTGTCTGTGGAGTTCCGTACTATAGTCCAGTTTACAGAGACAAGACCATGGGTTCCTCCATTTCTCACTATGGTAATGCCTTCAAACCTTTGGAGAAAGAAAGTTTAGTCAATTCTGAAGATTTATACTGCCATTTTGTATCGACTCCACTTTTATTTAATGGTCTTAATTGGTAAAAAGTACAATACTAATATGTCCATATAGTAAAGATATACTGTGCAAAAAAATCGCCTTACCTCATAGTTGTGTCTTCATTAATTATAACAGGTTGTGTTGAAGGAGGAATGCTGATTGACAGCACACCGTATGGCTTGTCATTTGGCTCGATAGTCACCTGCACAAAGCTAGGAGACACCAGTACTGCATCACCCACCAGTGTCTCTTCCAGAAGAACCACTTGAAAGGACTCGGCAATTTCTGGAATTCTGTCATCAACTATGTTAAAACGCAGCACTGCTTCATAAATCTTTGGAGGAAAAAGCACCACCCTTTTAAGCTGTAGGTCCACAAAGTCCTGGTCCAGTGTGGCACTGGCTGCTCCATTGCCCGTCACTATAGAATACATGACAGACACTTCTCCGTCATCAGAGCCGATGAGAAAGCCGTCATCGGTTCTTCCACGCGCAACAGTGAGATTTATGACACCGGCACTTTCAGACACAGCAAAAGAGGGTTGTGAGAAGCGCACAGGGGCATCGTTACGAGAGATTTTAATCTGCACACTTGTACTGTTGGGGTTTAGTAAGGCACCTCCTCCTACTCCGGTCAACTGCACAGTGAAGATTTCATCATCTTCTGGAACCTTGTTTAAACAAGAAGCAAAGGTACTAAGGCCTACAAAAAGACATGAACTCCTACTAAAGTGTATTAATGTTTGGTAATGTTTGTTATTGTAAGTCAATATTACATAACAAAGCATGAACTGAGTCTTAGATAAAAGTATCTATATACTGTACATCTATTTTCACTCTTGTACACCCAGACTGGTGGCTGTCCTGTGATAGAGGGAATCCAGACTAGTGGAATAGTCAACATACAGTAGACTACAAATGTTACACAATGCTTTTTTGGGTGTACAATATTGATATAATATATTTTATTGTTGTTGTCTGGTCAACAAAAAAGAAACTGTAACCCTGAATATTATTTAACTATGCCATTGAATTCTGACATGTCGGGTTAGTATTTGGTGTTTCACACCACCATTTCAGCTTTAAATGAAATCCAGCTAGACTTTGGAAATGAATCAAGTCATTAAATATATTTCATTGCCAAAGTTGCTATAGTTCACCAAAAGTAAAAATAAATGCCACTTCATCATTTTAATCCCTTCTGTACTATATGGTGAAATGTATTTAATTTCCTTATATTCTTTTCTTTTCTGTAGCCGTTAATTTAGCTCATACTGCACATGTCAGTGTTACAAAATGCAGAAAAAAAACAAGAAGTTCTGAAGTCAACACTACCTTATCATCATGTATCATTATACTAAAGACCACCACGGCCTGTCCAGGAGGAATAGTGAGGTTTCCTCTGTCCGGACTCAGATCCTCGCTGGCTGGGTTCGGGCCTCCAAAGATCTGTCAGTGGGTCATCATGAACATACATTAACAGAGTATAAAAACAAGATTATTAAACAACATCTGATAAGAATGATTTATTGTTACGTTTCTGTCCTTCAGTTACAAATATAATGGGGAAAGTATAGAACAACATTCTTAGGGCTCACCTCAAAATTCACTGTTACAGACCCGTAAGTTCCCTTTTCTCGTATAAGAGTAAGAGGCACGTACAGGTTCCTGCCTTTTGGCTCTTCTACAGATATCACCCTGGACTGAGGAATGAAAAAAGAGATCTGAGTACTGAACTACTCAAAATTACTGTTCAGATATACTGACATCGAGATGAACCGATTAGTTCAGAAATCATGCATATTATGGAGCTTAGCAGCTTTAGCTCGAACTACAGGCGAATTCTTTCATCATTGCACTATGCATTACTAGTGTCATATATTTTATTTTATTGCCAAACCTAATATGACAGATTGTCAGTTTTTGACCAAAAAAAATAGGGCTGAGTATGAGATGGCAGCACAATGTACTGTAGTTTCATGACAATATCTAAACTTCTATTGACAAGTTATTCCCGTCAGTAAAGTGCTTATGTGTGTATTTTTACTCAGCCTAGCAACCCAAGAGACTCCCACCTGAACAACTCCTCTGCCATGGCATTCCACCCTCACCACCTCCCCAAAGTCTCATTTCCTCATCTCCCTCCACCCCTTAGATTTTAATTGCCTTCAATAAACATGCAAAAACAACTTCCTCCAGGAGTCACCGTGGTAACTTTCAGCTGTAGCTTACAGTCTTGGTATGTACTAGTGATGGGAGGTTTGGATCATTTTAGTGACTCGGCTCTTTGAATCTTGTTCATCAAAATGAATTTATTTCGGTTTTTTTGATCAGAAATAAAATAAAATGTTACATTTTCAATAAACAGACCCCCAACACGTCTCCTTACACAAATTCCAGTAATGAAAATATTACAATGCAGCTAAGGACATATTATGATAAACAGAATGAGCAGCTCATCATCATATCTTCTGGTCCGAATCATTCATTCTTTTGTCACATGACTCTCATAGATGCTATGCAGTGCATTACACAGGGAACGGTTCTTCTCATGAGTCTTCTAGTCCGAGTCGTTCGTTTTTCGTTTTTTTTTTTTTATCTATTGAACTGCATAGCATCTGCAGTGAAAAAAGAATTAACGACTTGGACTAGAAGACTCAAAGGTAACTACTCATTTCTATTTCCTGTACATACTGTAACCTACGTGAGGTTGTGCGATGCTTTGTAGAAAATGAACGAATCACTCTCTGGGACTACTCCTTTTTCTGAGTCATGTTAAAGACTCGTTCAAAAAGAACAAATCGTTCATGAACAACCCATCACTAGTATGTACAAGCAGATATATATCATGAAATATATACAGTGCTCAGCATAAATGAGTACACCCCCTTTTAAAAGTATGAATTTAATCAGTAGCTCAATGAACAAAAG
>JAQQZT010000014.1:11715888-11729453 GCA_030068275.1 Clarias platycephalus
TGGCTTTCTACTGCTTTAGCTAACTGCAGTGAACTTGCATGGCGATTTTCTTCAACCCTTCTCATCAGAAGACGCTCGCTCCTGTCGAGATGTTAACTTCCGTGGATGGCCTGAACGTCTCTGTAAGATGGTTGCACTTCCATCTTTCTTAAATTTTTGGATTACTTTTGCTACAGTATTTTGACTGATATGTAAAGCCTTGCTGATCTTCTTGTAGCCCTCACCTTTTTTGTGTAAAGAAATTATTTCCGTTCTCAGATTTTGTGATATTTCTCTTCCATGTGGAGCCATTGCTGACAGCATGAAATGGGAAGGGTTTTTCTTTGTTTAGTAATGCCCTTTTATAGTCATTTGTCTGCTGGACACGTCTTAAATGAATCATTAGACTGACCTGTGGTTGAATGCCTGTTAATTAGAATTTTGTAGTCTTAAGTGTGGCTTTTCTCCTACGACTATAATTGGGGTGTACTCATTTTTGCAACATGGGCTTGAATGACTTTGTTAGGAAACTCACTTTTTTGTGTGTTCAGATTAACAAATCTTGTTTGCAATCAATGGCCCACATTTGTGGGAGTATTTTGTATTATAGTATCTCATAGAAAATGTTGATTCTGAAAGGAAACTAAAGGTTTTCTGACAAATGTAGTGGGGTGTACTCATTTATGCTGAGCACTGTATATACCATATGATAATAAAATAGTTATAATGTTAAAATTACAAAATCTTACTGAGTTAAAGGATATAATTCCAAAGGCATTGTCATTGGACAAGATAGTGATCCTGGCCGTGTTTGGAGTTCCAATAGTCACACCGTTCGATGAGCTCTGAAATTACATGAGTGATATCGGTTAGTCTATATGCAAAAAAAATTATAAAAATAGAGCATCATACAAATAGTGTTGAGTGTAAATTTGAACATGTCTAGGTTCTAATTGCGAAAAAAAAACATCAAAGCAATTCTTTTAACAGGTCAGATCTAGACATAGGATTGTTTAAGTTTTGTGTTTTTTGTGTGTGTGTGAGAGAAAGAAAATTAAAGAAAAAGAAGGAGATGTTCCTGCACTGATATAAGAAGTAGCTGACAGTTTCGACCTTGAGGAGACATTTGGCTGGTCCCCACATGAAAACCCTTTTTTTTCAATACAGAACTGCAGCCTCTATTTAAATAACCAAACTGGCCAAATACTTTTCTTTCGCTTACTGAAGGTTCGGGTTAAATTTAGGTTCATCATGCCAGGGGAACGTGATGATAAGACAAATGTACATGTTTACGTGTGTTAGTTTCTTTGAAAGGGCCAAATTTCACCACAATGACTAGAAAAATATGAAAAATCATGTCATACTCTGGTAAATACATGGAAATCTTTTTTCTTTTTTTAACAGCATGCAACTTGCAAAAAAAAGGTCATATGATATCTTTTTCATTTTTGTGGTTAGGGTTATGGTCTTGAAGTAGTTACTTATTATAACAGAGAGAACATAACAACAGTATATGTGTATTTGTACTGTAGGTAACGTAACATAAATCAGAGATACAGAAGACATAAAAGACAGTACAGAAGAACCGGAAAAAACACGAGATTAACCGTTGTGCAAACCTCTGCATTCAGCTGTGTATTCAGTGAGGCTGTTCCCAGCTGTAACAAAGCATTCTTTTATGCACTGAGCTCTGGTTGCAGCAGTCACACAGACACTGAACACATACACCCGAACAATCCCTTCTGCCGAGCATGACTTCAATCACAGCACCATGCGGCCTTTCCTCGTAGCCATTCCGGTTTGCATGTCCCTAAATATAATGACCTGATCCTAAACGAACATCCTTAAAGAATCTATTCATTTCTAAACCACTGTCTCTGAATGCTGTGTTAGAGTATCATCTGTAAAATACTATATCCTAATAAATAAATAAATAAATAAATAAATAAATAAATAGTCTTATTTTAGAATTTTTATTAACTGGTAAAAGACATCAGAAATCTTATGGTGGTGAATTGTCTCATGTGCATGTGTGTGTGGGTGGATGTGTGTGTGTGAGTGTGCGTGTGAGGGTGGCTGAGAAGCATTTGATGGTGTTGCAGGAAAGATATTTGTACTTTTATACAAGTTTAGTTGCCATTTATGTCTGTTTGGTAGATGATTGCACCATAGACCAAATCAAATTCCTATTTGAATAATTATGTTAACCTTGATATAATGGTGTGGAAATGTTATGGAGGAAATCTGTACACTCGACCAACTCTAATTTGATAGGAAGTTGTCGATAACAGTAATTACTGTGCATCACCAAGATAAGGCTCATGGTACCACAGCAGCCCTGACTTCTGTCCTCTTTGTGCCAGTCTGAGGCTCATTTGTCAATAGCTGACAGGAAGACCAAAAACTGAGAACTAACATCATTAATCAAATCCTGACAACTGCTTATGGAACCATGCTAAGCAGGGTCTCTGTCGAGCACAACGTGCAAGTGAACAGTTCGACTGCAAAAGAAGATAAATGTCATTTTAAATTTTTCACTTATTTCAGCAAATTGTTTTCTACTTGCACACAAAGTTCTCCATAACCAATATTTTTTTTTTGTCTGAAAATCTGTATATATTCTTCTTTCAGATGCTTTGATCTCTAACTAGGACTGGATGTGCAGTATGATGCACTTCATGAGAATCTTTACAATAAAAGTAAAAATCAAGCTAGTCAAGAGAGCTAACAACTTTCTGTTCAAAAGACATGGGATATACACATTTTCTGTGGAAAGCAGTTGTGTTAGCTACATCTGACCACGCCTGCTACACTGTGTTCTCCAATCAGGATTTCTGACCTCTATATTACCTTATGAGATAACACTGGAACAGTGGTGCCTCAGACAGCTAGGGCTCGAGGGATTTGAGCATCCGGGTTCGAGCTCTGCCGTTGGTGGGTTGCCACCTAATAATGTTGCCCTATTCCACTCCAACATGACTGTGCAGCAGTGCACAAAGCAAGGACAATAATGAGCTGCGTTCCATTTCGATGTGCACTTCACAGGGTGCTCCCTGCTCCGTTTGCAGGAAATGTCGGTGAAGGGAACTTCCCTCGACAAAACCCCACCATTCGGAACACCCTGCAAAGTCACCAGCGTAGATGTAACTTCATTTCTGCGTTACCATGGTAACATAAGCACCTCGAATAACTTTCGCTGCTGCTGTGGAAATTTCACACTACGGACATTAAATATTCAATATTTATTGAAACAAAAACTTATATACTATTGAAACCTGTATAACTTGAAAAAAAAAGATTATTATTAAAGATGAAATATTAATAATAATAATTCATTAAAGATGTACGGAGATTTTTCTTTTTTACAGATTACTAGCCTATATTGTATAATACTAAGGATTTCTTGATTAAGTTAAAATGTAAATTTTTGTGTCCTTTAAATATGATGTCGTCCTCTATAATAATGATAAATAAATATATAAATCCTTTTTCGAGCTCTATTTTTTTCATGCTCCAGCGAGGCGCAATGACTTATGGGAAATATTTCATTCCCTTTTCCAGTGGAGTGAAGACCTGTTGTTCACTCGTTTTCTACACCGATTCCAGTTCCCTTTAAACTGAACATTTCCACTCCCTGCCGTTTGGAATCACACTTAACATGGCTGAACACCCTGTGAAGTATACTTCGCAGGGTACTTCAGGTCGTTTGGAACGCACCTATGGTTTGATGAGTTTGTTGTGGAAGAACTTGACACTCACAGTGCCTTGACCTCAACCCCATCGAACACCTTTGGGAGGAACTGGAACGGAGATTGCGAGCCAAGCCTTCTCGTCCAACATCAGTGCCTGACCTCATAACTGCTCTACAGAATGAATAGGCACAAATTCCCACAGAAGCACTCCAAAATCTTGGACAGCCTTCCAAGAAAAGTGGAAGCTGTTATAGCTGCAAAAGTGGGGAAAGACTCCTTATTGAAGAATATGTATTTGGATACAATATCATTGCAGGTTTGGCCAAATACTTTGGTCCATATACTGTAGTGTACTGTATGTCTATTGATCAGGCTCAGTTTATCATCCACTGAAGTTCATTAATGTTCATTGTGCCAGTCCTTCATCTTTGTTGAGCTTCTCATGATACAGAAGAGATGTAATGCTATAGTCACCCAAGTGCGTGTGAATATGTACTGTATAAGCCACAACACTGCAGTTTGGAACTTGAGGATGAGCGTCCTGGCCCAACTATAGGAAAATGTTTCAATATGCTGAAGTAAGTACTGTAGACTCTAGGAAGCAATTTGCTCATTTTTCCTGTCTATATTTAAGTTAGCCTATTTCTATTTTAATTCCAGATTAGACAAGCATCAGTTTCATTGGCTTTATTGACTAGCCAGCAAATCCAATCTAGAAACTAGCAGATATTGGATATTTCCTGGATATGTTATGTTGGAATCATTTATAAGCAAACTGTGTTTCATAAGTTATGACCAACAAATATACAAGATTGAATGATAGTTTTAGGCAAATAGCATTGTAGCCTTAAATGTTTTACATACTTCAAAACATCTCATGAGTTAAAAGACAATACAATTTTTTTTCTGTATTTAAGATTCGCGCCCATGTGACTTTCACTTGAGTGCATTTTAGGCATTTAATTGGGTAAGATTTTCAAATACTTTCACCTAGGTATATTTTTTTCATTAGATTTTCCATCCCTCTTCACCATTTCTGTTTTACTTCTTCAGTCACTGGAAGCTTAATTCTAGGCCAGTGATTTTCTCCTACTGATTTGCCAGGCATCATTTCCCTTTAATCTAATAGTCAGAGAAGTTTTGCCTGTCACTATGGGTTTCCTCTCACAAGAAGATGATGCTTAAGGCAGTCGTGCTGCTGAAGTGGCATGACTTCAACCTGAAAAGGGAGCTATAGAAAAGACATCAAAGGCCATGCTAGGGATTATGGGTCCTTTGACCAGAGTTGAAAAAATGAGAAGCACTCAGTTAGGCCATGCCTGGAATCGCTTTGAGATTCTTCTGTTTTGAACAAGAGTACAAGAGAGATCTGTAGTGCGCTAGATAGATTTTAAGTGGGAAGTCTGTACAAAAAAAAAAAACGGAAAAAAGAAAAAAAAAACGGTCACAGATGGTCACATATGCACGCAAACTAAAGAAAGAAATCATTGACATCATACTGTAGACCTCCTAAAGAGAAGAATGGCAGCCAGAGCTACAGTCATCTCCAGAATTATTGGCAGCTTACAAGAAAATGGGCGAAACATAATTTGTATACAAATCAATACAATTCACACAAAAACACCTACGCAAAGTGTTTATCTTTGTTATGAATTTTCTTTGTAAAAAAAAAAAAAGTTCTGAAAATGTGCCCTCTAGTCTTCATATGTTTCATATTTCAGATTCCGTAATAAATTTCCAGAAACACACACAGATTGGGGGCGAAAATGGAGAGAGGTATAAAGAGCTTTCTAAGTGCACAGTCGTTTGCAGCTGTTATTTTGTTCCTTTTATTGCTAGCTTTCATGCTTAATAAACTGTCTTATCCTCTTTAAATATTCTCTTTAAATAATTAACTTGCTATTCACTCTCAGTTATAATGTCTGTAGCATAAGGAAGTTCAGCCCAAAACCGCATCAGCTTTAAAAAGAGCAGCTGAACGTGCAGCTGCCACATTACTTGATGGAATCTACACTGACCGGCCATAAAAGCAACATGACTGGTGACAGGATCATGGGCATCCAAGGCTCACCCTTGACATGCCCATGATGCCTTGGATGCCCATGATGTCTGAGCCCACAGAAAAGCCAATGCAACACAAATCACTGAAATAAGGTTAATGCTGGCCATGATAGACAAGAAACAAAAGACAAAGTGCAATGGTCACCAAAAGTACCAAAAAGCTGCTGACCTGGCCCTCAAACTGCCCAGATCCCACTCCAATCAAGCAATCATGAGCAAACACGTCCAATCCACCCTGCAACCCACTTTGTGGAACCCAGTAGCCCAATGGAACCCTAAACCGAGGTGTTTTTAATCTTAGTGGTTTTAACGTGCTGCATTAAAGACCCGTCTTTGTGCTCTAGAATTGCCTTGCATTTCACAGTCAGTAAAGATCGAATGGATTATAAAGGAAAACAAATTCTTTTAACCATACCATGATAATGCAAAAGGTGTGATTTGTTGTAAAAAATATATATTTATATGTATTTCTGCATTTATGACCGCTAGAAAGAGCCCAATGCTGTCATCCACACAAAATAAGTCACACTGCTGATCAGTCTCAACTGTAGCTGATCCATCAATTCATTCTTAATGATTCACTCCAGCTTCAGCACCCTTTAATTTGGTGTCAGCATCTGCCAAAAGTGCAGTGAGTATAGTCAATCTATGCTAAATAAGTTCTAGCTCATAACCATGAGGAAATCCCATCAATAATAAAGAGATCATCAAAAAAAGAAAACGTGAATCACAGTGTTTAGATTCCTGCATTTGTTAAGATTCAAAAGCAACACCATCACAAAGAGCTGTTTGAAAGAGGAGCATAAAAAATGGCTCTTCCTGAAAGCAAGGCACAAAATACAGTATGTACATCAAATGTCATCGGTGCTACAAATAAAACTGCAATTCACTGAGATCACTGGTCAACTTTCGAATTAGGCTCTGTAGCCTTTGTATTTAAAAAAGGCAACAACACAAATTTGGAACATATTTCACCTAATAAAATATTTAATACTATTGTAATTACAAACAGAAAATAAATGCATCATACCAATGAATGGGATGCTCTGAATTTGCCAATGATACATTAAGCATAAAGTCAATTAAGCACAACATCAAGATTGATTTTTGGCTAGCAGCAGTACAGAGACATGGCCATGACTCATTTTTATGCAGTGGTAAATATTTCTGGCTTTCTTTTTCATTTTGAGGGGAGATATTATGCTCTTGGCACCATGAGATTATTAAGCATTAATAATAAAAAAGGAGCTCTGTATACTCAGGATACAAGCTACTGCAGTATATAAAAGTCAGAAATTGAAAAAGCACAAACATCTACTAGGAAATGTAGTTACCATGGTCTGATACAATAATGTAAGAACTGTTCCCTACAAAACTGGTAACACTTCAAATAGTGATCTCATTACTAAACCAAAGATTTGCAATGTATCAAAAATCATGTAGTGCTAATCAGATGAACACAGTCAGCATTTTGGCAAAAAAATGGTGGAATGCAGAGAAAAAAACCACAACTCATAATATGGTGATGAATCATAGATGCTTTGGGCCTATTTTGTGGCTGATGTTTGAGGCAATCTTGAGAAAATTAATGCCTTCAAATACCAGGATATGACAGCTTAAACATTGTTTGTCACAGTTGAAGGTAAAGACTCGGTAAATGATGCCTTTAAAATGTCTTGTTAGATATGACTGTAACAAGTTCTGCCCGCTTTTTCTTTGTAGGTACTGTATGTTGATACTACAGTACAACCCAGTGGCGTTTGGTTCAACATGGGGGGTGGGATTGAGATCACCCAAATGTAGGGGGTGTCTGAGGACAACCCCCTACCTGAAGATTTTTTCAAAATATGCTGTTTCACATTAATTAATTTCAAGCGGAAGACATACCAAAACAGCATGCTCTACATATCACAACTAGTGCAGCTGAATAGTGCAGTTGAAATCATCACTTTGTATAAACGTACCACATTTGCTATTACTAGAACATTGTTGTTCCAGTACTAGCAAATTGGATATCACAGATAGTATAAGAACAGGACACACCCTTCATGACATCATGCCTAGGTTTCTTGAAGAGCGGTTTTGAAGCTCAACTCTGGGAGCTCTGGTCATCACCATCTTGGCAGGAGCTGACTCCGCCTAAACTTTATCACCTTTATATAAAATGCTAATGTGTCTAACATTAATTAATATGGTAGAATTACTTTGCATTTTCTGAACTCCGTCATTCATACCCTACACATCATCCTGTGTGGCATCCTGTATCCACATCATCCTACATGTCTTGTGCTAAGTTAAGCTACTACCCGTTTAAGCAACTTATGAGTTACATTAAATTCACCCCTGTGTAGTTGTCATGAATGGGAAAATTTAGCTATGGAGACAAAACCTTTTTTTGTACCAGACTGTAAAAGTAACTAATGGATTCGTGGGGCTCTAAGGGGACTGACTCATTTTTGGAGTAGTGGTCATTTAAGGAACTGCATGTTTTGGCATTTCAATTTCAGGACTTGAAATGGGGCTTTTTGCCCTTGATTAATATTAATCTAAAGCCTTTTGATAGTTGCTATAATTTTACTCTAGTTAATCCTTATTATTCCGTGATGAATGGTAGGGACATAGCAGGTAGCAAACCACCTACTGGGAAGAGATTTTTCTCCTTTTTTTATTGACCACCAATTTGCCAGCTATTTTATGATGTTTTATAACAGTTGGTAATTTTAATTCTTACTTCTGATATGCTATTTGGGTGGTTGTATTTTCTGATTTGAATTATTGAGGGATATATATAGGTTATTGGGGGATACAGTATAGGGATTACACCTATGGTGCAAACCCATAATAAGCAAAGCTCCATTCAATATTATTCATTTTATACATTCCTTTATGCTCAATTTAAAAAAGGATTCCAAAAATTCTGTAGTCAACAGTAAAACATTACTTAATTCTAAATGAACACAAAAACTCAAAGACACATGCACAAGTTTACCTGGAGTCGGAGATTAAACACAAACGTCTCGTCAGCTTCAGGTAGATCATCATCCTTCACGGCGATGAAGATGGTTTTGCTTGACTCGGAGGACAGAAGGAAAGCAGCTGCAGTGGTGGCCTCAAAGTCTCCAGTGTCCTCACCCTGCAGCTGCAACACCACAAACCACATTTTTACTACTCTCACAAGCAATTCCATCAAAAGGTGGAGTCCCCATTCTTTGCCTAGTTTGGACTCCCAAATTGGAAAATGACCAATTACAGTATATGTAAATAAGCCTCTACCCCAAATATAAATCTACAGCTTGTTATATTTGATGTAAAACCAATCCTGTACTGTACATGAATCAAACTAATCCTAATCTTCATTTTAATATTCGTTAATCTGCAGTAATGAATCAAACAGTCTCACAGAGATGTAACTACTACTTGATGCGTGACGTGCAAAGCTGCAGCTTTAAAGAATTCACAGACAGTGGGAAATTCTTAGATTTTGCAAGCTTTACCCACACAGAACGCTTCCATCTGGATGTCAATTAGCATTT
The DNA here is from genome assembly GCA_030068275.1 of Clarias platycephalus. Lineage (NCBI taxonomy): Eukaryota > Metazoa > Chordata > Actinopteri > Siluriformes > Clariidae > Clarias > Clarias platycephalus. The sequence continues at coordinate 11,725,154 of JAQQZT010000014.1, forward strand.
ACAATAATGCCACCCACCAAAACTCACAGTAAAAAAAAAAGGTCAAACATCTTCCTTTCTTGCTACACGATGAATGATTTGATTAAGGAGCTACACTAGGATGCTTAGCATGACATTTAGCACTCTTTGTTGAACAGTAGGCAGATTTGCGTTGTTACGTTAATTATGCCCAGATGTGCACAGCAGTGCGCTGTAAAGGTAGCAGCATGCAGATGGTTGGCTGTAGAAATCCACCCTGCTTGTAATGCAACATGCACATCTGCTTGACACAGTTGTGTAACACTTTGCTCACATTTTCTGTTTAGAATTTTGTGCCTTCAACTGTAAAAATTGCCACTGACAGGCGAATTGAGCCTATCATTTACCTACAGTACAGTGTGACCGTCACTGTTGAAGTCTGTTGTTAACACTGAAGCCTCAGACAGGTTGCATTTATTCCTCCTGTGGCATTACAGAAATGCATTAACAGGAAATAGCTGGTTTATGCCAATAAACTTGTTATATTTTTAAAGTTTATATATAATCTGTATTTTCTTTGGACACATTTATTTTGATGACTTTTTCTTTCAACCTACTAGCTTGTCTGTTTGCATCCTCACTTTCACTCATTCATTCTCTATACTGCTTATCCTGAACAGGGTCGCAGGGGCCTGGACCCTATCCTAGGAGACTAGACAGGGTACACACTGGGTAGGGTGCGAGCCCACCACAGGGGACAAGCACAAGCATTGTACAATACAGGCAATTTGGGAACGGCAATTAGCCTAATGTGCATGTCTTTAGACTGTAGGAGGAAACTGGAGTACCCAGAAGAAACACACAAAGCACGGGGGAACATGCAAATTCAAAGAACAGACTGTGGGCGGTGCGAGGCCACAGTGCTAACCACTACACACCATTGTACTGTTCTATTAAAGCCTAAAAAAAGATTTACATTTTTTCTGCATCTTTTCTAAAACAAGATAATATTATAAAATAAAAATAAAATAAAAATGTATTTCAAGAAATACATTTTTTAATTGACTATTTAACCATCACCTAACAAACCTATTACACTTATTCTTTTTTTTTTTTTTTTTTTACACCACTTTCGCCCTATTTGGTCATTTGGCCCATTTTATTTCCATCTCTTTGAACTGTTGCTCGTGCTATTAAAATCGCACAGCCAGCCACTCTGAGGAAAGAACTTCCCTCCTCTGCATTTGTGAGCACATGACTGGTTGGTGTCACTCTCATAGACGGGCGAGAGTATGTAATCTTCCCAGCCTAGTTGGTCTCTTGCCCACAGATAGCTGTGCCATTGTGAACAGATTCCCAACAATACTGAGGGCATGAGAAACATTTCCCTCTAATTTATCTAGAATATGAAAAATTTGACTCCTTGATCAGATCTTCCTGACTATTATGGGACACAAAGAAACGTCTTGTATCCTTTGCATTTTACCAGTCTGAGTACTGCTCTAAATTACCTAAATGTGACAAAGCCTTGGATAATTATTACTTATTCAGCGTGGAGACCAGTATTGATACCACTCCTTCACACCTACACTTGTAAAGTCTCACGTCTACAAGACAGCACCAACTACATGTACTGCTCCTACAGCTAGGGTTACTTCTCTTAGAACCTGATCTGGTTCGGAAGAGCTTACCAGGACTAGGGCAGTGACATTGATGGGGTCTCCGACCCTCTCCACCACCAGGCGTACTATAGCTCTGCTACTCTCATTCACCACAAATTCTGTCTGGCCCTGGAACCTCAGCTCTGCAGACTCTGACCTGGCACTGGGGATGAGGAGCACCAGGAGTAAGCCAGCTAGAGCCAGGACCCCTGGCATTCCTGCAAAATAGAGAGAAAGACAGAGGTTTAAACAGATGCATTATAGGTAAAATGTATAAAAGGAAAGCACTCTTCATCTGATTTTTCTGTAATGCGCAAAGGCATGTTGGTCATACCTGTTAATAAAAAAAATGCAGCAAACGGTAAAGATGTTCAAAAATAAATGTTTTTACCTAATTGTAATATTTGGGTTTAGCTGCTATTAAACAGAATTATCATAATAATGCAGATATTATATAAAGCATTATTCAAGTCACATTTAAGAATAAATTAGCATCTCCTATTCGCTCTATTATGTGTGTTTTTAAGAAGATAATTGAATGCATGACCTGCCACAGCCTGCTATACAACATGTTTACTACGTTTTTTTTTTCCTTTTTGCACACGACAAGATGTTAATCAGCTCTCATCTGTCAGGGTGAGCTTTTTCCACATCTGGTTTGGCAAATAAATTACCAGGTTTCTCTCTTACTTTAACTAGTATGGTTGGCGGCTACCCGGCAGTTGTCATGGCTAGGAAAGCAAACAGCTTAAAAAGTGTGTGCTCGTGGGCTGATTTGTGGCCATCTCCTCATTCATGTGCTTGCGTTGGTATGAATGAGTGCATGTATCTTATTTATTTCTGCAGCAGGGAGATTGCTTAGGAAAGTTGGACATTGGAAAGATCCACTTCTTCATATGTTCCATTGCTGGTAGATCATTTGGGGCTAATTTAGGCCACACGGGTATTGAGGGCTGAGGGGCTTTCAGCAAGGTGTTATGCTATATCATTCACTTGTGATTCCTTGTATTGGTAGGATTTTAGACATAACCTACTCGTAGAGATCATTTACCATTGCGAGGGATAACTAATTGCAACCATATTTTGAAATTTTATTTATCACATATTTGGTTTCGCATGATTATGGTCAGTCTGTAGCGAAGAAAATTGGAGAGAAAAGCCGCATAGTCATTGTAACTCTTTCCTAGGGCCTAAATCACTTCACTCTAAATCTTTATTAAAGCTTATATAAAACAAAATATAATAACATACAGTGCGATTAATTAGTGTATCTATAATTCACTTTTATTATTTCCTGTGTCACAAAAAAGATTTACATTCATGAAAAACCAAAACGTTTGCTGTAATATAAGGGTCATCCATGTGATTAGACATTTGGGCAAATTCACTATCTGCATGGAACACTACCAAAATCTCCACCAACCCATCAGAATAAATACTTCAGTACTTCGCACTCTTTTCCACACAAACCGACTGCAACAATCACACTCCACACTCTGCTACACATCAAACACATTAACATTGCTAATTACAACATAATAAGGAAAATAATAAGGCACTTACAATTGGGTACATACAATAAATAGTTTGAAGGGTTTCATTGTTCAAAATCGTTCGTGTTTAAGATCCACAGCTGATGGAGATAGCAATCCTCACCTTTGTGACACTTTTTTTACACAAAACTGATAGGGTTTTCAGTGCTTTTCAGTACACTTTGTTCATCTGTCAACAAACTTTCATATTCCCTCATTAAAAACATTTTAGGCTGAGCTGCAGGCCACAAATGCACCGCTGTCTTCACTTCTTCATCAGAAGTGAATGTTCGTCCTTGTAGGGATGCTTTCAGGGGACCAAACAGTGGAAAGTGTATAGGGAGGATGTTTTTTAACACTGAGTGTCGACAGTGGATGACCGTCCGGCTCCTTCTTGGTGGCTAACACTAACACTGGTGGCTGATCTTTCTTGAACTTCTCTATCCATTTATACAAATTTTTTCATGACAAAACACTTTCTATATACTGCGCAAGTCTTCAATAATAAATGGCACCAGGTACACCCTCAGACCACAAAAAGCTAATCACTACATGTGCAAATGCATTTTCAAATGCACAGCAGTGACTGGAAAGACAGAAGCCTTCAAAAGAAAGACACCCAAACTGCAGATATTTTCTGACTCTTGTGTATATATAGTATAGCTTCTACATAATTTCTTTCTAATTGAAAAAGTAAACCAGAGAAGTCACTTGGATGTAAAAATTTAGCTTACTGTTAGCTTTAATAAAGATGCTGGCTAGTGGAATTAATGACATAATAGCTAGCTGATACTACCTGTTACTACAATATAAGTAAGCCTAGTGTTAGCTAGCTTGTTATGGAACTTGTTTACTGGTTTACACAACATAATAGCCTTCTCTTTACTAGCTTGCTACTGACATACTTCTCATACGTTCTGAATCACCAAGGCCACCTGATAGGAAATTGTCACAATTAAATAAATATCCTGATTCATTAAATGTTTTTTTCCAATGTCACAATTCTAAACAAACTTAGAACATAGGGTGCTGTGCTGCCTGACAATTAGGGGTGGGCGATATAACCAAAATGTTCTATCACGGTAGAAGCAATTTTCTACCTCGATAACGATATATATCACAATATAGCAATTTGTATCTGAAAATGCA
>JAQQZT010000014.1:11736996-11773512 GCA_030068275.1 Clarias platycephalus
TCGATAACGGCATTCGTTGACAACGAATTTCATTATCGATAATTATCGATTTTATCGATTAGTTGTTGCAGCCCTATAAAACATTCTCATAATCTTAATAAATGAATGTAGTTAACTGTTTTAATTAACTGTGTTAATTGTTTTGGGCATTTTATGACTCCATCTAAACTTTTCCAAACTTTTGTTTAAGTTCACACCAAAAAATTTTATTTATACTGACTTAATTATTGAGTCAGTGTAAAATCATTTCTTACTGTCAAACATCAGTAATTCAGTAACCAGCACATTATACAAGCAGCCACTTTTTAGCTAAAAAAAAAAAAAAAAAAAGAAAGATGCTGGGTTTTGCATGCAAAAAGGATTCAAAGACCTCAGAAGAACTGTAGGTGATTGTGTATGATCCTCAGTAAAACTTTTTTCTTTATAAAACTGCACCAATTGTACCTGAGACTAAAGCGTCTTCAAAGCGCCATCACACCGAATATTGACTTTGATGCATTAATTACTGTATGCTGCCCTTTATTTTATTTATACTGTACAGCATTTATTTGCGTGTGCCTGACTTTTTTATTGTACATATATTGGATATGTACAATATTTTCTTGATTCTTTTATCTTCACATAACTGTTTCAGATTTAGCCATATTCCAATTCATTTCTATCATGTAAAAATTTATATTAAAAGTGTGCTGGCTTAAGCAAATAAAAATGACTGTGGTATGATAGTTAGAAAATCACAGGTACAAAAACAACCGACAAACTTTCAGGATTCAAGCATGACACATTCATCATTTATACATATAATAAAACTATAAAGGTATCTTGTCTATACACTGAAGAAAATAAATTGAGGGGATATAAAATATAAGAGTAATAGAACACATCAAGATGGAATTTTTGTCTGTCTGTCTGTTTGTTTGTGCAGACATCACGTAAAAACTACAAAATTAATTTTAATGGGGTTTTCACAACTGTATTTGGCCGAGCTTGAGGTAACATACAGCCTTTGTTTCATCACAATTGGCCAATGGGAAGAAAAGATTTAAATTTAAATGGAAAACAAAAAAAAAATCTACCTTGGAAAAATTATTAGTTCATGTCAAAATTAAACAGATGGAGCTGTAATTTTTTTTAATACGTGCTAATGAGTGTGCAATTAAAATCACCTTAATGAGCGCGATCTCACACCTTCACGGTAACATGTACACATTTTTTTGCTCATTCCAAAATTCAACAGATGGCGTTGTATATTTTTTTGTACAAGCTTATGAGTGTGCAACTAAATTGCACACGGATGAAGTCGCAAGCATATCTAGTATATTTCACACGAAATCCTGCTTGCGTGTTCAATACAAAGATGCAAAGTAAAGCTCAATAGCATATTCCCACTGTGTTGCCATTCTGCCCTGGGTGCGCAGTCTTTGTGGAGTATTTTCACCAGCTGAATTCATCCTGTCCCCAGAGCTCAGTGCCTTGCGTGGCCACTTTGTTTTAGCGGAGGCCCCAATCTGGTGGGAAAGGAGAATCCAGATTGGAACCCTGCTATGTCGGTTCAGAAGGTGTGGAAATCTCAACCAGACTAGAACTAATGCCAAGTTGGAAGTTTGGTTCGTTTTTGGTTCATGTGAGGTTTTGCATCATTTATTCATCCATGCATACTCATTACATCAGAGACTGACAATCTTGAGTTTGATTAATGTGGAGAAAAAAAAATTATAAATTGTTATTATGAGACTATGACTGCTATAGTATGATAATATATGATATGATTACTAAATTACATTATTAAATGAATTGGCTATAAATGCAAATGCAAAAATTTAAATTTAAATATCTTTAGATGTCTGTAGAGATTATTCTTATATATTTAGGAAAATAGACTTCCTGTTTATAATGTAACAGATGTTGGATATTGCCTCACTTTGAAGTTTGAACAACTCAAACTTATGGATTAGCCAAACTAGCGTTAAACAATGTGTAGTTGAAAAGGTAATGGAACTGGTGGTGAGACTGTTGAATATGTAAGCCATTTTTTTTAAATGTTCTGTTGTCCTCGTTCTTAAAATCAAATGATTAAAAGACTTCCAAAACTGTCTGCTTCACAGCCAGCGTAGAGGAGCCATTAGCTTAGCTTGCGCTACTGTGCTGTGTGGACGACTCTTTCTTTTGTTTGAGTACACCTGCCGCTCTTCCATCATGTGTGGCCCTTGTGTGGTCTGTTTATGTCCCACAAACATCAATCAGAGTCTTAGCGCCTCGTCAATGGGAGTGCTGTTTATGGCATGCCACACTTTGGCTGCAGCACAAAAGTGTAACTCAATGACTCGAGACAACCTCGGGAAATAGTGTGCAGTTATTTACTACAGTACATATACATATATATATATCTCAGAAGCACATGATTCAAACTTGCTATTTTGTCTTTTGTACAGATAGGTTTTTATATTTCTTATATATTTTTTAAATATATTTTTTGAAAACTTTTATATTTTGTTCTATTTTCTTATAGTTTCTGCTATTTATTTCTTATTTCTTATTTCTTGTTAATTGTTTTTAAATTTTTAAGGTCACGCGCGGTCGTATAAGCATTTCACTGCATATCGTACTGTGTATTCTAGATTTTGGAAGAATAATGTTGTAAACATTTACAAAAGTGAAGAATTATTTTATCTGAAGTAACTTACAACTGAGACAAGATACAACTGTACAGTAGAGGGTTACACCATCACAGAATGTAAACTAACTGAATAAACCACAAACTGTTCGCAATTTCACACCAAACACATATGAACGTACATTTTCCTTCTAGATGCATTATGGTTTATTATACAACAGTTAGTTCTGACTGAGTAATCTGAATGGGGGAAAGGCATTCCATGCGTGGTTATAACACCTTGGAGATGTTTAACGATATGTAGCACTCCACATCACAGGTGTTCTAGCAATTACACTAACTGCTGGTTGCCAGCATGGGGGAAAGCATGTGCCGTGCACAGTCGGCAGAGTCCACAGACAGCATGGTCCACAGTACTGGAAAAAGGGCAAAGCAGCTACCGGCCAAAACAAACATTCAAAACCAGGCACAGAAGTACTTTCAGTAGGAAAAAAAACATCCAGTTAACTTATATAATCTTATCTAATCATCTTATTAATTGCTTCTATGGGATTGTACATCTGACATAGTAGACTAGCTATCCATTTATCGTTATTTTGGATTCCACCCAAGAACCCTGGAAGTTATTGGAGATGATTTTATAAAGCAGAATAAGTGGAAATATAAAGAGAAACACTCTTTACCAGATTTACAGGACTGTCCATCACCTCCATGGTTTATTCGCTTTCCCTTATGGCTACATAGTACCCGTAAGAATTAAAAACTAATTTCACCCCAGTTGCGGAAGGATACAGTATGTGTTGGTGAAGCAAAATAACTTGTTAAATAACAAACAAATCATAACCTGTCGATAATAAAGGGTGTTTTTGGAACTGTTGTATAAAAATATTTTCACCCTTGAAGTTGTGCAGTTGAATATCAACACAGCTTTGATATCTTTGCCACTCAGGCTGCACACTTGTGCCTACGACTGCATCATGGCCGTTCTGATATCCAGCACCACAGCACTCCCTGTGGTGTGATATTGTCTAAATAAGAATTGCTTTACCACAGATACATACCACAGATAACTACAACAGATATACTAAACATTGTATGTTAGGCACATATGGAGTATGTCTCAATAGCTTCATCATATTGACAGATGGTTTGAGTCGTGTAATTAGCAAAGAGTCAATTCAATAAATTGTCAAAAACAAGCAGTTTTACAGGAATCTGGGTGTACATGGAGATCCTTACTGAACAAACCAGACGCAAAGTTACATTTTCTTAAATGAAGGGAGGAAGAAATGTTGCATGAACCAAAATTCAAAAAGCTGTGTCTTTTGCATGAACTCTTAATAGTGGGATTATAAATCATTCATTCTTTCATCTTCTATACAGCTTATCCTGTACAGGGTCACAGGGTCCTGGGGCTGATCCCAGGAGACTTTGGGCAAGAGGCAGGGCACACACATACATACTGTACACACTACGAAAAAATGGGAATGTCAATTATCCCCACCAAGCACAAGGAGAACATGCACACTCCATGCACACAGACCAGAGGTGGCAATCAAACCCTTGAAACTGGAAGTGCAAGGCGATGGTGCTAACCACTAAGCCACCATGTTGAAAGGATGCTCAGCATGACCATATTATAAATTGGACTCAAAGGATGAGCACAGGAGAAGTTCATAGGGACATTAAGCACACACTAACAACGTTTATAGAAACAGTAATCAAAGTAAAACAGGTTTTGATTGGAGGGCAGGGAATAGACAGGGGAATTAGTCTGTTTTTGTGATATAAAATGTGCAAAAAAATATATGATTGGTGCACAATATGAAGAACCAAGGCTCTGTTTTTTAGCAAACTGATATTTTTGTCAAACGCTGAAAAAAGTAGGCTAGTCATAAATAAGCAGCCTGATAAATGAAACCGGTGATAAGTATTCATGCTGACCTTTGACCTCGAGTCAAGCCGCTATTAGGATTACACCAGTGCGTAAATCAGTGTAAAATGGAGGAAACGGGACAAAGAGAAGCCACCGCAATCCCTGTGCGCAATCAGGTGCGCGTTCAGAAAGTCGCTCGGTCGATTTATTAAAACTCTTCCATGACGGTGAATCAGAACGCCTTAAAATTACATACACGGTTTATGGTTTGACAATCGAGTGCTTTTTAAAGGAGGTTCCCCGTTGTTTCAGTTGAATGGGCGCGCGGGGGAGAGACGCACAAAGCGAAGCGCACCGTCCCCGCAAGGGCGCCGCCGCGTAACCATGGAAACGCCAATCAGATGGCCTTCCATCACCAATATTATTATTGTACTCGGGTTCACGCGCCACGGTATGGGTTCCTTTCAGCAAAGTTATACTGATATAACAGAATCAGTCGAGGTATAAAAATGCATTCAGTGGGTTCATTTAATTGGCTGCTTGAAAGAACAGAAAAGGGGGAAAAAAGAAAGATGGATAATATGCACATGGATCAAGCACGTGCAGCTGTTATTGTTTATAAGCGTATTATGTAGCCTGAATTGAATCTTCCTGACGCTGAGAGCATTAGATTAGAATTATGCACCCAGGCTGGTGTGTGTGTGTGTGTGTTCAGGATGCAGAGGCAGAGCTCCGGATTTACTACGTGTTGCACATGGCTTAGTGAAACATAGTGCGCTCCGTTTCAAACACCTGTTCAGCATCCAGCTATTTCACAAGATGATAAATAACTGCGACTCACCTAACACCTTGCGCTAACGATCCGGGGGGAAGAGCAGAGAATCCTGGGCAGTTACGCGTACATGGGGGGTTTCACACCACAAGGAGCGCGTGTCCGTCACCGCGTAAAGCTAACGGAGCCTCCACGCGTCCTCACTGCGCTCCAGCCAAATGGCAAAAAAAAAAAAAAGCGCGCCAAGTTTCATACAGTCCAAATAAGACACAGAGTAGTAAGGATGCGTGTCGGTGCCTTTTCACTCGATGTTGTGTGTGAATGTCTGAAAGTAAGTGCGCGCTCGAGTGCTCGGTGCGAGCCGTGCTGCCATGCCGCTTTCCTGGACTGAACTCGGAGCGCACTTCAGCAGCGCCGTCTGCTCACACACCGAGACATGCTAAGCGCATTATCAGCAAACAGCTTCAAACAGCGCCACCCAGCGACGCGTCCCACACAGCCTGCTGTCCGGGAAGAGACCGTCAATTGTGGTGCACCGTTCCCGAAACGGGAAATTCTTAGCTCAAAACTTTCCCGACCCATTATTGAGAGCGCACAGTGTGTGTGTGTGTTCGTGTGCGAAAGTTTACATCCAATGTGCAACAATGATGTTACTGATAATCATTTGAAGGAAGTCTTTGTTTTTAATTAGTTTTATGGATGCAGTTAGACCTAAATAACAACAACAACAACAACAATAATAATTTACGGCATTTGGCAGACGCCCTTATTCAGAAAGACTTTTTTTTTTTTTTAAATCTCATTATACATTTGAGCAGTTGATGGTTAAATACCTTGCCCAAGAGCTCAACAGTTACTACGTGGTCCAATACCTTAACCAACCTTAACCCTAATAAGATTAAGATTTAAATAAAATTCATATAATAATAATAATAATAATAATAATAATAATAATAATAATAATAATAATAAGCCCACATGTTGGCTTAGTGGTTAGCACTGTTGCTTTGCATCTCCAGGGTCCGGGTACGATTCCTGCCTTGGTTCTGTGTGCATGGAGTTCATGCTTGAGACAGGATCCTGATCCTCCGAGACCATGCCTGGAACCCGGAGTGTTCTGACTGAATGAATGGACGAACGAAAGTGTTGGATCAGATTTTTATTATTAGCTGTACACAGTAGGTCCTGTCTATGCATGGCTGTGAAAAGAATACCTATATTCTTTAACTTCACAACATGTAAATTGTGCATGGTATGAATCCATCCTGATTCATATTGATTATTATTGAAAATATATTTTTTGGTTTTAATTTTCAACACTTTCTCTTATTTCAACATTTATCCTTTAATCCTCACATGCATTTGTGCCCTTGTCTTTTATGTTTCCCCTGGGATCAATAGTGTTAAATGATATTAGCCTAGATCTACTGTAAGCTAAGCGCCAGAGAATCCATGTGCATAATGTAGCGCGTGCCAATACCGCCCCCTACGGGATAATTTTGACAACCGAATAAACGTACGCGTACTTTGGGAGGGTTTACAACTGGGAAGAACTTCATTTGAACAATATAGTATTATAAGGAGATCTTTATGTATGGGATCACAATAAGGACACAATCAGGATTATTATTCTTATTATTCTTATTATTGAATACATTTTGTTAACTACCATCTGCCATTGTGAGAAACAGGATCAACCAGTTGGAATCATGATTTTTCTTTGCTTTAAATCTAATCTGCTATACACCTTCAGAGCATTAATTAATTACTGGACGGATTAGTAAATTATTTGATGACAACATTGGATCGTGTGTTTGAAGATTATACTGTATTAAATGGCAAATGCGTGACTCCATCACTACTATTACTGTCTGATATCCACCCAAGCAGTGATTGTATTTGTATTTATGATATTTCCATACACACCTTTCCTGACTACGGCACTGCCAAGAAATGCTTTGAAACGCTTTCCAAAGAAGTTCTGTATGTGTACTCCTTATTCATGAGGTGTTTATTTCTGCAGTAACACCTTCACACATCATCTGACTGAAAACACGCATCACCTTCACGGCCCCGCCCACTGCTCTTACGTCATGACGCAGGGATTGTGCCGACGTGGCGTAGATAGCTAGTTAGCTAAACAAACGGGACACTCGGCTTTTTTTTGATTAGTGAGGAGAATGGCTTAGCTGAACCCGGTGAATTTATCTGACTGTACCAGGTACCTATCGTTTTTTTTTGTTTCATAGCAGCTATTCTTTTTAAATATTTGGGGTTATGTAGTCGAAACGACTATCTTGCTCATTGGTGACGAGAAAAACAAGCTAAATTATCTCTAGCTAACACTGCTAGCTGGCCAGGAATATTTGGCTGTGTAGTGAAAGTATCCTTGGATCACGGAATTAGTGCCGTTAGAACCGAAGTGCTGGGAGCGTGTGTAAATCACATGAATGGGAAATGGATCATTTGTTTGGCTAGTTCAATTGTTGGCTAATTGTTTAGCATTCATGATCGAGTTGAATCTTGTTGAATTGTGCGCGCACGCGTTTGTTAATTCGTCAATAAGCTGTAACGTCATATTAATTTTCTCTCCTGTAACACTACTTTTTTTCCACCATGTAAACCAGACCGACATGCTGACTGACTGTGCTGAATTTTTGACCAAACAATCTGGCAGAGTTAAACAGATATATATGAAAGAATGAGGTAAAGATCTATTTTGAGGTGATAAATATTTAATAAGTCAATAGTAGGCGTTTATAACATATTTAGAAAAAGGGGTGTCGAAACACTATTTGTCCTTTTATGTTATGGGTAACAACACAACTCTGATACTAGGAATGGGGATCATCAGAATATCATGAACAATAACAGTAAATAAATTATGTAACTACCTTCAGATAAAAATAAATAAATAAAAGAAAGCAGGACTTGTCATTTAACCCAAAATGTAATGTTAATATAACCATTTGCTATAGTACCTGAGACATATCAGATTACCTCATTGTGCATTCCTTGATAAGGTGGAATTTTTTTTAGTGCCACTTTCAGTTTAGCCAGTCAGTTTTACTTACATCCTTATTCTTGGGTTTTTCCAAATTTTTATGCTGTTTGTTTTTGGGCATTTTGTAAATAAAACAGTTCTGCATTACTTTCAGCTCTTTAAAGTTAAGTATGTGCTTGCCTTTGTCTTGCAATTCGCTGGAATTAAACACACAAACAAATGAAAACTAAAAGTAAACTATTTCAAATGATGACAAAAGTCAGTTAGTATCTAACTCCCTTGGATCAGAGCTTTTTTTTTACAGTGATGTAGTAGCCAGAGACAGGAACTGATGAAGCCAGCCTTGCTAAAGAATGAGCTAAAGAGACCACGTTTAGAAGTAAAGTTCTTCACTTTTTAAAAAGTAAAGGCTGAGTGAGGTTTTACTGTAATTAAATTATTTTACAAGTTCTGAGTTGTTACTCATATGAACTGATATCTGAAACATCACACAACACGCAAAACCCACAGATCTGGAATAAGTCTGATGGAAACGGTGCAAAGGTCAGCATTTTCTGTTTTCCTGGCTAAAACATGTGGGTGTTCGGTAACAAGGTAACTGAAGCATACTACTGAAAAACAGTGTGAACAGAAATTTGGCATTAGGCACTTAGTCACAAGGTTTGAAGAAGGTTTATTTGTTTATTTTATTATTATTATTATTTTTTGTTTTACAGTTTGTTCACATTTTGTTATAAAGTTTAAGATTGCTGTGTGGACACAGAGAGAGAAAAGAGAGAGAGAGAGAAAAAGCGCGAGATAGACAAGCAGAGACAGAGAGGACAAAAAGAGCATAAGACATAGAACAACATTTCCACTCCTTGTTATTTGGTAGATTATTAAATACTCCATGACAGGGTCACAAACTCTTTGTTCATGTTGACTTTATACCTGTGTTTAAAACTAGTTATAGCAAATGTGGAGAAGTAGTGGCGGTTTAGGCTAAGAAACCAGAGTAAGAACAGATATCTCAGGAAGATGGAGACTGAGAGAATCCAAGAGCTGCTCAGTTGATGAAGCACATGATATGAAACTGATATGAGTTTGGTATATGCATTACACAACTTTTACAGTCCTAAAAGATTATACACTAAAATACACTGCAGATTTTATAATTTTTTAATTTTATTATTATAATTTTTTTGTGTTACATCATACACTTAATACCTGACCAGAGGAGGGATCATAGACCAAATATGTCATTCCAACTGACCCCAACTAAACGCACCAAACCTTCAGGACAACTGTTGAAAGCACATGCCTGTACTACTACGGGGAAAACATAAAAGTGTTTCATTTATACCATTGTTGTTTACTTGTATTTGATACATTTATCCGATTATGGTTAGGTTTGTTGTTGCGGATTTTTTTTTTTTTTTGTGAAACAAGCTAGTTACTGTTATCATAATAGCAATTAAAAAAGTAAATTTCTCACCAGCCTCCATTTCATCTGTTGTTCTTGTGATTAATAAAACAGCAAAAGGTGTTTGGTATGTTACAAAGAAATAGTAAAACACTTGGACGGACACATTAATGTGAACCTATGATTGGAATTGCATCTTGCGCTACTCTCAGAGAAGCTGTTGTAGGGGAACAAAACACCTTCTGATCAATCAGATTAAAGAATTCAATATCTTATTCAACAGTAAATCTTAATATATTACTTGATTTGACTATTGTCTTAAGTGTATAATATTCATCTGTTGTGTTTGTGTGAGCTGTACTATATTGTTTGCATTTATCCATTGTCTACTTTTGCAAACAGGGAGAAAATGACTGGAAGAAACCAATATAATGGCTTCCAGTCAGCAACGGCAATGCAGCCTGCAACTGGGGGTCACACTTACATCTTCGGGAACAATTCGGAGACAGAGTGCTCTGAGGAGGATGCAGACAGCTATGAGCTCCGCTCCAGAGGCAGGGAGAGGCTCCGGCGCAGTACCTCCAGAGAGAGAAAGGATGACATTGTCTACGTGATGAGGGATGTTAAGGAGGGAGACACTTTGATTAGCATTTCACTTCGATATTTCTGCTCTGTGAGTCAACACCACAGTTGTTGTTTTTTTCCCTGTGTAACATGAGTAGATAACTTTATACACAGTGTATACTGATGCAATAAGTATGAGATTCATTCACCACTATGCTATTATTAGTTTTATACCATGGTTGTTTACTTGAATTTGTACTCAAGTTTCTTGTTATAATGTGTGGTTTAAGTCAGATGTAGGCTGGAATGAACAGATAACACTGATTTTTATTTATATATATATATATATCTCAATATGTATAAAGAGAGCGTTTGAGAGCAGACAGTCTAAGCACACCGGGAAGTAGCAGCGAGCATGGTCATTAAAAGGAGTGCCTATTCTGTGCATGCAAAGGCATTTGCAAGTCCAGAGCGGTGACCTACTTGCCACTTGGTACTACACTTTGCCCTAGAGTCAAAGTACAATCCATAGCACCTTTCACGTATTATTAGTAGCCACACACTGCTATAGCTCTGCAAGCTCAGATCAGCCATTTAAAAATAATGTTTAAGTGTAAAATCTGAGCGTTGAATTGTAAAAAAAAACAACAAAAAAACAGTGCTTATGATCATAAGCCATGAGCTTAAACAAAAGCTACATTAAGATGTTTATCTGATTACTTAATATTAAGAAGATTTTTGGTTTCAACATCAGTATCTTCGTATAGTGTTTTTCTGATGCATCCCTGGTGGTAACTGTAAGTAACATGGTTTGTTGAATTGCCCCAGGTCGCTGATCTAAAGAGAGCCAACAATCTTCTGACAGAGCAGGACTTCTTCGCCTTGAGGTCCATCAAAATCCCTGTGAAAAAATTTAGCTTGTTCACAGAAACACACAGCACGGCTCCTCAGAAAACAAGCTCACCCAGCGGTGTCCGCAGAGTCCTGGAGAACCCCCCGAGCACAGGTTCTGCTGACTCCTCTCCCTCATCTTCCTCCTCCACTGACAGTGTGGAGTGCTTCCTGCAGGAAAAGGACAAGGACATTGAGCTTCTGGTCAAATACTCCAGCCCATCCAGAAGCAGTCTGAGCGAGGTGGTATCCTCATTGAACTCCCAGCCACCCATTCAGGGAGAGACAGAGCGCAGGTCTGCCGTGAGGAAGGACCCATACTATGGAGCGGACTGGGGTATGAGGTGGTGGACTGCGGTTGCCATTATGCTCGTGGTGGGCATCGTCACACCGGTGTTCTACCTGCTGTACTACGAGGTGCTAATGAAAGCAGATGTTAGTCACCACACTACCACAGAATCCATAAGGCCTGAGCCTACTGTCTCAAACTATGGTGGTGCTATTTTAAAAGCTAAGGCTGTTCCTCCTCATGAGTCCTCCATACATCCAGCTGAACATACAGCATCTGTTCGGATAAAGGAACAACAAACATAAATAGGGGTGACATGGACCAGCAAGTCAGTTTAAGGATTTTTCTAAGGACTTAACAAAACCACTTTTGTAATGTTCAATATTTTTGAACCATTTAATTGTGGATGAAGAAGCGATTTTGTGAACAAGTGTTTGATGTGTGCTACTTGCAGATATAATGAACTTTTGTAAGCTTTTGGAGAAGATTAAACATGTATCCTCAGTAAAATATGAATGCACAATAATGCCATCACAGCACTGGTTTATAATTTTAACATTACAGTTAGTTTCCTGTGAGGATTCAACTGAGAGAGTAATCAGTTATAGTACAGCTGACTGATTTAATTGGTCTAGACATTTCTCATCAGTTCTTAAATGCAATGTTCTTGGGGGGACAAACTGTTATTGAACAAGCTGCAGATATGGTGATTAAATGATTACTGTTTTTTATTAGGCCTGGCCTGTTGTGTCTGGTTCAAAACTATTGAATTCATATTTGAAATTACTACATGCTCTGTGAAACTTGAGTCTCAAGCTGCCATGCCATAACTGCACTTAAGTGGGCATTAATAGGGCCATTAGAACTGTTCTGGCACCGAGTTTGAACTAGCTCAATCTGTCCATTCCTTTAATTAATTTCTGTCATGAGTTTTGCACAGTTTTTGCCCAATGTGTGACGAAACTGTATTACATGTAATGTTTGCCTCAGTGCTGAGCATAACTGTGTATTCAGAACGCCACAGGGATAATTGATGTCTCCTTTGTCAGGGATACACACATTAATTTATTCTAGGAAATGGTAAAAATAGTGAACAGTATTGATGGAGGTTCTGCCTACTTTCTTTTTAATTTTGCTTGAAAAGGTCTGTTTGCCAACTACAGTGCTGAAATCTTTAACTCTTGATAAACTGATATGAGCAAGTTGTAGTTTCTTTATCCATGACCATTTTTGTTAAATGATGAATTTGAGCGGTATGTGCCTTCGGCCTGTAGAATATAATTGCAGGTTGAAAATAAATGAATTATATTTTACTACCCTTTGTTGTACTTTAATGAGCAGTTGTAGGTAATGGAACACAAATACAGGATGTTTTATTGCTTAAACTTAAGGGCTTCACCAGTAATATTACAAGTTCCCTTTCTCCTTTGAATGACAGTATTTTCTGATCAAAGATTAATATGTGGCTTCATCCATATTGTCATCGCTGCCTGCTCCGTAATCATCACCGTCTTCGAAGTAGGTATCTATGTAGTCATTCTCCTGACAAAAGAATGTAGATGTTTAGTTTCTCAAAAAGGCATCATTACTCAAGTGACGAGTATGCTTCAATATGGAGTCATGATGTAGAAGGATGATTAGCCAATAATAGCCAACATTTCAACTTAATTTTATCTATAATAAATCACACTTCAATGAAGTTTAAGGGCATGACTGTTACAAAACTCTTGCAAAATCAGGCAGTGCTGTGTATGTGTATCATTCTTCCCACAGACTGTTACCGGCCAAATTTATTGTGCTGCAAGAGCACTGCTCTCTTTCTGCTCTTCTAATACAATAAGCAGTAAATCAAATTTGGTGAGTGTAAATTTGAGGATGATCAATCTAAATATGTCCTGAAAGTAGCCTTGCTCTAAATGGCTGGAGTTTTGATACTCAGCTAAATGTCGATATCCGTCTTTCTGGAAACCTGTACTTTATATAGCCAGTATATTCATATAGTTCATGCTGGTTTCTTCTGGTGCCATCCATTCAAATCCAAAATTAGTGCATTAAAAAAGGCAAAACTGCTTCAAATTCAGATAAATCATTCTCAAAGTACATGTTTCTAAAATATTTTTAACTTTTCATTTTGTTTCTTTATAGATTTCATAGCCCTTATGGGCCAATTACTTTAATGTCCCATATCCTTTGGTATAAGTGAGGTTACATACTAATGGTTTCAGGCACCCCTTCCCCCCTTTGCTCTTTAAATCATCTTACATTTAACCTCAAATTACTAATCATTGTGTGATTCTATATTTACAGCCTAGCTTTTGCTGAAGTTTGAGTTATTGCTCCCAGTTTTAGTTTATTGAACAATATAATTATTTTACCTCTTCAAGCTCTTCATCATATTCTTCCCCTTCAGCTTCCTCCTGTTCTTCATCCTTCTCATCACCTTTTCTTTCTTCTTTTTCATTCTCATTGTCCAATTTATCACCTTTCTTCTCAAGTTCCTTTAAAATATAGAACAGGGAATGTACAGTAGCAGGAAACACCTAATTAAAATTTCTTTTAGTTTTTATTTTCTACATTCTAGAGCAATATTAGAGATTATAAAACTAAAAATATGGAAGTGTATAATTAATTTAAAAACAACAATCATTAAAACATGAATGCCCTTCTGGAAAAGTCTTTGCAAGAACAGTATTGTCAAGTTGTTGTTGGTGGTCTTTCGGCTTCTCCTGGAAAGGGGTCGCCACAGCGGAATATCCAGTCCGCACAACTTGGCACAGGTTTTACGCCGGATGCCCTTGCTGACACAACCCTCCCATTTTATCCGGGCTTGGGATCCGGGCACTGCATCCAGTGGCTGGGGGGTTTGGGCACTGGCTGGGAATCGAACCCGGGCCTTCTGCATGGCAGGCGAAACACTGAGCCACCAGTGCCCCAACAAGTGCATTTGTAAAAAAAAAACATCATGCACCAAGAAACTGGCTCTCAAAGTATATAAACTACTATTTGCATTTTTGATAGATGCTAAACTGCATTTTGTTGTTGAGTACAAGTTATACCTACTTACCTATAAAGACCTTCCCAGGAAAGCAAGACCAAAACTTACCTCTGCTGCAGAGAAGTTCATTTAGCGTTACCAGCCCCAAAAAACACCAATTAACAGCACTTCGGATTAGAGGCGTTAAGTAGCAGACACATCTTAAGATCAACTATTCGGAGAAGATTACTGCTTATTTTGGATGCCTTCAGCATTGTTTTACAATGCAGAAAGAAATTAACATCAGGAAAGACCATGGAATTAGAATGCATATCCAAACTTTTTACTTGTACTATATCTACATTAATTAAGGTTTGAGTTCAGTATCTTAATAACTAAAAGAAAGTACTTTAGGCTAGGCCTACTGAATAATACAAATGATTTAATTTTTAGAACTACAAATAGAAACTAAGTGCATCTCTAAAAGATTAAATGGAAAGGAAAGGGTTCCTCTGAGAGGTTCCCATTAAAGCCCATTTAGAAGTACTTTCTTCTTTAGAAGTAGATTCTTCAGTACTGAAGAATCTTAAATTTTTCCTTACAAAAGTATAGTTTTGCAACAAATACAGTACGACTTGGAAATAATAAAACTTACATCTAGTTTAGACAGCAAAGCCACCTGATCTTTTCTTGAAATCTTTCTAGGTTTCTTAGGATCTGTGAATGATTTTTTGTTTCATTTAACAATGGCATACAAATGCAGTAATGTGCTTTGCAACAATTCTTTAAAGTTACCAGTTTTCTTTCTTATTTTCTTCTTCTGGGGCATTAGCTCCTTTGGCAGACGATTCCAGTCTGAAAAACAATTAGGATAAAACTAATACCAAACTGCATCAGAAACCCTAGTTATAGTAGAGGTGTTACCTGGTGTCCATTCTTCATCCTCGATTTTCTGGCATTCCCTTACATATTTTTCTTTATACCGTTCCACATCTGAAAACAAACAGAAAATAACAAGCACCATGTCTTTTTTTTCCATTTGTTTTGAAATGCCCAAGATCTTTTCACTTAAGTCTGTAATCAAAATGGAAACTGATAAGTTCTTAAACCAAAGGTGTGAACACCAATCCCAATGTGCTCCATGTGTGGATCAGTGAGCCGTCTTAAGTGCTGCTAATGAAAGCCATAGCGCATTGTTTTACTGTGATTTAATCTGCAAGAGCACAACCCACCACTCCTGCCTGAGCATGGCTTTATGTTGAAAGGCAGACCTTTCATTCTTCCCCTTATCTCTTGTTTCAAAGCTAACATGTAGTCTTCATCCTCACCAGCCTTTAGAGGCACTGGCTTAAACTCCACTTGCTGTTAAACACATAAAATGCAGTTTAGTAGTGCTGCATGATGCACCATACTGTGTGGCCACAAATACAGATATATTGATATAGGAAACAAACATACACTATATGGACAAAAGTATTTGACCAAACCTGTTAATTCTGGATTGGCCTGAATTCTGTTGTTTCAATCAGGCTCTTTATCCCCAGCGAGGGGCAATCTTGATGCTTCGGCATACCAAGACATCTTGGACAATGCTATGCTTCCAACAGTTTGGGGAAGACCCTTTTACTGTATATTCCAAGCAAAGATTATAAAGACATGGTTTGATGAGTTGGTTGTGGAAGAACTTGACTGGCCCACACAGAGCCCTGACCTCAACCCCATCAAACACCTTTGGGATGAATTGGAACGGAGATCGTGAGCCAGGTATTTCATCCGACATCAGTGCTTGACCACATAGATGCTCTAAAGAATGAATGGGCACGAATTCCCACAGAAACACTGCCAACATTTTGTGGACAGCCTTCCATAAAAGAGTGGAAGCTGTTATCGCTGCAATAGTGGGACCAACTGCACAACTCCACTCACATATATTTATTTGTATACAATATCACTGCAGGTTTGGCCTAATACTTTTTTTCCTATCATAATATTGGAATAATAGAGAACAGGTAATAATACCCACAGCAAACTAGAACTTACAGGAAACAGTGGTTGTGGCCCACGCTGAGTCTCAGGCATGGATCCTCTGGTGATCCCCAGTGCCTCTATATTAAACGTAAAAGCCGCTACGCCTCTGCCTTTACCTGCCATAATTTCCTGATGATATCCTGAAAAGCAGTGTATATATATATATGTATGTATTTTTTTAAACAATAGCTGATGCGAAATACACTCACAACCCTGTTTCTTTCTACACAGAACATTAAACAACGAACCTGAGTATCTCGTGTGGCCGCGGCTGGGTATTTATAATTCAGTGCCTGAAGTGGGCGGGGATTAACGTAATTTCCAACCAATCATAATTTCACTTCCTGTTTGCGTCATACTAGCGCAGCTCCCAAGAAGCGCCAGTTACGGAGAAGGAGGTATTACGGCTTGCTACGCCCGTCGCGCGCGTTTCTCTTCCAGTATCTCGGATTAATCTGTCTCGGTTCCGTAACGTCATTAACGTACATGCACTGTGATGTCCGCGACGGACTGGTATGCGCACAAGTCGCTCGAAAACGGCCTGTTTTGGATCCAGGAGCGTTTCTACGCATCGGGAAACAGAGCGAACATCTGGCTGATTCCTGGATCTCACCAGGACGTGTTGATCGACGCCGGCCTCGGCCTGCGCAGTCTGCCCGAGTACATCAGCGCCAAAGGCCTGCTGGGAGACGACGCCAAGCGGAAAAACCCGCTGCTGGCCATCGGAACGCACGTGCATTTCGACCACTCGGGCGGTCTGCACCAGTTCCAACAGGTGGGCGTGCACGAGGCCGAGGTCGATGCGCTGGCCAACGGAGACAACTTCGAGACGGTGACATGGCTGTCTGACCGGGAGATCGTGGAGAATCCGTGCCCGGGCTGGACGGCCAGGCAGTACAGGGTGAAGCCGGTGCAGCCCACCCACATCCTGCAGGAAGGTGTGTAGCGGCATGCGGTGCTGAGCTTCTCCTGGTGCTGATGCGGTGAGAAGGAAACCAATAGCATCAGACTGACATCAGCTTGCAGATGTTTCAGAAATCCACGGGCGTGTGCTTACACAACATCACACACTGGGGTCTTATTCATAGTACACGCCTCTCCTCTCCCCCCCCCCCCTTTTTTTTTTACATCTCTTTGATTTTGCACCATTCGTTCAAATGAAAATAGTCTCTAATTCTCTTTATTCTGCTATTATGCAGGTGTTAAGATTATGTTCATTCGTTCATCTTCAGTATCTGCTTTATTCTGCTCAGATGATTTAGAGTTTATTGGATTGCCGAACACAGTATATGAGGCAGGAACACAGCTGGGATAGAATATCAGTCCATCTCATTGCACCAATTACTTGCACACTCATTCACAGGTACAGTATTTTTTAGTCAATAATTGAAATACTGGCAGGTTTTTGGGAGAACACTAGGGAACCTAGAGCAGAAATGACACAAAGTGTAACAAGAGTTAAGCTGGAGCTGCGAGACGGAGATGGTGCTGCTTTTCATCCCAAATTATTTTAGATATAAATTCATATTTTTATGTTTTTATTATTATTATTATTATTATTATTATTTATCTCTGCCTGTTCAATCTTGGTGTAGTTTTTGCATGTCTCCGGTTAGAAACTGCATATATGGGAAAAATCGAACTCAATTGAATAACAAGAATATTAAAGGAGCATGGATGTAGTTAGAGAACTAAAGCCCTCTGCCTAATGTGGTTTTCTTCTTTATCTGAATTGTATTGAGACGGTAAGCTATACAATTATATCGCAGAATGGTCAGTAAATCAATTATACCAACTCTCCACATTACTAAGCCGGCCTGATTTTGTTATGATCCAATGCTGAAGAATGAAGTAATACTAACAGAGACGATCTAATGCACTGGTAATCAACCTTCTTTCAGAGTTCAGTTCCAGCCTAAATTCCACATGTGTAATTCACCTAGCAAATAAGTGTCATTATCAAGACCAGATACTAAGATCTTTAGAAAAGAAGTTCTCCATACATCTTGCTAAGGTAATTTTAGTATCAGAAGCAGAGGTTACACTGAATTGGACCCAGGAGACAGATCAAAGTTATTAATTCATTGATGAATCTCTTAACCAGTTTATCCTGGCAAGTGTTGAGGTGGATTTAAAGCCTATTTCAGGAATACTAAATCTCAGTGCAACACCCCCAGTCCATAATACCATAAGCACACATTCTCTGTAATACGTAAGGGCAGTTTGGTATACCCGGTCCGCCCATTTTCCAGTACATACAGCACATACATACATACATACATACATACATACATAAATTCCTTTTTATGGGTTATATTAATTTCAATATTAAGTTAGGATAATAATTTAGACTAATGAGAACGAAGTTGATGTCACTGGACTAATACCTTTGAGTAACACCCTTATTGCTTATGCAGTATTAACAGGACATATTGTCTCCGTTTGTACCCGAGTTGCTTCGCATTACATGATTTCCATTTCCCATAATAATTTGTGCTCCGGTCATTTCAGCTTATGCTGTGTCAGTGCTGCAATGCAGACTCGTATCCAGTTGCTGTACTCCCTTTTTCCTCTCATTTTTTCAGGCGATGTCATCAACCTCGGGGACCGTCAGCTGACGGTGCTTCACATGCCAGGCCACTCCAGAGGCAGCATCTGCCTCCATGACAAGGACAACAAGTTACTGTTCAGTGGAGATGTGGTCTACGACGGCTCCATGATCGACTGGCTGCCCTACAGCGCGGTTGGCGACTACGTGCGTAGCTGTCAGAGGCTGGTAGAGATGGTGGACAAGGATGAAGTGGAGCAGGTCATGCCTGGCCATTATAATGCTTTTGGAGCCAAGAGGCTCCACAGGCTGGCCTCCACCTACATCTCTAGTGCGGGAACGTGTCACAAGTTGACTACCTGTGCGGTGAAGTCTATAGCCAGCTTGGCACTTCGGGCTTCCAACTCCTGTTGTGCCTGTTGCTAATTATTAGAACTGTATGCAACAATATGCAGCACAAATCCAGCACTGAGCAATAATGATCGGCTGTAGTCATTGTCAGATACTTAACAGAATAGAACGAAAATGAAAAGATATAAGGCATGGATTGTCACTTCTTGGTATAGACATGGTTTAATCTTATTTGCAGTATGAGACTGTTCTAAAAGTGCTATGCCAATGTGTAGCATATAATATCACCCACAGTGGTATGGTTTTGGTATTATTGAAATACATTCACTTTTTTTTCTTTGATCTGTATTAAAAAACTGACAGTTTTTTTTTTTTTACTGAAATTTATATACATACAGTTGTGTACAAGTTATTACCCCTCTTTTAATTCTATGTTTTTGTGTTATACAAATTATAGTGGGTCTTAGAATTAGGCAAATACAATCTCAGATGGACTACAACATATAACCTTTAACTGTGCCATTATTTATTTAACAGAGTAATAGTAAGTACCCCTTACTGCTTCCACAGGATACGTGGAACACTATATTCATATTTCCACATATAAAAACAATCAAAACGTTTAGAAAAAACATGTAAATTAAGTAAAATAGCCATCAAATCTTACTTAGCCTGAATTTATTATTCCTCTTGGCACCAGCTGCTTTAAAAACGAAACTGAATGTGGCTCATTTTACTTGCTGAGGTGCTTAATAACATTCTTGGGACCCACTAAATCTTGCACAAAATGCAAAAACAAAAACCCACAAAAATACGTAAACTTCGCTTTGCTTTCCAGTATGTCCCACGGTACGTTTGTTTGTCTGAGGTTGCATTTGCCTGTTACTAAGACCGACTATGATCAGATGATGATTGTTTTAAAATTATGTTTTTACCACATAGACACAAAATTCAAAAGGGGGGTACAAACTTTTGCACACAACTGTTTTAAAGCATAAAGTCTTGCATATCAACATTAATTACACATTTTGGTTGAGAACCTTATCAACGCTTAACCAAAAAAACAGGACGGTTGTTCTGCTTGCTTATTACACTTAAACATTTTTGAACTAGTAATGAATAATGAATAAAACACGCCCGGATGAGCTATAGTAGAAAAATAAACAACAATGTGATGTGAAGGTATTTTCAACACCCTAATAATAATAATAATAATAATATCCTACTGTATATATACCCGTTCACTGATGATGTCACTGACAGTACTGTAATAGCCAGTTTGAACCAGGAAGCGCAATATTATGTAGCAAACAAGCAGATTGATGCACACAGTGATATAAGGATGCTTGGAATGCCAGGCGACCAATCAGATTTGTGTACACCTGTCGATGTAGCTACAAGATCACATTATAGTGACTTCCTATATGCAGAACCATCGGAAAACTTCCAGGTTGCTATTCCTCTTTACTCTAGTTTAGTTGAGTATCTTACAGCTTGACAGATCCAGAACATCTGCAGGACCTACAGACTCCACCAGTCCTACACCATCAAATAGGTCAAGAAAGTGTTGCGAAAGTATTAAGATTCTGTCACTGAAAAATGTACAGAAAATGTCTTTTGGAATTAGTGCAAAGTGACAAGTGTAAAAAAAAAAAAAAAGAAATAGATGTTGCTTAATATTAACATGTGACGTACCAGATGGATGTATTTCTGTTTAAGCCTGCTCGGAGTAAGAGCATACTGTATATTGCAATGTAGATAAAGATGATATGTGAGGAGTGTAAAAGCTTAAAGCTTAAAGTTAAGTTGAATGGAGTAACCAGACAACACAGGGTGACAATCTTGCGTTGCTGTTTATCCGGATTCCGAGGTAACAAGGATGTAAATATTAAATGTTAAGCTGAATTAGAGACAGGGTAGAGGTGTTGTGTACAAAGTTGTGTACGCTGTGCAGATAGTTGAGTTGATTTTGCGTGCCAAAGCAAACTTCGCATGTGACACTTATGAAGCACAGACACTACATTTAAATGAATCTTGAGAAGAAGAAGAATGGTGTAATATTGTTTGTGTTCTTAAATGTGATTAATGATTCATGCTGAGTTGGACTGCTATGTCGATATCGTAAATGTTTTTTCACTTTTCACCAATGCATGGTAAAGGTATAATGGGAATGCATTGTATTTTCCTTTTACGAGCACAAACATTTTCAGTAACACATTCTAGCACCTATAGCGATCTATTCACACATTTGTAACAGTACTGTATATACACCGATCAGCCATAACATTAACACCACTGCCAGGTGAATTGAATATCATTGTTTATCAAATATATACCAGTAAACTGGTGACAGGATCATGGGTACCCAAGGGGACCAAAGGCTAGATCGTCCATTCCGATCCCACAGAAAAACCATTGTAGCACAAATTGCTGAATAATGTCAATGCTGCCAATGATAGACCGGTATCTGAACACCTAATGCATCACAGCCTGCCACATTTGGCCATATTGAGAATAGTTCAAGTTGTTGATCCGGTCTCCAAATTCCCCAGATCTCCATCTAACAGAGCACCCATGTCTGATCCATGGAGGCCCGAAACTGCAACTAAAGGATCCACTGCTAACGTTGTGGTGCCAGACACCAGTGCACGTCCCCAAAACTCTCGTGGAGTCCCGCCTGAGGATCTAGAGCTGCCCTGGCAACACAACTGGGAACCTACACAATGTTTTGTATTTAAATATTATGGCTGATTGGTGTAGTTATAATACATTCATAAGGTGTTATAGATAGTGTTTTGATTATTTCTGAAAAAGCATACATTTTTTATACCAATGCCTATTAAAATTCGTCTCGCAGACTATTGCCTTTTTAAATTTTTTGTTACATTTATTGTTACTGATATTTCTAACATAATTGTATTGTAATAAGTCATAAGTAATATTTGTAAGTAAAATGTATTTATACTTTTAAGGCATTATGTGATATGCATAATGAGCATTGCTCTAAATTGTAGCACATTTTAGTAAATGATTATAACTGCGTAAAATGCCTTATGAATGCATTGTACATTGTTCAGTATATCATTTCTGTCATATCATATATGATTACGAAATCCTTCATAGGCAGTGTTTTGTTTTGTTTTTTCCTTTGGTTGCAGTGTATGTTTGAGGAGGAAACTCAGAAAGTGTGCGAGTGCTAGAGAACCAAGCTTCCTCATTTACCATGTAAATACTTTGCTGACCTTATTGTCTTTTGCAAACAGAAAGTCTACAGCTCTATTTCAGCTCAATGTTTTGCACATGTTTTGCAAGGATAAGGAATGATGATGATGTTTGTGATTTATTTAGTTTTCTGGCTGTGGTTTAGAATGTTACACATGTTCTGTACGGAGATGGAAGGTTATTATACGCAGTGTCACATTGAGGTTGAAAGTCATGCATTTGTGCTGCCTTCTTCATGTTGCATTATACCTCAGAGTAACATATTGCAAGGCATAATCCTAAGATTATGTGGCATTTGCATTGCCAAATATGCATATGAGTAACTGTGTATTGTGCTAATGTGCGTTGTTGATGTTAATGCTGCTGTAAATGTGTATATTTGCATTGTCTTGCTGCTCAGGAATCCTATATATCAGGTGTTTTGAGCAGAGCCTTACTGTACCAACACTATATTTAGTGCCTCTCTGAGTGTTAAAACACTGATAATACCTCACACTGCTGTCGCTGCAGCTGGTGAAATATACAGGCACTTGTTCAACAATGTAAAATATACCGGCTTTCTATTATGAATCGTTGTGCTTGTGATTTCTTTACATTTATATTCCATATTTTGTAACAGGCTTTGAATTACTAATACTACTAGTAATAATAATAATAATAACAATAATGAAATGTACTTGCATTCCATTCAGGGTGTGTTCCTGGGCGTCTACTAGAACCCTAACCCAGATGATGTACATCCGAAATAGTGGTAGTAGAAATAGAAGTACAGCGCCTTGCAAAAGTATTCATACCCCTTGAAATTGTAAAACCAAAAACATAAATTAATTTTTTTTTTTTTTTTTTTTTTTACAAATAAAACATTTTGTAAAATTTGTCAATACTTTATAGACCCACCTTTTGCTGCAATTACAGGTACAATAACTAGCATTCCTCATTTTACAGAAGAAAAGCATCACCATAACATGATGCTGCCATCACCATGTTTCACAGTAGGGATGGTGTTCAGGGTGATGTACTGTGTTAGTTGCATTTAGCCTATATATGTTATATAACCTATCTCTGGTATAGACTTCTCCCACAACTTTTTCCCTGACCCCGTCTGTTGTGTTCCTCGGGCTTCATCATTATGTTTGTTCTCTAACAAACCTCTGAGGGCTTCTATTACATAAAATTCCAATAAAATACTTTTACATTTGTGACTGTAACGTGACAAAATGTAGAAAAGTTTAAGAGGTATGAATACTTTTTTAAAAATAAGGCACTGTAATGATAAATAGGCATCTTTATAAATACTGTATATAGTAATCAATTGAATTAACAGATTTATATGCACAGTAATACCAATTGAACAAATATTAATACTCAGATAATTTATAATTAATTACAGATTAATTAATCCATTAGTATCTTCTGTACCACTTATACTGTACAGGGTCACCTGGGGCCTATCCCAGGAGACTTTGGGATTTTGAAGGGCACACACACGCACAATCAGCATGTTCTTCTGAGGAAACTCACCAAGCTTAGGAAGGAACATGCAAACTCACATTCATGCACATACCCAAGGTGGGAATCGAACCCTTGACCCTGGAGGTGCGAGGCCACAGGGCTAACCAATACGCCAGTCTGCCACGATAATATTAGTAATAATAATACACTAATGAATAATGAACACTTTTATAAATTTTACCCAATAAAATCAAATACCTGTGATCTACGAGAACAGGTTGTCTTTTTTCCCTTTCTTTTATTTTCACTTCCACAGAGCTTGCTACTTTCATCTAAAGTCATGTTCCTTCAGCTGATCATTACCTTGTTTACAGTTTTGTCTACATTATCTATTTATTTATTTGTTTAATTATTTATTAGGTGAGTAATACGTTTCAAATAAAGAGAACAGTCACATTGTGTTTGAATTGTCTACATTGCACTATCACGTTATTACCGCTAGAGGGTGACATTGACTATATTTTAGCCTGCCCCGAGCTCCATTAAAAGCCCGCTCGTGATCCAAACATTCCGCCGTCTGACAAAAGCCGGTGTGTTCTGGCTCTGAAACACACATCTCATAATTCCACACATTTATAACTTGGCATGCTTCTCATTTTTTAAAACCTGAAATTTCCTTACGTGTCAATAACCGCAAGCCCGTTTCACTAATAATGATTGATAGGGTTTGACATGCGTAATTTTCTTATTAAACTCCTTAAATATTTTTTTGGCAACCTCCGGGTCTGGCAGTGTGACTGCAGCGCGTGCGTTTGGCAAGCGCGTATCGGTTGAAATTCAGAGGTATAATGTCTGACACGCTCCTCCGACACGAGAAACTGATGGCTGTTGACAGATGACTAATTATATCCAGGGGACTCTTTGTCTGGCTTTGCCTTGGGAGAGGTAATTACTGTTATTTTTAAAAGGTGATAGGGCTCTTATAAGATGATGATCGTGTTACCGGGAGAAAGGGCACAGGAGAACACAGGGAAATCTCTGAAATTCTGCTGAGAGAAGTATGCGGAATAAAGTCGAATAGATCGATGTGAAAGCGCTTGCGCCTCGCTCCTCCAGGGTCGGGGGTTCGATTCACGCCTCGGCTCTGTGGGCGTGAAGTTTGCATGTGCTTGCTGGGTTTCCTCTGGGTGCTACGGTTTCCTCCCACAGTCCAAAGACATGCAGATTAGGCTAACAAGTGGATTCCCACCCCGTCCAGGGTGGACCCCACCGCGGGATAGGCTCCAGGCCGCCCTGATTACACACTCATCGTCTATAAAAAAAAAAGAAAGAAAAAGTGGTATAGACGATGTGAGTGAGATAAATGTGAGGTGGCACGTGTTACTTATACTGTCGCCTTGCACCTCCAGGGTCCGGTGCATGGAGTTTGCATGTTTTCCCCATTCTTGGTGGGTTTCCTCTGCATACTCCAGTTTTCTCCCACGGTCCAAAGACATGCAGATTATGCTAACTGGAGTTCCAAATTTCCTGTAGTGTGTGTGTGTGTGTGTGTGTGCGAGCCCTGTGGCACCCTGTCCAGGGTGTACCCAGCCTCGAGCCCTAAGTCTCCTGGGATAGGCTCCAGGGTTGGAGCTTTGAATCTCACCTCTGATCTGTGTGCATGGAGTTTCCTTGTTCTCCCAACTTCTTGTTCTTCCAGGTACTTCGGTTTCCCTCAACAGTCCAAAGACATGCATGGTGGGATGCTTTATGATCCTTAGTCTCTACAGTATGTGCGTCAGCGTGTCCCATCCTTGTGCTCTGAGTCCCCTCGGGTATGCTGCGTGACCCTTCACAGGAAAAGCACTATGGAAAAAGAATAAGTGATTGTTCCCAATGATTATGTTCTTATCCTGAGTGATTCAAGCCAACGTTGGCTAAATATTTGGTCTAAGAATCTTTAATCTGACCTGCTACCAGCTGCCAAAACATAGGCTGAGCCATCCAAACTGGTACACCATCCTTGTCTGCTAGTATTTTCAGGCTTCCACATTACTTGTCCAAATGTTTGATTTTCTATGCACCTTACAACTATGCTATTTTTCTTTCTTAAAAAAAAAATGTCTGCGATTTTACATTAGTAAGTTAGAAACTATTTTCCTTCTACCGGGTTGATCAGCATAACCTGTGTTTTGCCAGCTGGTTAGACGCTGGTGCAGTTACAGATACAGCAGATACGGATATCTGTGATGGTTTTGTTAATTTCTAGTCCTACTCAAACAGAAATCAATCATAAAATGAAAACATTCTGGAATTTTCTATTAAAAAAGTGGTCAAGAAGAATCCATTCCGCCCAAACACATCATTCCCTTCACACAAGCTTAGCTCTGAAAACAATTGAACTGTGATGTCTCTTTGTGTTAGGACAAGTGTTAGAGAGCGAGTGACTAATGCGCCAGCCTCCCTTCGACTGTCCTCCTCTCCCTCTGGCTGTTTTTTCCCCTCCGTTCTTCTTCAGTAACAAGACATCGCAATCCCGCAGGCAGACAGATGGACATTTGATGCGCGGTTGGCCACGAGGGAAAGTGTTGTTTGACATACAGCTGCACCCTACATTAGCTGCTAATTGACAGGCCTGGCGTGCCCGCTGGTGCCCGCCGTGACGAGTGTGGGAAGGGGCCAAGGTGAAGGCAGAGGAGGGAAGTGTCAATCACGACGGGGTTATTGGAGTGAGAGGACAGTAACCGAGCTGTAATCTGACCCAGCTCCTCGGGTCACATCGCGAAAAACAAGGATCATCTCTAAACCCATGTCCGTTCAGCATTCTGTAGAAATTACAGATCGGAGTCCTGACCTTAAAGTGCAGCTCTACTCTGAAACCCCTTATGACTTTAGGGGATAAACTTATGCATTGCTATAAGCTCGTGAAAACTAAGCCGTGACAGCGTCTTTTTCTCAATCACTATTTTCCAGAAATGCCCATATTAAAGTCATATTAATGAAAAATCCAAAGTAGATGTAGTGGAGAAAGCAAAAACGGTACTTAAAGTTCCAGAATACAGTGCAGCTATATGTCAATTGAAAAAAGAAGAAAAAAAAAACTCAAAACGTAAAAAGTCAACTCAGTATTTACTCATTACACAGTAATTCCTGGAGACCACTGATGTGCATAACGTATGAAGATCTGACTGACTCAGAGTGGATTTTCCAACTCTTATAGGAAGGAAGACAGCGAAATTGGTTTTGGATCAAGAATATGATCATTACTAACCTCTTTGAAGTCATGCCATTCACAAGAGCATTTAATAAATGTAGAAGTGACATTTGTTGAGTGCGCATGAGGCATATACAGTACAGGCATACCAGAGTGGAAATATTGTAAAGATTTAGAGCTGATGTAGTTGAATGTTGTGGTCATATACTGTACAAGACGAAGAAATTATGGACATATATTTAGAGTCTGGAGCAAGGCAGACCAGAATCCTCTTAAAATGGACCAATAATATTTTTATAGGCCAGCTGAATCCGGGCCAGGTTGGTCAGTGGTGCTCAGTAGATTAATGCCATGCGACAAGTGTTATGGATTAAACATTGAAGAGGGCATGAAAGACAGACGGCTAGCCACACTGCGTCTACAGCAGAGACTGTTTGGTCAGAACGCTTCCAGCAGAGGAAATGACATCACTTGGGAGGTTTTCTCAGAACCCTGGCTGACAATCCTATCAACCCACGATAGAATAGAGAGGCTGTGCCTGCTGTCAGAAGTACGGGTGATTTATATGCGACGTGATTTTCGTTGGGTTTCTAATGTCGCTGCTCGGGTGGTATCTTGAATAGGACTGTATTGTTCATAAAAGTAAACACCCCTTTTGGCCCCTGTTAATCTGTTGATTTTAGCAGAGCGGTTGGTTTTGGCTAGTCATGCGCAAAATTTCGACTAAATGAGAAATGGTGTTTAATGTTGCTGAGGAATGCCAGTTATTGTATCCACCCGGTGAACTGAGCTGACAGACTGTGAGTTCATTGCCAATTACTTGAGTCTTAACAAAATGGAGAATTATGTCATGCAGATTTTTTGGTTAGCCATTTAAAAGTAATCCATTTATCAGTGTTGTCTAATGTAACCCCAAAGCAGTGTACTGACAAGAGTCTCTTTGCACCATCGCTGGTGAAAAGTAATTTCACTCAGCTGGAGCCTGGCTTGGCTGAACAATGAAGAATAAGGGATTAGACCAAGTCTGTATTTGAGAAAATAACAAAGAGAGAGAGAGAGAAAAAGAGAGAGAGAAAATAAAACAAATGTATTCCACTAGATTGATAAAACTGCCCACAGTTTCCTCTTGTGGATTTCCCTGTTGTGATCTTCATAACTGGGGGATTTAGCTTTCATGATACCATTTCTCTTGTTTTATCATTACACATCACGTCACATTATTTTATGATAGGTTTCTTTTGGTTACTTTTTGCTTCAAGTTAACACAGACATTTTTACATTTCATTCATTCATTCATTCTTTCATCTCCAGGAGTTGCTTTATTCTGGTATGGAAACAGCTGATCTGGAACCAGTCCTGGAAACACTGGGTGTAAGGTGGAATAGACATTGAATGGAATGCAGGGCACTATGATCGCACTCACACACTAATTCAATCATTTCCTAGCCAATTTACCTACATGCATTTTTGGGAAAATGGGAGGGGGGAACTGGGGAAACAGGAATAAATCCAGAGGGACATAAGACTCCACAAATAAAATACTTATAACTCAGGATTGAACTGGAGATCTGGGAGTCATAAACTACCCACAGTACCACTTTTTTTTTAATTTTTATTATATATTTCCAAATCAGCTTACTACAATAAAATTGTTCAGGATGTGTAGTTGTGCAGGAGATCTCTATGGCTCTTGTATTTGCAGTTTTCTTGAAACTTGTCTTGTCTTTCTTCAAAAATATATTTGTAAAAACTAAGTACCGACCTTCAGGTCATTTGAGTTTGAATAGACCCGTTTTTGACCAGTATAACCAGAGCATCTGGTAATGACCCGACATTGCCTAACATAGATACGGTTTTCGAAATATCTGATCACACTTATAATAAAGCAATCATCACTCCTGGCACTGTGAGGATGTGAGATGTCAGGGTGCTCAAGAGCCAAGCGCTTCTGCTGCCAGCTACTGGGCCTTCCACCAAACGGATGAAATTCACAAGTGGAAATAATGAAGAGGTGCTTTCAGGCATATCCACAGGACCTCGTGCAAAAGAGCGGGTACTAGAGGAAGCATGGTGATGGTAGCCTCTTCACAAAGAAAAGGCAGGGAAGCCAAGCTAATTACCTAAGTACAAGCTAATGTGAGAAAGAAGCTGGCTTGTTGACGATTAGTGGTATTTGTACATACAAATTATACTGATTTCTTAATCTTTTTCATGTTACTGGTGATTGCAGCAAACCAAACTCAATGCTTGGTTTCTGAATGTTTAAGATCTGGAGCAGTCAGTAATGAGAACACTCATATGTTGGCAAACTGCCGCAAGTGGGCCAGCTACATTTTTAGCCTTCATGCCACTCCAAAAAGATGTTCTTGTCATTTCAAGAAAGAAAATGGCGCCATCTCAACCGGATCACATACGCTTACTAACAGTCGAGAGGCAGATATTAACCGTGTCTGTAGCGAAATATGAAATGTCACCCTCTCTCATGCAGCAGGCTGATAGGGGGCAAACAGCTAATGATTAATACCTCAGTGACACAGGCGAGAAAAAAAAGACAAGGGTGCCAACCTTGCCACGGAGGCGGCTTGCTGAACATGACCGATAGCGGCAGTGTAAACACAGATAAACTGGAGACGAAGCCCCTCAAATCCACTTTTGGTAAGATGCGTAGAGCGCAAAAAGAGTGCCATGCCAATAAATAATGATCCTCTGCTGCTCTAACAGGCGCGGGTGAATATAATGGGCGCCTTGGAGCATATCTCTAGCTAACAGCATGGACGCAGGTATTTTAGGAGATTTTTGACAGGGCCAAAGAGGAGGACGTTTGGATTACAGATTGTGTGACATCATTACATCAGTGCTTATTTAAAAAAAAAAAAAAAAAAGTTTCATGTCTTACGGCAAAAAAATTCATTCTGTAAAGAAGCTTAGCCATTATAATGTGTGGGATGAAATTATTTTTTGTTCATGGCATGATCAGTTTGTGATCGAGAAAACTCAAAATGACTGCTGAGGCATAAAGAACTGGATCCCAAGAGAACTTCAACAGTGATGGGATTGGATTTTCTGAAATTTAATCCACGATTTCATAAAAAAGCTATGTCTGATTCCCCCACCTTTACAGTGTCCTTAATCTTCTTAACCTTTTTATACAGATTAAGTGGTTCGAATTGCTATCAATTTGGAAGTGTAAAAAAAAGTCATTTACAGAGCTTGAGGTTTGTTTGATAATCAACTATTTAGTCACTTGATGAATTAAAGCAAATATGTGTAAATTAAGTTTGTGTACATTTAAAGCAGTTGAGTAGTGAGGTTACGCTCAAACTGTTCTGTTAGCAAGACAATAATTAGCGAGCTAGGTGTTTACCTAGATGTGAGCTTCGAAAACATTTAGCTAAATTATCTAGATTAGTTTTTGACTTTTCCAAAATGTTATTGTGCAATTTACTGAGTTAGCTATCTTATCTTATAAGATAGTACGTTGCTGCTGTGCCTTGAGTTATTGTTAGCTATTATCTAAGCTAATTAGCTGAAAGGGCACTAGAAAATGGCTTTAAGTTTGTTTACTTGGTCTTAGGGTCAGCATGTTCCCACACCTGGTTTTAGGTTTCAGAAAGTGTCTCAACACTTGAGTTCATTGCTTTTGCTAAACTTCATTTAAACAGGTTTCTAATTACTAGAATGAACTGTGCAGTGTAAGCGTGATCAATTCACATATTTTCCTCAGTTTTTTTCTCCGGGCGATGAAAGTACATGACAAAATTATGTTAAATATACAATAAATAAATAAATAAATGTTTTACTACTGTTACTCAGTTTAATCTCATAAAATGGATGCATGCGTAAATTAAGTAAAAACAGTGAGCTTTTTTTTTTTCAGGTATAGTGATTTTTTTTTGTTGCAAATTAACATCTGTTGTTTTTTTTTTTCTGTTGAAGGTTTAACAATAAAGAAACCTGTTAGTGCAAATTTGTAAAGGATTTAGCAGTTTTGAACTAAATTAGGATTACAGTATAGTACAATATGATGTCAGTTTTGCAGTAAATGCATGTACGGTTTTGAGAAGAGTTTCCAGTAAAACATACGGCATGAATACGCTTACAGTATTGCATACAATGATTAATTGTTATACAATTATAGTTCTTAACTTAAAATACTTTATTATGAATTATTTATGAGCAACTGCTTTTGTATATGATCATTTTCTTAACAGCATCAACAAAAATTAAAATTCACTTGATCTTTTGCTGCATGTATATATATATACTGTATGTACATATGTAAATTCAATTTTAATTACATCTAATAAACTGTAGATATACCATCGTATGCTGACATCAGGAAATTTAAGAAGGACACATTAAGTTTTAAGTATAAATAAACACTTTTAAACAACAGTCAGAGAGATAAAACGAAGAAACGACATGTCAGCTTGACAGTAGGCTGTACAGTAGAGCTTTTTGTTTTCTCTTATATTCTTGCCAGATGAGAGCAGGACACGCTGCGTTCTGTCACATCAGTTCCCGTCACCGGCAGACTGAAGCCTGTGAGGGCTAGCCAGACGTCTATCAGAGTGACAGGCCCCGGTGCCTGTGGCTGGTGCATTATGGGGCCCCGACCACCAGCCACAGCAACACCATGTCCAAGTGTTAGCAGATGATGCACATTTCAGACATGCTAATACAAAGCGTCAGGCCAGCCATGAAACCATTTCTCTTCCTCACTTCAGGACTTTGAGTTTATCTCTGAGACAGACAGATACATGGATCAGCTCACCTCATGCGCAGGGAAACACTCCATTCTTGTAGAAAGTGTACCTTTTATTTATTCCATAAACACAGGCTTCCTCTTTCATTAAAAATAATAATAATAATAAAAAAACATTATTATATTCGTTTTTTAAAAAATGTTAATATGTGTTATGGACTGATTTAGGAAAATATTGAAGGCTTTCCCTATTTGTAAAAATGAGAAAGCAAATGACTGGCTATGCATGAGTTTTTACATCATACGCTTTAATGAAGCCATTTGCAGAGGTTACAACATCTACATTTTTACAAGATTCTTGCATCAGGTTTTGCATTGTGCTGTCACTGATTAGACACACGTCATGACGAGACACCACGGTGACACCGCAATCACTAACACAACCCTGTAACTATTAAAAAAATCCAACCTCCTGTGCACTATTTTTGTCATTTGCTACTGTAACATTGCCCTGGTTTATGTCCTGGTCGTTTCTATCTGATTGGTGCTTTATTTTTTTCTATTTTTTTTTTCTTCAGACAACATGGATAGTTTTTTTCCCCCCTTTTTTTTAGGGAGGTGAAGTGAATTTTTTTTTTATATAAGAAAACTCAATACACAATTCTCTGTATGGATTTGAGCAGCCTCTGTCATGTTTCATTTCATTATTATTATTTTGTTTGTGTGTGTGCTGGGACTTCTGGTGTACGCTGATCTAAATAAACCACAATTAATGGTGAAGCAGAATAAAATTCATTGCTTCTGTGAATTATTTTCACGTTAGCTAAGTGACCTAAACATGACGACATGTTATGCCGTTGCCATGGCAGCCAAAGACATTAAAAGGCAATACAGGATCAAGTTAACTGACCATCAGAGACATTGTAAAGTAAAGGACGCGCAGTACGTGTCAAAGGTCATGCTTTAATGGAATAATACAAATGTGGAAAGAATGATGTCTTGATATTTAAATGAATGGTAATCACATAATAGCTTGATTTCTTTCTTTCTTTTTTCCCCTTGGGACATTTATGGCCTTGTTTTGAAACGGGTCTAACTGTCTACCATTGTGGATCTTTCCTGACGTATTTTAATACTTTGGCTAAAGATAATGCTTTTTGCAGGTGTTGCTTGGCATGTTGGATAAAATAGAAAGCAGACCGGTGTCAGTGTGTCTGTGTGATGATGCAGTTTTAAAAATACTCATGAAAAGAAATATAGTTAGACACTAAAATTAAGATGAGACAGTGTAGTAAACTTCCACATTCATATTCAGTTGAAGATTACAGTCATTATAAACAAAAGGGGAAATGAAATAAAAAAATGATGATGATGAGGGATTATGAGTAAGTACTGTGCCTGGATGAATCACATATAAACAAAAGCACACACACACAAACACACTGTGAAAGACCGAAAGTGAGATGCGTTACAATCAATTCCATGTGATATTATATGAAAAATATGGATTTGATAGGATCCAGATGTTGCAATCCGTTCGTGATATTGTAATATATAATACCAAACCGTATGAAACAATGGGGGAAAAAAATCCTGTTGATAAAACATAAACCGGACAGTTAACTCTGTAATCACATTCAGTCAAGCTTTAAATCCAGTAGCTCTAGTCTAAAGGACAGATTTCCCCCAGCCTAATTTTTACATACTCTGAATGCTATTTATTAATAATTGCTTGGAAATTCATCACAAAAGCCCCAAGGGGGAAGTCCGCGAGTGCTGGCTGCTCTCTTAAATTCCCTTGATAAAAAAAGACCATACATCACTACAAATGGTCACAGAAACATTATACTCTTCCCTTTTTTTCATCCTCACTGCCTGTATTTAGCAAAACAGATTGTTTCAGTCACATTAGTTATCCGTGTTGTTCAGGAATCACTTTCGAAATACGTTATTTAAATACATACATACATACATACTGTATACACACACACACACACACACACACACACCATTTCTTGTAATTCAAATTGAACATAATTCGATATATTCTTTAAATGCTGTACTGTACTTTAATACAAAATCTGTGGTTTGGTAAATGCACTAAAGTGAGAAGTGTGTGCTTCAGGATAACTCGCTGCTCTAGAGGAACACAAGGGGGTGCCCTTATCCTTCCCCTGTGATGTGAATGGCAGTCATGTAGAGAGAAACACTGGTCCCGTTCAAACAGGACTGGATGAGTTCTTGTGTACAGCTGTGCATCCTCCATCGTAACGACTATGGGTATTGGTGTGATGGAATGTGAACGATCACGACCTTTTAGCATATGTCGATAATTCTCATGCAGATATGTACGGTGGCACACTCTCTGAATTTGTCTTTCCGCATTCACAGACTGTTAGGGCCACCACGGGAAAAGAGATGAACAAAGGAACGGAGAACGGAGGGAAAGAGAGAGAGAGAGAGAGAGGCCCAGGCGCTTTAACACTTGTTCAGTCCTCTGGCGGTGGAGGATTTGGTGTCTAATGCCCGTGATTTTTTCCCCCTATGTGAATTAATTAGTCTCTGCCAGTGCCGGCCACATTTGTCATTTGAATTTATGCTAATGAGTTCTGAGCGTTCCTGGTGGACCTGATAGGCTTGAGCAGCTGCCTCTGCTTTCTGGGGGCCTGAGCTTCTCCTTCCCCCAATCTCTCTCCCTCTCTCTCTCTCTTTCTCTCCCGCGCTCTCGCTATCCCTCGTTCTCTCGCCTTATCATCTCCAGAATCCTCGGTAGCCTGGACTCTCTGACCTGTCACTCCACAGGGGGCTGGCCATGTCCTGTACTGATAAGCCAGCTTATTATCTCTGCGTGGGGAAGTGGGTTTAGGGACCACACACACATACTCTCTCTCTCCCTCTCTCTCTCTCCCTCTCTCTCTCTCCACAATATGAAGTGTTAGAATTATAACTATTTTGAAATTAATTTCACAGTAGGCCATGAATATTTTTTTTTTATTATTAAAACAAAAAACAGATCACTTTTTTACAATTCAATAATAAGCAAGCAGACAAGTAAAGGAAGGATAAAAGAAAGAAAACCATCATGTTTAATCGC
Source organism: Clarias platycephalus (assembly GCA_030068275.1). Classification (NCBI taxonomy): domain Eukaryota; kingdom Metazoa; phylum Chordata; class Actinopteri; order Siluriformes; family Clariidae; genus Clarias; species Clarias platycephalus. Next base: position 11,771,976 of record JAQQZT010000014.1, read on the forward strand.
TGTTTCATGTTTAGTCATAGTTTAACTTTGTCTAAAAATGTCCACAATAACAGATTTTCAGCAGCATGTGAGAGGAGGACCTGGCAGGCTCCATGTCTGAATCTTTACAATCCTGCGCTCCTAATTTAAGTTTTCTAAGTGGTGAATTCGGACATTCGGGACGCTAGGTAGTATTACAATGAGCAAAACGGAGTAAAATTGTATATTTGAATGGCGCAGATGGCTTTCATTGGAGACATGAATGAAAGTTGTTTTTAGGGCTGGAATGATACAGTGAGGAGTTTATAAATAGGGTGGAGAGGAAAGCAATGTCTGAGATGAAGTCTGTATCATATATAGCTCCACAGTTTTATGAACACTCCCTCTTTTTCCTCGTACTCCCTCCATTTCTCTGTCTCTCTCTCTCTCTGTCTCTCCATGGTGAGAGCAAGAAAGCTGCACTTAAACACTGAGGTCCGTCTTGGCAGCGTTTTTACGTGGCTGAACTGAGCACTAAAAAGGAGCTCGACTGGTTCCTCCATTTAGCCGACCAGACACGAGCACTTTGCTGCTCTTCCCTATGTAATTTTCAGGCGTGTTGCAAGAGGTTAGGGCCCTCGTAATTCTACATGTGCCCTATTTTTTTTCATTATGAATTTGTCTTAAAATGGCATGCAGGTTGAATGGCATTTACACATTTGTACTCAATATCGTCAGTAATCGTTCAGATAGCATGGACAAAATAATATTTTCTTAAGTTGAAAGCTTGATTTTTATAGCTTTCCCACAGGCGGGCAGAGAGGAATACTGTATGTGATACTGTTAATTGAGAGTGATAGCTCCCCTTAGTGTTTCCATTAGCTGCCGAAAAATGAGTAAAAAAAATCTATAAACTTTTGACCTGCTCTGTAATCCCACATGGAAAAACAACAATGCTGTTTGCACATCAGCGCTCCTGTAGCAGGATAATGCAGGCATAACCCAGGCAGCAGGCCACTTTAATTATTTATTGGGATGGATTAATACAGGCCAGGCCCACAGAGGGGCCCATCGGATCTCGTTAACACTCCCAACCCAGAGCCGTTGCCTGAGTCCTCTCTACTCTCAACTCTCCAGCTCGCCTGCTGCAACACTAAACAGACCTCCCGCCGAGCCTTGCGGGGTGCTTCCCGCTTCACTCCTCACATTATTTTAATCGTCTGGAAAAAAAAAGAAAAAAAAAAAAAAAAAACGTAAGAACGTGAGGAAGAAATATATACATATGATGTAGTTTTGCTGATTGTTGTGCGGTGGCTCCAAAGTGAACCCACTCATTATAGTAGAGCTTGAGGGGGGTAACAGAGATGATGAAGGTAGGAAAGAATGATGAAGTGTAGTCAACTCATACTGATTGACATTTCGGCTTGTTTCTGCACTGAGATTGTGGAATGAAATGCTAATGTTACTGAAATAAAACAGCTGCAGATTAATCTGAAATAATGTACTCTACCTTAGCAGAGCTTGTGCAAGATAAAATTTCGGTCTCATTACTTTCAACATAAATTATTATATCCGAATT
>JAQQZT010000014.1:11793058-11819859 GCA_030068275.1 Clarias platycephalus
TATATATAAAAGACATGCTTAGCCATGAAGAAATTTAAGCATTATAAATGAACACCTGCAGTAAACTTGATAATTCACTTGGTAGATCTAATAACAGTTTTGTCGTTGTTGAGATTTTTACTGAAACTCAAAAGAAGACATTCAAGATTACTTTTGTCTTTTGTCTTTTGAGGAAAGGATGAAAACCAGAAGACTTGGGCTGACATCTATTTTTCATTTCTATTTCACATCACTGCTGTCTAGGAGAAACTGTAATGCTAATAAGGAAATATATATATTTTTTTTTCCTATGGGATTGCTAGCTAGTGATTTTCATTTGGAACTTTAAAATTTTGCTTTAGACGCAGGTTGAGAAATTGCAAATGGTGACTGTTGTTCTCTATTCTTTTTTCTAAACCTTTTTTTTATTCTTTCCCTAAGCTTGAAATCAGCCATGCAAAGCAGGGTAGCGAATTACAAACTCCCTGCATAAATGTTTGTGTTGTTGATTTAATTGTCATGTTAATTTTGGGTGATTAAAGTGATTAAATATTTGAGACTAGCCTTCGAGAGGAAGCATGTGTTTACCAAGGAGACCCTCATATGAGAACATTTTCATGTCAGTCACAATAAAGCTCTATCCTCCTCTTAGAGAAGAAAAGCGTTTAATGCTGCCATCGCCTGCGAGGATTTACCAGCTGCTTGTGAGTAGGTGGACGTGGCTGATGTATGCACATCTTATGGAAATTCTACATGCTTCAAGTTAATGTCTGGAGCAACAATAATGTCTTTATTCCTTGCCTTTAGGCCAGGGCTTTGCTTGAGGTTAAGTCTTTTCTGTACATGAGCTTGATTGACAGCGTCAAACAACGCTATTATGTGAGACATGCTCACATGTGGTGGCCATGTGAGATCCTTCTGAACACTGGTACATGTCAGATGAATGGAATATGCTGCTCTAAATGAGGTGCGCCAGGTCAAGACGCTGCAGTTTTACAATTTCAGCACGTCTGCCAGCGATCATAAAGGCCAGCTGAGGTCTGATTCTCTTGTGTAAGATAATTGCAGCTTAATTGTGATGTGTTAGTCATGAGTGTTGTGAGTGCGAACGGAGATCCAAGGGCAGGGATGCTGATTGAGCTTTCATCAAGAGAGAGGGCACCCAGGGGTGAACCTAATAGCCACCTCTCATTTGCTCCACACTCCACAATGACAGGGTTCATCCTGACCTCTGCTCAGCTGACACGTGCTGCTGTTGTCCATGCAGGAGCACCGCGGGGAATCATGGCAACAGGAAAAGTGATGAAAAGGGCTTGTGGTATAACCAATGTAACGTGGGCAAGGAGGTTTCAACTAACTTGTCAGCTATTAAGGTCAGGATAAAAACTTTGGTAAGCTTTAGTATTCATAAATATGGAAATTGACATGGTCATAGTGCATGAACTAGATAATATCAACACAACAAAATAACAACATATGGAAACAACACACTCAAATCAATACATGAAGGAATAAATAAATGTACATAAAATATAATACATCAACCCCCAATATGCATAAAGATTCAAAATATATCACAGCTGTGATAAAGATAAAGAGCATCTGCTTATATATATATATTAACTTGTTCAATAATATCTAAATTCCCAGGTCCTACCATAGGTCAAGATGTATTTAGACTTATTGTAACTGCATGCATTATCTATTAGTTACACTATATTCACTGAATAATTCATAATAGTTATTGAATACTATATTTATAACAGATAAATAGGACAAAGGAGTTATAACCCTATGCTCTTATAGTTTCAAAAACTCAGCTTTATTCCCCCAGTGCTAATTTAAAGCTTAATAACTGATTCACATTTAATATTATTACAACCACTAACAGAGACATGATAATAAAAACACAAATGCAGAGCAAAATACAATAGGTTCTAAAGCACAGACAATTTATGAAAATGAATTGCTCAACAGAAATGCATTTAATTTCTATCATAAGGACCACTTACAATGCCCAACAGTGCCAATGGAGGCTAAATTGGCCATGTTGTCAGGATGTGGAAGGAGGAATTGCTGTATTTTCCCCCGCCAATCACAGTGGCACTAGTGTGTCTGTGAGATCATGTATTCAGAAGAGGGCAGATAGTGCTTTCCTCTGAGTGTGTGTGAGACATGGCATGAACAACTTAAAAAAATGCAGTGAGAAATAGTTAATGTATCTCAAAGTAAGCATGTTTTAGCCTTACCAACCAGGTAGGTGTCGTGATAAAAAAAGAGCACAATGCAAGGGGGCATTGGCAGATTAATTAATTCAATTGGTAAGAAAAATATGGAAAAAGATGTGTTTTTTTCCACCCTCGTATTTGTAAATTACAACAGAGCTTATTATCTGTTTTTACTCTTTAATATATAGTTAAGACTTAATTGGTTCACTACGTCCATTGTTTATTATTGATACCAAAAGATTTAGTTTAGTTTTAGACGTTTAGGAGTTTGTTTTAGGAGCTTTAAAATAGATTTTCCAATTTCACACAGGTTAATGTGTGCTTACATGTAATTTTTCATGTTTTTCAGATTAACTCTGAGTCAAATGCGCAAACCCATTCTGTTCATCAGCGAACATAATGCAACATTTTATAAAGGACCCCAGTCTGTGCTTTTTATGAAGTCGTTTAAATCACCTATTGAGTCTGGACTCCAACACATCAGGTTCACATTTTTTTCCTTTGGCAATCAAGGTTTGCAACAAGGCAGGAGATGAATCATATCATTGTGTGAATTTCTTCTAAATTATTAACTTTTACATTACAACACAATGCAGCATTTAGCAGGTGCCCTTATTCAACAACTTTAGGTCTTTATAGCATCTATAAAGAGAGTTCCAATAATACACCCTCCTTATGCAGCTTAGTTCCTAACGAATGTTATCAGGCAACTGTGACTTAGATCTGAAAGTACACAGTGTACTCTACTAGTGCCTCCACCTCAATCTTTTATTAAATATTAAATCATACACAGAACAACAGAACTTAAATATTGCTTGAAATGCTGATGTAAATATGCCTTAGATGTAGTACTAAATGTTTAATGTGTTATACCATGATGCAGTAGCAGTGTTTCTGCAAACATTACATTTATTATTACTGGAATTACTGTTGCAATCCTGCCTCACTAAACTGAATCTGTAGACAGCCGGTTTAGAATTCGTCTCTGGAAGTGCTTTCTGAAGAATATGAGTTCATTAATTGAATTCGGTATACTGTGTTTGTTTCCCAGCATAATGGATAGACAATACACAGACAATAATTTATTTCCTTATACTATATGTTCTATGTTTTTTTTTTTTTTTTGTCCAACCTCAGACAAACAGGAATCTAATATATGTACGTAATATTCTAATAATACAATATTACATGCATATTAGATTCCTGTATTAATTGTGCAATATTTACCAGTGCTCTTGGGGAATACTTAATTTGGAATAAGGTATTTTAAAAGTTTAGTGTGCAAAACTATTTTATTTTATTTTTAATTTGTTCCCCTATTTATTACTCTTTCCTTTCTACTGCATAACAACTGTTGGCAGCTGTAACCAAGAATAAGCAATTTCCTTCTGGGATTAATAAAGTTCTTTGCATCTTGAATCTTGAATGGTGCTCGGCAATAAGGCCAAACAACTCCACTTTAGTCACATTTGTCCATAGAACATTGTCCCAGAAGCCTCAGTCATGCTTCCATGTTCTTTTTTAGACAGAAGTGGCTTTCTCCTGGCAACCCTTTCCAAACAAACTGTACTTGTTCAGTCTTCTTCTAATTGTGCGATCTTGGACAATAACATTTAAAATGCTCAGTGTGGCCTGTAGGTTTGACATGTAGCACTTGGGATGTTTTGTATTTCACTGAGCAGTGCACAGTCTGACCTTGGCGTGAATGTGCTGGGACGTCTATGAATGCTGTCCACTTGTGAATAATTATTCTTACTGTAGAACGTTTGACTCCAAATTGTTTAAAAAAAGATTTTATAACCCTTAGATAGATAGAAATACTCCCAACTTGAGAAATTAAAAAGAGTATTATTATTTGTTCTTTTGTACATATTTCTTAATCATGTATTATTGCATTACAGGAACATATGCTGTGTCCACAGAGCAGACGTAGCATTTAGACAATGGTCTTTGTCATTTTATGTGAACATGTGGAAATTGATTTAACAAGGTCTTGTTATGGTCCAGACAATAAGTAAGGAGCCTTCATGATTCTCTGGTATTGTGGAGATGATTACGCCTGTTCTGTCAGTATAGTGGAAATGTCGCGGGAAAAGGTCCTTAAAAACATCTTTCTCTCACATGGACACAAGGCGCAATTATCTCTGCCATGGTTTCAGCCAAGATCCACCCGTCATGTTGAGTGGGAGCATCGGACTGCAGGCGGCGTGCCACTTGAAGGTCAGAGAGCCCTTCTTGAAGCCAGATCTCACCGCTTCTCCATATGTTCCTTGGCAAATACTAAAAAAGCAGAGCTAGAAGAGCTGCCTGATTGAAGCAGGAATCTGCCACCTTTGCCAAGCCCAAAGCGATACTGGGTAAGGCGTCCTCTTTTTGAACGCTCTAACATACATTATCAAGGATGGCAAATCCAATGTACGACATACTTGATTACTGGCTATAGCAAAAAATAAAGTATGAATAATAATGCAAAATAATGATCGTGAAACTGTTTAATACTTATTAAATCTCTTGGAACAACAGAAACCAAATTTGCAACATACAGTACTGTTTGGTTGCAGCGATATCACACTTTATTGAATTTTAAATAGAATGCGAGATGTACACGTATGTATTGATAAGAGGATATCACTGTAGGAAAAAAATCTACAGTTTTATATCATAAAATGATATAAAGATTAAATAAAAAGAATGGTAAAAATCAGTCAGTTACAAAACTCTCTTTACCTGGAGGAGAAGTCATTCCAGATGATATAAAAGAGATTTCCATCTCCTCCATGCAGACTCTCTTGGGTCTCATAAGACTCTGTGTGTGGTCGTTTTCTCTTCTCTCTTTATACCAACTTCTATATCCTTATATAATATCCTTACATAGTTCTTCTTACCTCATGCTAAGTATTTGACACTCAGTTCACCTATCTTTTCCTCTTTCTGACACTAATGCTTCAGCTCACATCTCAGGCTGTCTGGCAGAGATTTTGTCATGGATGACAGCTCATCACCTGCAACTAAATTCTAGCAAGACTGAGTTGTGGTATATCCCTGCCGTTGCATTCTCATGTCAAGATCATGTGATCTTGCTGAATAACTCTCGGATCACAACACCTGACAACGTACCCTACTGTGCGGCAATTCTGGACAACCAAATATTAATCTGTCGTCATATTGCTAACCTAATTCAATCAGGTTTTCTCCTTTACAAAATCAGCCATGGAGAATACTCAGTTGCCCTGTTAGTTACTTGTCATCTTGAGATTGGACATTTCGACTCCTGCTTCCAGTGCCTCCTTCCCTGAATGCCATTTGACCTCTCTGTAACTGATGCAGAATGAAGGTCTATGACTTATTTTCCCCCCACACTGATTCCTCCTACTTCATCATCATCGTAGAAGAGCCAGAGGTGGACTGGCATTTTTCAAGGTTCAAGGCCGATGGCCCACCTTCTAATTAAGGAACGGAGTATTCGCTAATGGAAAAAATAAAACCTCAGCATTTGCAATCCATTCATCCATTATCTTTACCACTTATCTGGTGTAGGATTGCAAGGGTTTGGATCACAAGTCAGGGTGCATCCAGGATGGGGTGCCAACCCATCTGAGGGCACAAGCATACACTCACACACCCAATCATACACAACAGGCAATTTAGGAACACTAATCAGCCTACACAGAATGTTTTTGGAGTGGGTAAGGAAACCGGAATATCCAGAGAAACTCATGAAGCACAGGGAAGATGCAAACCCCACTCTTACAGTCTGTAGGTGTGAGGCTACAATTCTTACCATTAAGCCACAATGCTGCCATATTTACAATAATATTTTTTATTTCAAAGCATGTAAGAATAGAACATGGAAACTGCAGGCTTCTCATATAGATCACTAGCGTAAATACCCATTGTTGATGGCTAAAGAGTTTGTAGAAATAGTGAAAAACTAAAAATTAGCTGATCAGCTTTAATGCATTCAGTGATATTATTATTTCAGGAAGCCCACGTACTTGTCTGTTTGTCTTTCTGTATGACAGAATCCTCTGCCTAACTTATTAATACAAAGAAATAAAATTTGGTAAGGTTGAGTATTTTATACCTTATTTACACTAAGCCAAATGCACTCCCTGTTCAGTAATCGAACATTTAATCACAGATGAGAAATCGCAAAAGTAGAGATAAAATAAAGATAGAGTTTATTTAAATAAAGATTAAGTTCTGGCTTAAAATGACTCCAGCACATTAATTGACTCATAAGACTTTAGCGCTGTTATTTCAGCAGTAAAAATATTAACTATTCCCAGTAAAAATATTTAGCTTTTCTAATTAATATCTATTGATGCAGGTGATTGATTACATTGAGCAAGTAGCTTATTAGTAGCTTATTTTAAAGTAGATTATTAAATCCGCCACATAACTGTTCATCACATTGGTTAATTTCACTTATGTTGCATGTTAAACTTCAGGCAGATATCTAAGTATGGCCAAAGTGTCATTACATTCTGTCCAGTGGTCGTGGCCACAGTTTGACGCAGGCGCAGTACGCTTTCAAACTTGTGGTTTATAATCTGGATCAAAACTGCTCAGAACTTCTCACTTCTACTAAGCATTTTTATTTTATTCATGGTGCCGGTTTAACTTCAGGCAAATACCGAATGACTGGCTTCATCGAATGAACTTTCATTAAATTCTTTCCAGCCAGTTTTTCCTTGACAAATTCTGTCAGACATAAAAACAGATTTTTTTTTCCTCGGAGACTGGTTTTGATTCCTTCAATGAATGAAATGTAACGATATCATTGCAAGAGCGAGTTGTGACTAATATACAGACTAAACCTTTCTTTATCTATTCATGTGGATAAATGTAGTAACAGCAATAAATGTTTTATATATACACACATGCATAACTTATTTCATCCATCGAAACATTAACTACTGTCATTAACTACAGTATATTATACAGAACATTGTGGTCTTTTGGAGGATTCATGCAGAGTTATCCAGATGACTGACAAAGCTAGTGTAAGTTTATTTCAGTGCTGTATGTTCTGGACACTGCAAATATACATACATTTATCTAAATTTTAAAGAAAAGATTACAACAAATCAAATACAAGATTATTAAGCTTATTTGCCTGCACGTTTACCTAAGCTTTCTTGATCTATGGCCAGATAAATTTGCTAGTTTTAGAACTGTGTTTCTTGAAAGCAGCAAAATTATCTGCCATTTTTGCTTTAAATTTTACTACAATTTGATTAGAAATAAGCTTGATAACCTTCTATTTGGCTTGGTGTAGTCTTATTTTAGATAAATGTAACTAGATTCAAGAATATTTCACTTGCTAATATGTCATCTTTTGCAGTGTAGTGATAGAGTGATTTAGAGGCAAGGACATACTAAAAAATATTTAGATATTCAGTCTTTGAGCTGGAGTTACAGATCCCCTGGGAGCAACACTCTCTTATGTATATAATACCTGTGTGCAAGGCCCATCTGTTTGCATGGTGAAATCCCAGTGGTGATGACCCGGGTGCTGGTGCATTGCTGATGAATGTGAATCTGGGGGGATTTAAATGCTGCTTTCACAGTGATACATGGCATTGTTTTAACATAGTTATATCCAGCAAAAAAAGAGATGATATTGTATGGGTGAGTGGTGAGTGGTCTGTTATTGTTGAACATGTACAGTATACACCTTGATGGGTTTACCGCGAGTAAAGAACTCATAAAATAACGGATAAAAAAAACACCAACCCATAAATTTTCATGAGATTTCCTTTTGACTCTCCTCCAAAAGTCTTTCTCTACAACGACTGAGGCCAAACCAAGTGTGCAACTTTGAAGTGGCTTCCGTTTATGTCATCCTGAGTCAATGATTACACATCTTCAACACAATGATGATGATTATGGTTCCACAGCTCCTCGGGATACCAGTTCCATGTGCGGGTGTGCGAGAGAGTGTGCCATTCCACACCTCCTTCCCTGTCGCTGTTGTCAGGTGGGGTTTGATGGAGCCCCTCTGCTTCGATGCTAGGGCGGACACTGAAATGACATGGGTGAGGCTGCAGCTCCTTGTCCCCTGCAGGTTCAGGACAGCCTCGTTATTGTTTGCCCCCAGGGTGTGACATGCACCTCTTTGAGAGCCCAGGTCCCCTAGGGTCAGACGCACAGCAGATAATACCTACATCTCAGTTTACCCATTGCTAATAACACAGGCACTCTCTAATCTGGGGAGATAAAAGCCAGCGCTTGATGAATTATGGCCTTGTGAAGCAGAGTTCAGTTATGAGCACAAGAGAAGTGGAGTCGTTCTAACAGTTCGTAGAAATATTCAAATATTTGTTGACACACTTGAGAAACAATGACAGTTGATTCATGCAACATCATAAGGGATGGATCATGTCCCTTATCCATTCTTGATCCATTATTCTGTTGAAACAGACACAACAATTGGATGACAGACAGAAACAGTTTAGGAAAACATCCACTTTATTAGCAATGGCTTAAAAAAATTGTGGGTTAAAATTGGGCTTATGTTGTGGGATGTCACTACAGAATTGGTGGGAATTTTTCACACACACCATGTCATACACCAGCTCTAACACATCAAACCTATCAAACCCCAGCAGAAAATAGAACAAAGTAGAACTACACTATAAATCAACTGCAAAGAAAAACAAACAAAAAAAAACAGTAAGAAGGAATCAACATGTTTTGGATGCCCTGACACCTGATTGGCTCGGCTAATAATAATGGCAGGTTAGTCAGACAGCAATGTGCAATAATTGAGTCTTAAGGACATTTACAAATAAATGAATTGCCAGGGCGGTGGTGTAGTGGTTAGCACTGTCGCCTTGCACCTCCAGGGTGCGTGTTCGATTCCCGGACTGGCTCGATTCCCGTCTCTGTGTGCATGGAGTTTGCATGTTCTCCTTGTGCTTGATGGGTTTCCTCCGGGTACTCCGGTTTCCTCCCACAGTCCAAAGATATGCAGGTTACGCTAATTGGCGTTTCCAAATGTGCCCGTAGTGTGTGAATGAGTGTGTGAGTGTGTGTATGTGTGTGTGTGCCCTGCGATGGATTGGCACCCTGTCCGGGGTGTATCCTGCCTTGTGCCCTAAGCCTCCTGGGAAAGGCTCCAGGTCCCCGCAACCCTGAATACAGGATAAAGCGGTATAGAAGATGAGTGAGTGTGTGAGTGAATTGCCAGGGGGAGTCAGAGTGTCTAACCATTGTGCATTTGATGTACAACACTGTGCAAAAATCTTGAGCCACTCCTCATTTCTAAGGAATAAAATTAAATAAAATTATGTAGACTTTCATAAGAACCTCAGATTCCCTCTTGTCTGTTCCAACCACTCAGCATTCAGCATCACCAGTATACTTATCCCCGGCCTGATCATCTGTCATCATCTGCACCTGTTTCATATTGGTTCATGTCTGGTTAGATGTTCCTGAATGATTCATAGGTCACATACCAAACAAAAACATTCTTATGAAACTGGTCAGGAACAGGGGCTGGGCTGAAAATGAGAGGCAAAAAAAGTCCTTTGGGAAGCCTGGAGAACTATTCCTCAAGACTACAATAATATACACACAAGAAAGTCTGTTTCTTTGAAAGCTAAATATGAAGAAATGAGGGGTGACGCAAAACTTTTGCACAGTACTGTAGCTCTTGACAGTCACCTAGTTATTGGCAAATGTTTCGGCTATGTGCTGTGTTGTTCACTCCCTCCATCACAAATAAAAATAATATTTTAGTCTGCCTAGAGTATTTATTTTCTCTTGGTATTATCCATGAGGTACGGTATTGTGTGCATTGTTATAGTCATGTTACACCTTTGCTCTGGATTTTGTTGTTCTTGATTTCATCAGTGTTTTTACTGTACATACATGATACAAAGATCAGGTGCCATCAGTGCATCCTAAGTACTCTGTATTCTCTAGCAACAACCAGACCACTTCTTAGTTGATGTGTGTATACCAGCACACTTTAGGTTTTACAAGCAGTAGATATAAAAATTATACACACCCAAGCTAGATATAAAATGCAGGTTTTTGATGGAAAAAAATTAACACCAACAACATTCACTTAATCACTCTTTTTCATTCTCTATGCTACTTTATCCAGTACTGGGATGCGGGAGGCCAGGAGCCTACTCCTGAAGAGTCAGGGCACTAGGCCGGGAACACCTTGAATGGGGTTCTAATCCATTGCAGGGCACATGCATGCACCCTACTCACTCACACAATGGGCAATTAGACTCCAATTAGACGAATCTGCATGTCTTTGGACTGTGGGAGAAAATCAGAATAACTACTTGCTGGAGGAAACCCACCAAGGACAGAGGGAAAAATATGCACACTCCACTCACACAGAAATGAAGGCAGGAGTGCTAAGACGCCACCATGCCACTCAACAAAAATTTTTTTGAACTCAGTTTCTCAGTTTTAAGTTATAAATGATTAAACCATTAAGATCATTAAGAGTACAATGTAACACCTTGAAAGCCATCATCAACAATTGGAGAAAATGGGCATCATAGTAACATTATGAAGAACAGGATGTCCCTCCAAAATTGATGAAAGGACAAGAAGAAAACTTAGGGAGGCTGTCGAGAGACCTGCAACAACATCAGATGGTCACTCACTACCTGCATGTGACAGCAATCTCCGGTACACCTCTGGGCTATGCCTAGATCTATGCCCTTTCGCATGAAAAAACCCTTCCAAGCCAGCATACGTTTTTAGTGTAGTAGGATTTTTACAACAACAACCAAAGATTTATGGTCAGCTCTCACATTCTGTGGATGGGTTTTCAGTACTGGCCAGGCAGGATTTAGGCTGCTTATACTGTACATTAGGCACTATTGTTTTGTACTATGCCCAGATACAATTACTTCCACTCCTCACTCGCCCACTGGCCAGCTTTCACATTAATAATATTGTTCTGTATCTGAGTACACTTGGATGTATTTATACTCTCTAATGCAGCAGATTTGCAACACAAATTAAGGAAGTGGACAAAGAAAGCCAACCATAACGATCTGCCAAATATTATAGATATTTAAAAGAAAATCATTAGAGCAGCCCTCTCATCTGCCTTCATACTTATCGGCTATGTTTGTGTAGCTCAGAAAATGTGATTGGCACATGCTGCATGCACTCTGAGATATCAAAGATGACTGATGACATTGATATGTTGCATTCTAAACTTCCCTTTTCAGGTACTGTTCGCCTTCATATTTAATTTGAACTGTGCCTGCATAGACTTTACCATGCTCGAGACCATATTTTCAAGTAGTCTCCAGCACAGACAACTGACCCATGCCTGGGCACAGTTCAGAGTGCTCCTATTACACAAGTGTACCAGCTGTTAGGGTCAGAGTGTACTTGGGTTCATGTCTGTGCCCTTAGTGTTATAGCACTATTAGTCAGAGTGATCTGGCAACCCTGGCTGCGACCTAATCCCAGCCATCATACAGGAACAGTCAAAAATTTTTCTTTTGGTGAACTTGCAAAAGCAAACAGAAAAAATATCTGGAAGTCAGTCTGGCCAGTACTTTATGTACTGTAGAATTTTACAGGTATGGTAAAACTATGGGTCTCTTTCTCATGGTTGTGGGAATGCCTAAAAGAAACCATGAGAAACACTACCATAAAATTTCTTAATGACAAAACGACCTGTTTCATTTGTTGCCTATCCCATGTCTGAATAGGGCTTTTATTTGCTAAACAACGGAAAAAAAATTATTATACCTATACAGAATTTTTCCATGGAATGCAAATGTTCTGAAATCTGGCAACTCGGACATATCTTCTACATAACTCTGAAACATCTTCTACATAACTGCCTCCTCCACAGGTGCATGTATGCGTTATACTAATCATCATTTTATTATTAGTTAGTTTAAAAAATAATGTGCAACTGAAATATCTACAGTAGTGCTTATGCGTAACAGCAATAATCCAAGGATAGACAAAATGGGATTTTGTTTTATTCAATTTAACAAGGTTACAATGTGTAGCTCTCTGTAATTACATATGGAATATTCAAATATTGAACAAATATCAAGGCTCTATAAACACACTCTCAGTTATTCATTAGAAGATTAAGAGAGGTCTAATGAACCCTGAAATTACTCCTTTGTCATGAATGTCATTAATCAAAACAACTAATTTATAGGAGGGGCCATAAACTGTTAATTTACATGAACCTCCTACTGATTAAAGATTAATTAAAACCTGTTTTACATCTAATCTTTTGCAAGAAATCTGACAAATGACTGACATGTTAATTGTAATATCAATGTAATTGGCAATCGTTTGGGTGTTTTGTTGCACATACTGTATCCATACACCATGTCGATGGAAATGTGACTGGCTAAAACCCCAACAGAGTCAGCCAAAAACATTCTGCTGTTTACTTTTGTACATATTCTCACAGTGAAGTGGCCATTTTCCCTGCGACCTAAAATGTTTTCCTTTACTTCACTTTTTTTTTACAGCAGCAGTAAGGGGCAAAGGGTCATTCTTTGAGGTAATGTTTTCATCATGTGCTCAGAGGAATGGCATTTTCCCATGTAAGTGCTCAAAAGTTGAAAAGGGCAAAGTAGAGTTGCACAGACGGAGCCAAAAAGTGCCACCTAAGCAATTTTGCTCAGGAAAATCCTGACATTAGATTCCTCCAAACAAATAATAACATAAATAACATACATATCGGTTGACAGACCAACATAAAGAGAAGCACAGATTTTGATATGCAATAATTGAATAGTGAAAACAATTCATTATTTGAATTGGGGTGAGCATGAGTACAATGCTGTGAAAAACTATTTGGCTGTTCCTGATTTTTTATTTTTTTAAATATTTGTCACACAAGATAACTCGAGTAACCTAATATCTAAAATAATAAACACTTCGCAACTAAGCAATCAATCGTTTGCAATAACTGGCAATGAGTTGTTTACAACGATGTGGTGGCCCATTGTATTAATTCAGCCACATTGGCGGGTTTTAAAGCATGAACGGCCTGTTTTAGAAATGGCTTTTCCAGACAGATACGTTTCATCTATTCTTGACTTTCTGTAGATCGTGTTGCTTTTTTTTTTTAAGAGTCAGACAGGTTCCATTTAAGTGATTTCTTGATTCAACAGGTCTGTTAGTTAATAGCCCTGGAAGTGGCAAGTGAAATTTAACTCAGCTTTGTTTTACTTTTTCTAGTGCCAGGTAGGTCTGAATAACTGTTTCTCTTACTAAACGTAATCATTGCTTAATTTTTTTTTTTAAACATTTTGCATTTACTTGAGTTATCTTTGTGTAATATTAATATTTGTTTGATGATCTCAATCATTTAAATGTGACAAGAATGCAAATACTGAAAGGCAGAAGGGCGCAAATACTTTTTTTTATGGCACTGTACCTGTGTACCTGTTGTTAAAAAAAGAAAAACGAGAGAAAAAAAGATAAATCACCTTACCTCCACATCATCATATCAATCAACAGAATTTTTTTTGTTAAATAACAGCAGTTATAAATTTTTTTTATTATTAAGACTATTTTATGTGAAGCATCCACCATACAAGTGCCTGTCAATTACATGTTATTATAGAAAATATAATACTGTAGGTACTAGAATAAACTTATATAAACCTGAAATTTATCTTGCACCCAGCAATAATGTTAAAAAAAAAAGTATTTCATGTAACCATGACATTTCCTTTTTTTTCCTAGTCGTGCCATTCTATCAGTCCACATTATTCTCTGATAGTCACTCAATAGCGCAGCAACTCATTACAAAATGCGTTTGACTGAACCCTGCATACATACACATAAATGAGTTTGGGAAAGATTTTTTGTAAATGCAAGATTTCAAGCAAGCTCACAGATCAAATGAGATATATCTGGTTTATAATAAGAGTTTTGATTTGGTATGACTGCTTACGCACTATCATTGACCTTTATTCTTTTCATACCTGAAATGTCAAGAGGGAACTTTCCCAGAGCAAGCTCTTATCGTCTGCGTTTTTAGAAAAGAAGAAAAATCACATGGCCTCAAGATATTCTGCGTCTCACTGTGGTGAATCACTCTTTTTTAGGACAGCTACATTATGTGCTAATCATATTCAAAAGATTAGCCCGATGCATTTTCCCTGCTTTGCGCACATGCAATGTTACTTAGTCACTTTAGCCTGTCAGAGCACATTTCTGTTCATAACAATCAGAGCCCTGTTAATCCATCACTACAGGCACATTTTCGAATCTCTTTACTTACAAAACGGGCTGGCAAATACATCATCATTTCACTGCTGGAAAAGGGCCTACTTACCTCTGAAGGTTAGCAAATGCAATGTCAAGTTGATTTAATTGCGACTCTTGCTGTCACCCCTCTGACTCTAACAGATATAAAATGTGTTGCACTCTCACATGTCAGTGCTCTCTCTACATCCTCTCCTGTGAAGTTTGCACCTTATGTACAGGTTTATTTACTCCATTTCAGTTTAACTTGTTTGTCTTGTGTGTGCTTAAAATCAGACATTTTAAGGCATCTTGTTAAAAATGTTGCAATTCTAATCTTTGACGGAAACTGCCATTTAAAACCATATTTGCATTGCAATCTTAAAAAAAAAAAAAATGTTTCAGTGTTTCAGTTTAGGGCTCATTCCTGCTTCACACTCCCGATGCCTCCTCATTTGCTATAATTAAGGCTAATATGCAGGCGTCTAATGGCTTTAATTCACAAAGCAACCTGTTGCAAAGGCATTATTGATGTAGGCTGAGGTGTTTTGATCTGCGTATCAGGATTATGTCCTGACACAAGCGCTTCCTGGGGATGGAAGTGTATTCATCCACCCACTCAAGCCTTATGCCACCCACCTCAGAGTCTGACTCACCTAGCTTCACGGCTTCCATGTCTGATGCCACATTGCTGCTGGATGAGAAAGTGTGTGTTTTGTGTGCATGTGTAGGCAGCGCAACCTTAAGGCTCCTTTCATGCAAACAATATGATGGGAAAAGAACCAGGACTTGCACTTCTCTAGGGGTATTAAAGAGCCAAAATGAAGAGATTGCCTTCTTTTTAACAAACTAATGCTGTTAGACAAATGCTATTAGATGCAAACATGTCGAAAACAATGAGAAGTGGGAAGCATGCAAGTGAGGGGTGGACCTGACATCAGAGCTTAGAAAACGTTGCTTCACTCAAGCGTGTTGTGCTTTTTTAAAAGGATTTCAGTGAAGGGCCTTTAGAGTCTGACACTTCATGTTCTATAAACATATCACTCTTTGAAAGTGATATTTGTGAGGTATGGCTGGAAATGATTAATTTTTTATCAAACCTTATGGGTCAGATTTTTTTCTTTTTATATCAAAGCCCTTCCCAGTGAAATATAGTGTTATCCCCACCCACCCTCCAAAAAATACATTTTGGTATGCTGCATAGTGTTTTGCATAAGATCGTAGAAAGTCTGGGATTTTTATAAATACTTTGATGTTACAAAACTGTTAAAACGTTTAATAGCATATACAGTACACTTGGCCTCTTGTTTTAAATGTTCTCAAGCAAGACATCTAAAAGGACATCCTATGTACCAGTAAAAAAAAAAAAAAAAAAAAAAAAAAACCCCAACTCAATTAAAGAATTCAATTCTGAGCTCATATTACTGTCTGTATGGAGCTCTGCATGTTCTGGGTTTCCTCTAGGTTCGCTGCTATCCTCCCTTTCCAATAATTCCAGAGATGACTGGCATTCCCATCCTGATGGGAATTTCCTACCCTTTGTCCAGTGTTCCCATGATCAGCTCTGAATCCAATATGACCATCATAAAGAATAAGGGAAATGGACAGCTTGTATGAATTTTTTGTTTGATAGAGAGGCATATTGTGTGTATCCTCACAGAAGCGGCCAGTCATCACACATCATAATATAACGAGCTCACCATGTTCGCAGCCGGTTCTTACCACCTCCTTGTTATATAATACAACTGCTAAATGACTTCCTGCTGTCATTTGATCTCCAGCATGCACGGTTCAGGGCTGTAGTGTCACTCGTTGCCTCTGATGGAGTTTACTCAATTACCTTAGCCTGCCTCAAGCCTGTGACACTCAGGCCGGATGTGTAGCTCACTCTCCTCACCTCTCATTATATACACGTCGCTCGCAGCGGGGGATTCAGTTCCAGCTCTCTCAGCTGTGACTAACTCACACTGGGTGGCAGTGGGGCTCCTCTCGGCTGACCATCTCTAATGATACAACTTTGATGAGTCTCATGCCTCGCCACATTTGTTTGGAGAGATCGTCCACCCAGGAGTCGGAGCTGTGAATGACTAGAGTGGACAGATGCTGCATATTTATTTTTGCAGGAAAAAACAGGCAGCAAAGCAGATACCATCTGCAATTCAGCTGATAAAATAGCTTAGGTTGCCTTTGAGAGAATATTTCAAAAAGTGGTGTGGGGATCAATTTCATCATTTAACACTTGTGTTTAGTTCTTACCTGCTGTTAGTTCTTTATTGCAGTCAGCATCAAAAAGAAAAAAAAAAAGGCAACCTAAATTGAACCAAAAACTAATTGAGCATTTTTAGAGAAACAGCTGGTATGTAGTGGAAGTAATGAATAGTATGCAAGTTAGCATTCTGGTGGATAGCTAATGCTAGCCCTAGATGTTAGCTTAAACATAAAGGATCATGTACTCTTTGGTTCTAAATGTCTAGAATACTATTTTTTTTTAATAGTACAGTGACAATACTGCAAAGGCTTTGCATCACTAGCTAACCTATTAGTCGTAAATTACATTACTAACCATGTGACATCTTTTGAACACATACATGTAGTACTGTACACATTCAGGCTGTTCCCCAACAAAGGTGCTAGCACAGCAACACTGCCTGTATTTGACTTGTCCAATGCAGTTCTTACCACTGCACTAGTTTGTTAAGATAATTATTTTATTAAATGTCAACAAGCAGAATAAATAATTTAAACAGCAATTTACTTTTGGTAGAATGTTCTGAAGATTAAGTATCAATATTGGTACATAAACGTAGTATTGAAGAAAGAAATGTTCGTGCTTAGTCCTTTTCTCTTTAGCCTGCCATGTTGTTACCCTGCTTAGGGGGTTTCCTCTGGGTTCTCCGGTTTCCTCCCACAGTCCAAAGATATGCCGGTTAGGCTAATTGTCGTTCACAAATTGCCCATAGTGTGTGAATGAGTGTGTGTGCCCTGCAATGGATTGGCACACTGTCCAGGGTGTACCCTGCCTTGTGCCCTAAGCCTCCTGGGATAGGCTCTACGTTCCTCAACCCTCCTGGGATAGGAAGCGGTATACAAGGTGAGTGAGTGAGTTTACCCACCTCTGACTAGCATATACCAACCTCTGGCTATTTTACCCACCTCTTGCTAGCGTTTACCCACCACTGACTAGCTTTTACCTACTTCTGTCTAGTGCTTACCCACCCCTGGGCTAGTGCTTACCCACCCCTGGGCTAGTGCTTACCCACCTTTGGCTAGAGTTTCCCCAGCTCTGACTAGCGTTTACACACCTCTGGCTAGTGCTTACCCTCCTTTGGCTAGGTTTTCCCCAGCTCTAACTAGTGTTTACACACCTCTGGCTAGCTTTTACCTACCTCTGGTTAAGCTTTTCTAATATCTGATTAGCATTTATCCACCTCTGATTAGCATGTACCTGCCTCTGCTTATCCTCTACCTACCTATGATTAGCCACTTCTGGCTAGCTCTTGCCCACCGATAGTTGAGAGATTCCAGAATTAGAGGACAATTTAGGCACCAGAACATTTAAAAAATCAAACCTTTATTTTATCATTTTATATTATGTATTGAAAAAAAAAAAAAAAACAAGTAATAAACTATCAAATAATTTGATTCATCAAGCTAAAACATCAAAGGTATACCTTTTATGAGATATTTTATTTGTTGTGTGCTCTGCTTGGCACAACTCTGTTACAAATACTCAGGAATCTGAAAAAAGCATATTTAAAAATATTGCTTAATTTATCTTCTACCCTTAAGTAAAGAAAGTCACATTCAAATTGAAATCTCATTTAATTTAAGATAAGAGTTGCCTTATATAAATTTAAGATTTTTTAAATTTAAGATTATTTTATAAAAAAATTATATAATAACAGGGTTGAAATTAAATTAACAGGGTTGCGCATATAAACAGGTTTGAATGGATACATTTCTTTTAATTGTAGATCATGACATAAATGTGACAAAGAATGTTGTCACATAAATGAACAGCTTGTACTTCAGCGTTGTACTTGCATTTGTAGTTCTCCAAGAAGTCAGTATGGACTGCACATTAATTTGCGGGGAGATTTAGCTTCAGGGCTCGTGAGAAAGCACATTGATGCTTGATGTTATAGAAATGGCATCTGAACTTCTGAAGCAAAATGTTAAACTTTTCCACCAGCTCTTCTTGGGACCATTCAAATTCTTTTTTCAAAGTGATCTTTGAGGCTGCTGCAGGATCGTTCCTGTGCTCTTTGTCCAAAGTGGCCCACTGAAGGTACAGTAGGAGACACGATCTGTGGCTCTATATCGTGAGTACTGTATATAGGTATTATTGCTGCATTCCTCACATTCCCCATACATAAATTGCTTGTTTGTAGTGTCACATTGTGATGGCATGCGTCAGGCTCTGTGTCAGGATGATGTTCATCTAGTGAAGCTTTTTGGCAATAAAGTAACAGGGTTGCTAGTAACAGGGTTGCAAATCTATGCTAATTTTAGCTTTTTTGTTTGAATAAATGCTAGCTGTGGAATGTAGCATTACGGTCAATGAGAAACTTAGTTATGCAAATAAAGAAAGAAATCTTTATTGGTTAGAGTGACACACTCACTTAAGGTTGGAAAAAATATGAAAAATAGACGAGAGGACATACCTTTGGTCTACCCATGGTGTTAGCAAGCGGCTTGATGATGTTACTGCCTATGTTTCATGCGACTCAATTTTTTTTTCTCTTACTAAATGGTGTTTGTAACAGGATTGCGCGCATGTTGTGGGACACAACTTCAGGGCATAATTACATTTATTTAAAATATGTTGATCACAAGTTGAAACTTGTTATAACATTTGCAAGGGACATATAAAAACAAAATCGTACCAAAAAAAGGAGATTTAAAACTTATTTTAACTGTTATATTTGAAATGCAAGTTGGACAAGAGAAAAACGCCATTTTAGGGGTGCTTGAAGCCTACTTGATATTTTAAATAATACATTTACATTTATATTTAGGCATTTGGCAGACGCTCTTATCCAGAGCGACTTACATTTTTATCTCATTACACATCTGAGCAGTTGAGGGTTAAGGGCCTTGCTCAAGGGCCCAACAGTGGCAACTTGGTGGTTGTGGGGTTTGAACCTGAGATCTTCCGAACCGTAGTCCAATGCCTTATATAATATTATTTTATAATAATATTTTGGAATCAGTTGTTCTGCAACTATATTCATATTTTCTCTCAGGGCAAATAGAATTTACACAACAAGTGCATTATTTAGTATTTTGCTCATGGATTTTTTTTTTATTTCACAGCTGGGACTGAAAATGTCCTCCAATTCTGGAACGTCTCGGTTAACATTTACTAACATCTGACCAGCATTTACCCAACTTTGGCTAGCTTTTACCCATCAGTGACTAGAGTTTTCACATCACACCAGACTAGCATTAACGCAGCTTTTAAATTTGCTAAAGTTATTCCTAGAACAGTCTCTCAGCAGCTTGGGCTATTCATATTGTTTTGCCAAATCAAACCATAGTGTATTCTATATTTGCTCTGCTTAATCAGCATTTACAGTCTTCACCTGTCTACTATGAACAATCACATCAACTCTCTTGTGTCAGTTAAAGTTTGACAACATGGATATATGGTGATTTTTGAAGCGTGAAAATGACAATCCTTCTCCTGCTGATGCCAGCAAAAGACCTCGAACACACAGTGAAAAGCCAGAGAACAACAAGGAAAAATATGTTGTTAATATTCGTTTACAATGTTTTTCTGGCTAGCCAATACTTTATTATACTTTAATATAAAGTTAAATTTAACTTTATTTCTTGTTGAAATGCATGATGGATTGTTCAGTTCTTTGAATGGTGGCTGTTGTTAGAAAAGCTTCAGTACTGTCTTTCAATGTTTTATAATGGTAATTAATGAACTTGTTTATGACTTTCATGCACTTGAATGGAAAAAAGGGACATCTCACAGGCTAGTGAGCTGGATACTAGCTAGTTAGTAGAGCAAGCTAGTAATGACCCCTTCTTATTTTAAACATAAACAGAGGATGCTAACAAAGAATGTTATAAATTTTACTTGCTCTACGATTTACCAGAATCAGTTGAACACAATATATGAACAAAACAAAAGCATTTTAATGCATATTTTACTCGACCATGAAATACTGTACAGTACACATACAATATGTACTGTAGATATCAAAAGAATCGTCCATCCTGGATTATAGTGAAATGCCAGAACTCAATTATAAAAAATTCAAACCCTATATTCGTAACATTCACACATGCTACAAAACTCAGCTTTATGCGTGTGATACTTCAAGCAAGAGCAGACAATAAGCATGGTGCAAAATGATGACGGTGCTGAAGTTAATGAGATTAATGTTGGGCCAACTTCCTCTCAACAGTCTCAGCCTTAGCTTTAGTCCATGGAGATGTGAGTGCTCAGACAACCCTCGACCTCTTTTCATTTAAGCCAGCAACCCAAATCTCTGGATTACAGCCCCTTTGAGAGCTGAGAGAGAGAGAAAGAGAGAAAGAGAGAAAGAGAAGGGTGGCTCTTTAGCCAGCATTCCCAGTTCAGTACTGTTTATTTTATCAGCAGTACCATAGTGCAGTTAGAGGAGGGCCAAATGATGACTAGCGGCCTCAGCATTTCCTTTGCACGGCTCAGGTGATGAATGCACTGAGCCGATCTAGGACACTGGAATGGAAGCGTCATAAATTTTGCACCCGTGTTAAAGCCTGCCTTTTTGCTTGTGTGTATGTGTACGAATGTACGAAAGCATGACTGAGTTTATATGTATTGGATGTATGGTATGCTGTGTCTTTTTAATTGCAACGCTCCTTTTTCTAGGATATGCATATTGATCTACTAATAAATCTCCAAGTACATTATATCCTTGGAATTATATTAGATATAAAACTACAGAATATAGTCATTTGTGTCATTACTTTTTGTTTGTGTGTGTGTGTGTGCATCTGTGTGTTTGTATAGGGGGTTAAGGATTACAGCTGTTTCATGGTTGTGGGAAGTGGCTCCGCACTACTTCCCATTAGCCATTCCCATGAACCCGAGCTTTGCAGAAGGGCACACTGGGAGGCCACGGCAGAGACTTTCTGCATATCAGCGCTGTGCTACATTGTGACAAATAGCCAACTATCTATCAAGTTACTCTGGATTTGAGAGATGCCAGGAGCCCACTGTGCAGAATTTGATCAGAATCAGAACTCAACATGATGTGTGAGAAATTCACACACTTTACACACTCATAGTACTACTACTTTATCTGAACCATATAAGGAAAAGCACAGCAACAAACGTATGCATTTGGGCAACTGTAACTGTGTTACAGCAGCCAGCGGAACTGTTGTAAAAAAAAAAAAAAAAAAAAGGAATAACTCTCAAAATGTGTTATTTCCTGGCCTGTCTGCTGTCTTTCACTGGCGTGTACTATATAGTCGCAGTTTTAAGCTTAAGAGCACAATCCGATGCTTAGGAATATTTTAAATGCTTCTAAGAAGATTAGGTTGTAATAATAATAATAATAATAATAATAATAATTGCAATCCTGCAATATTTTAAAAATATGATGTGATTATAAATAGCTTGACAATTGTTTTAGAATTATGCAGTGTTCATGTTTAAGTATGTGTTCAGGTCAATAAAGCTAAAAATAAATCATTAGTACTGTAGTAATGTGGTATTAAACATTTTTAGAACATCCAGGCATTAAAAGTTCAGGAAACTTTCAGAAAACCTTATGCTAATCTAAAATTTGTAGAACTTGGTTGAGATTATTTTTAAACCGAATCACTGAAATGAATAAATGAAACTATTCTGCATTAGGCAGCAAAACTAGGAAGGAGTAAAAAGAAAAGACTGCAGTAATATTCCTGTGACTTACTCAACCTTAAACGCTTGAAAAAATAAATCCTATTGTCTTGTTTTGATGTAGGATTTACTAATTAATTTTCTTCAAATGTGCACGCACACACACACACAACATCAGGACTTTTGCATGTACAGAATAACAGAACGCAGTTATGAGAGTAAAATCTCTCTTTATTCCTCTGTTATCCTCTGCTACACTAATGCACTTATCCTAGTGTTTCACTAGTGCTTGGACACCCTCAATGTAAAAAGTTTTCTCAGTATGCCAGATCCATGATCGGATTACCTGCTTTACATCTGAAACACTGGCCTCCCAAGAGCTCCTTTAGTGGAACTCTCTTCCACTGGAGATGTGGCAATAACTCCCAGCCGAGTTCCTACAATGTGCAAGTGGTACTTGCAAATGATTGTGTGTACAGATCCCACAGACAGATGTGTCCCTTCCAGCAATCGGTGCCAAGGTATCAGTTGATTCTGATCCAGCATTCCACTTGCTAAATGTTCACGGGGAACAACAGTGGGCTCCGAGCCACTTCAGCCGGCATCGTCATTAACATTTAAAACGTTTGCTAAGAGTCTCATCACCATACTGTGCTTAAGTCTTCTGTAGTGCTATAAGTCTTCTGTAAAAGTCAATCAAATTTAACGCCTCCATTCATGAGAAATTTCATCACATGGTTTTACTTGAATGCCCCTCATAATTACTACAGTACACTATAGTATTTTTCCTATGGGATAGTTTCTTCTGTCAAGGCAAAGGGAGTGAAACATAATGGTCATAGTCTTAAATCTTACTCTGTTGGGAAGTCATTATGCTGCGTAGGAGTAGATCTCACTGAGATTTTTGTGGGACTGTGGACAAGTTCCTCGTCAGAGATCCCCAAGGATATGAGAATAGTAAACATGAATGGTCATCCACTTATTAACCTCCTGACCACCATCTTCTCTGAGCTCCTGTTAGCTAATGGAGCTGACCAAGAACAGGAAATCCCCCAACTAAAAGAACCCAGTGGCTATGTAGAGCTGATTTAAGCCAGTACTTTTCAGGTCAAATCTAAATTCCTTTTCTGCACATAGGGTATATTTTGACATTGTGATTTTTTGGGGGAATGCAACCTGATTATTCGTTGTTAAATTAAACTATGTTTGCTATCGATACAGAAAAAGACTTAAAAAAAATTATAAAATTTATAAAACAGTTTCCCATATAATGTACTCTTATATTTACATGACTGAACTGGAAGCTCTTTTGTGGCTAAACACCTGCCTAGGCTCCGCATGGCTCTACCATGACCCCAATCAGGATAAAGTGTTACTGAAAGGAAGTGAGAATGCCAGTCTGCATAAGGTTGTGTAAGGTTGTCTTTACACCTGCCTTATTTAGTCTAATTAAATCAAACTCTAGTTTGTGTTCCTACTTGATGCAGTTTTTTTTGGAAAGGTCTGAACATAGTAATCACTTCCGGGTACAGACCAAAACAACAGCACAAACTCTTTCACCCTGGAGTGGTTCAGTTGTGGTGGGAATGCGATCTGACCTTGTCTGGGCAGATCGGATCCTGTAGCCAGGTGTGCTTTGTGTTTTTGACTTTCAGGAAGACTTTTATGTTGACACTTTGTCCCAGACTTGTCACATGAACCTCATTAACTTTGATTAACTTGTCTATTTAAAGTCAGTGATTTAGTTAGGTCTTGTCCTGCATGTGTTTAGTTTGCTGTTTGGTTCCTCTGTTAGTTTCTCTGTTAATATTAAGATGTCTTTATTCTAGTTAGTCTATAGTTCCTAGCCATAACCATCGTCTTAGTTTTGTTCATGTTCTTGTTTGTACCTTGTGTTTTTTTTAAATAATGTTTTCACTTCACTTTTGTTCCAAACCACCGTCTGCACTTGTGTCCTGCCTCAACTCCTCCATATGTGACAAATATTCACTCCCTTGTTTTGCTCAGATGACTGTGGGCTGTTAGTTTTCTTTGCAAATGTGAAGCAGTGTTGTTTCTCAAGAAGATTTCTTGGTGCTTTCAGCTTCCTGTTGGTACGGAGTGCTTTTGTTTGGGCGATTTGTTGTTGATAATTACAACAGTTATGAGCAAATGCCAGTTGTGCCATATCTTCATAATGCAAGCAATTTTTTCATAGGATTTTCATAGCACAGAGCACAGATCTTCCTGTGTTTATTTAGCCAATGAGATAAGGAAACATTGTAACCTGACTTGTAGTGACACCTTTTTGGTTTGCGTGAATAATTCCCTGTGAGAAACCAAACCAAACCAATGTGAAAAAAATTCACAAAAGTTGACAAATTAGTCCACTGATACAGGCTAGTGCAAATGAGTTACAGGTTTGAAAATGCTCTTAGAACACATTTAGGCCTGTTTGTATGTATTTTAATTATACTGGGCCAGTATTTATCTATCTTAACCCAATAAATGCCTGCTGATTTTACAAAAGTTTTCAAAATACTTAAATGTTTTGGAAACCCTTTCATACTTGTCCACATACAGTAGACACATACAGTACAGTTAATGAAAAAGTCTTGGTAAGGCAGATTAAGTTTAAATCTGACTCTAATATAGTATTGCCTAGCATTAACAGAATGTGCAGTGGCAAATGGACTCAATGTATCTGCCGAGCCATTGCAGTTAAAGTGCGGTAAAGCAATCAGTCAAATTTTACATGAGTTAGTCTTGAATTAGTCTCAAAATATACAGTATACAGTACGCATGCACAGAAATATGAAAAGGATACAAACATTGCTATAACCTTATGTGATTCCTGAACACCTAATATGTTGTGTAAAACACTTCTACAAATGGTTTCTAAATGAATTTTTCAAATCCTTTCATATCAGTGGTTCAGAAATCAACTTAGAGTTGACTCTTCTATACAAACCTGATCATTTGTTAACTACTTGCACCTTACTGCTCTGCTCTAATACTTTGCATCTAGTTGTACTCGGCAAGTAGTTAGAAATAAAATGTCACACCACTTTCAAATCACTATTTCTAGTTTTTCTGTCACCATCATGAAGTATATATGAGCTGGACGATGGGTTGCAGCTCTTGAATGGTGGCTGAGGATCAAACTGACTGAAGAAATCCCACCAAAACCCCTGCTCAGGTGTCAGAAACATGTTTGGACATAGAGAAACATACAGGGCTGCCTCTTTGTTGAAGTATTCTGTCAGTTAAGTGACAGACATTGGCACGGTAAAGCACGGCGGTAAAATGAGATCTAAAGCCCAGGTGAGTTGGCAGGTCCACTGAGAAGCTAAAATAAATGTCCATTCACGCTGAGCGAAAGCCCAGGGCAACTGTTCATGTCAATGCCAAACTGGCTAGGCCGCCAACAGGGTGGCGTGACTCAGAGGGAAATGAATTGTGGGTACAGAGTGTTCTTCTTGCCGTACAAGACAACACCAGTGTTAAGGGAGGCAGCTAGCCTCTGGGCATGTGTCCTAACCAGACAAACATGGGCTGTGTGCCTCTAAATGGACATTTTGTGGTAGTTCTTTTGGAAGCCTTAGCCAGAGCACTTTGATTTATGTATGGACGTTGAAATGAAGACTGTTTGATAGTTCCGCAGCAGAGGAGTGTGGAAGGACTGACAGAATCTATTCTGACAAGAAAAACATTTACTGAATTTAATGAGCATCGTAAAAATAAATATAATAAGGTAAAAATGTAAATGTACCTGTGCAAATGTAAAGTAATGCCATATGTAGGTGCTGTATTCAAAATGGTCATAAACCTTTTTCCATTTTATTGGGAAGCGAAATAAAATTCACCAAGCAATATACCATAATTTTACATTTATTTAAAGCACTTAATTTTGTTTTTTGTTCTTTCATGGGATCTATGCCAAAACTGTCATATTGCTTAGTGCTTTTAAGAGTATATGGATCAGACTTTTTGTCTGATGCACTTTTGGAGTGAAATGAGGTCCCTTTACTGTTGAGTGGCCTGAAGACCAAATCAAGAGGCTCTATTTTTTCCAACCAGTTGTACATGCAACATCAAACTAATCACCAAATGGAGAATACAACCACTGCCATTAAGGTTAAACAGGGCACATCACTAGCACTAAATGGATGGGATCAGGTTTGACTCTGAGTGGCAATAGTGGGCTTGCAGTCAAAACAAATATACACAACATGCACATTATTATTATTATTATTATTATTAATCTCTGTCTCTCTTACTACACATGGAACCCCCTTCTGACCTCCAGATCTGTCAGACTTGTCCTGGTGCATCACTTCTATTTGGACTTCTCATTGTCTGTTCCCTGCTGAACATTGGCCTGTATGGTGACTGTGGATGGTTACACTTGGTGACAATGGAGATTGTCTTGGACTCAGCTGATGTACTTTTGTTCTAATTTATTTCCAGTCAGTCATCTTCTATACCGCTTAATCCTGTTCAGGGTCGCGGGGGGCCTGGAGCCTATCCCAGGAGGCTTAGGG
>JAQQZT010000014.1:11833070-11844077 GCA_030068275.1 Clarias platycephalus
CTGACATTCAGTTTGGAGTTCAGGAGATTGTCTTGACCAGAACCACACCCCTAAATGCATTGAAGCAACTGCCATGTGATTGGATTAGATAATTGCATCAATGAGAAATTGAACAGGTGTTCCTAATAATCCTTTAAGTGAGTGTATAATGAGATAAAAAATGTAAGTCGCTCTGGATAAGAGCGCTTGCCAAATGCCTAAATGTAAATATAACTATAAATAACTATTAGAGTAACTTTGGAACTTCTTGTAGGTCTGAAGTTGATTCTGCCCTTCGTGCTGAGCTGCAGCACACCACACTATCATTGATTATACACCACACCATGTTTTATTCCATATTTAACAACAGCATTAACTGATACTTATAGAGTCAACAAATAGCAAGCACACATCCACAAATACAGTATAAACACACACATATACAATCAATAGCTGCAGAGTACAAGCAAAGGTCGATCCACTCAGAAGCACTGCCTGGAATTTCTGCTGCATTTTATAGTCTTCAAATGTAATGCAACAGGATTTAATGATAAAGCTCCACAATGCAGTTTTTCTCATCCTGTCTTATTCTCTCTTGGTCTTCTACACAGATATATATACTCAAGTCCCCTCAAAAGTCAATCTCCCCTGTTTTAATTCTATGTATTTTTGTGTAAAAACATTAAAAAAAAAAAAAAAAAAGATCATAGTGGATCTTAGTATTAGACAAATGCAACCTCAGGCTGATAACATATAACATCTAACTTTTTAACAGTGCCATTATTTATTTAACAAAAATAAATCCAAAAAGGAGAGAAAAGGGGTAAATACTAAATACCCCTTCTGGGTTCCAATGGATTTAAGAGGGTAAGTTGCAACCGGGTGCTGTTAATCATCAGCCTTGGATTAATTAATCATCAGCAGGTGTTTAGAACTTTATAAAAGCAGAAGTTTTGGCAGTTTGCTGGTCTGGAGCATTCAGGTGTGTTTTAAGACAATGCTAAGAGGTATGTATATGCAAGGGTCTTAAAGAAGCAACTGAACATGTTAAATGTTCAAGTCCATGACAGCACAATTAGAAGAAGACTGAACAAGTTCAGTTTGTTTGGAAGGGTTCCCAGGAGAAATGATCTGTCTAAAAAGTGTACACAAAAACGCAAAACTGCATAAACAAAATACTAGGCGTCTGGAACTATGTCCTGTGGACAAATGAGACCATAGCGGAGTTGTTTGGCCCTAATGTCCAGCATCATGTTTGGTGAAAAACAAACAACATTTTAGGTGAAACACCTCATACCCACTGTCGGTGGAGGGGTAATGCTTTGGAATTGTTTTGCATCCACTTATGATAAAGTCATACAGGAAATGATTACTTCAAGTAATTGCTGCTAAAGGTGGAAGCTTTTGAATCATGGGGTGCTTAATATTGCTCACATGATGGTTGTTAATTGTATTGTATTGTACTTTTTATTTATTTATTTATTCCAGTCATCACTGGAAGCTTCTGTCACCAAAACAAATTCCTTCTTTTTAGCTTTAAATAAATAATGGCACAGTGAACATCTTTTTATGCTGGAGTTCATCTGAGGGTATATTTGCCAAATACTAAGACCCACTATGATCAGATTATTTTTATGTTTTTACACAAAAACACATAGAATTAAAAGATGGAAAACTAACTTTTGAACATAACTGTACACTTACTAAACAAACATAAACCCTTATTTTTGAGAAGTTCTATATACAATTAATTGTGGCAAGCAGTTACATCCAGGATGGATGAACAAGAACACCAGTAAAACATGATACAAATTAAATAAGAAAGTGAATATCAAAAAATATAAAAAAATAATGCTCAACCCCCTCCCAAAATATGTGAGAGGTCAAGTATGCATGTTTAAACTTATCTAACCTCAGCTACTCTGCAAACAAATAAACTAGAGTTATAACAGGACCACAGTCAGTATGCTTACTAAGGATTTTTCTTTCATATCACATTTTGCTCCCACCCCACTCAGTCTTTCCCGTCTCCCTCTGCAAGTACATCTCTTCATGTACAGCATCTTCTAGAGGATTTCCTGGCTCATTCAAAGTCATCCTTTTCCAAAGCCCTAGCTCTATCAGTCTGCAGTGGGAAGACTGATTTCTCGCTCTTCAGCTGCTGACAGAAGTAGGCTACACTACGGCGGGGCCTGGGCCCAATCACAGCCGATATGCATAGGAATATTGGTGGCAGGGGCGGGATAATGAAGTTCCCAGATTGCAGCCTGGAAGGATATCCTCCGGTGTGTGCCGTGATTTATTTCCTCTGTCAAGAGCCAGGACAGCCAGGACTTGTCCTTCCCCATGGTCCCCAGCACCAGCTAAGCGCAAAGAAGAGAGGTACCAGGGCTGGGCATAAAACATGGAGCGCCCTACATTCTTACACACTGGCAAGAAATGGAGCTGCTTGCAGGAAGGTTTAAGTGCGCATTGACTGAGGGTTTTAGAGAATCTAAAGTGAAAAAAAATTATTTGCTAATTGTGATATCTATAGGTGATTTGCATTATTTTAACATTTTTATCTCTAGGATTATGTTTTCTCAAAACCTCTCCTTAAAATCTAAATACGTCTGTGGATTAAATAAGTTTGCATTCATATCAGCAGAGTTTATTTTCTGTTTGAGAAATGTTCATTGTTGACCTCTCTGGCTGTGTCAGGCTAGTCCATCATGATCAGGTGTGGGGTATGTGATCCATGTCTTTGTCTCCCAGGCTGCAAGGGTCACATTACATCTTTGTCAAGCTTGACCTTGAACAAAAAAATGCCAAATTAGTGCAATAAAATTCATAATGACTTCATGACACACTAAATGTGCCGGAGGTTGACTCTACATCAACTAAGTTGAATGATGAAATTAGTGAAACACTCTAATTAGTGTATTAAGCCGTGTGATTTTGGCACAGGTACAACTAATGATGTTTTGCTCATGTTTGGCCTGTTTTGAAAGTCTTTTTAGTTTGAAATATTCTTCTGTTCAGAGAATATTTCAGTGTCATACACAGTGATGTATTCATCAAAGCTCTGTTGAATCCTTGAATCTAATGAATTAGAAAGGGCAGATACATTTTTCAGAAGTTCTGGCTACAATAGACTGTATAACATTAATGCATGATTTACACTGTATTTAAAACATTACGTTGTAGTATGTTCTAATGTCTTGTGTAATTGTCGATAATAGACGCAGTCTCCAGTCTCAGTTGTTTTTAAATATATGTAAAGTTTTCTGTGGCTAATAGTTATTAGCACAGTGGCCTTGCTCATCTGGGGTAAAAGGTTCAAGTCCCATCTTGGATGTTGAGTCTATGCATGTGGAGTTTGCAGTGAAGTTTTCCCAGTGCTTGGTGGCTTTCCTCCTACAGTCCAAAGACATGCAGTGTAAGCTAAATGTCTGAAGTAGTGTGTGAATGTGTTCCAAGACTGGTTAAAGGAAGAGGGTTACTGTACTGTATATGAAGGGATGAAGATACCACAAATTGTTCCATAAAAAAATGATGGAAATCAGTGGAAGGTGAAGAGCTATCAACACCAACAAGAATAGTGCCTATGGATAAGTAGCAGTAATAATTATAATAATGCTAAAGTTTTCTAACATACTGTATGAAAGTCAGTGAAGTATGTGGTTTCTTGGTAATATAAAAAGCTGAATTTCTGCCTTGCTATCACAAGTGATGAAAGCAACTTGTGACTTGTTTCACAGATGTTTTCCAACCTAAATGGCTAAAATGCGTGACATATTAATTAAATATTAGGCAAATTGCTGATGTATAAGAGAGATAAAACACTTTAGAACAACCTGTTACACTCATTGAGTATTATAAATGCCATATTGTGTTTTATCCCTTCAATCAATATACAGTACACTAAATCCCTTACATATTAACGTTTGGCTGTACGCACGTGACTATGTACGCCGGGCATGTGATCTAACTCTACAAACGCATGTTTGCATTTTCTAAAGTTTGTAATTCAAACGTTAATATGTAAGGGATTTAGTGTACTGTATATTGATTGAAGGGATAAAACACAATATGGCATTTATAATACTCAATGAGTGTAACAGGTTGTTCTAAAGTGTTTTATCTCTCTTATACATCAGCAATTTGCCTAATATTTAATTAATGTACGCGTGCTTCCTCTGCAAGTGCAGTACAAGGCCAGTATGTCCGATACTGATAAGAAGCGGCAAGCAATAAGGATGGAGACTAAAGTGAAAATAATTGAGAAAATATAGCAAGGTGAAAAGATGGTAGACACTGAACACAAAGAACACTGTACTGTAATATACTGTGTATAGCCATTATGTTAGTATCCAAGTACCTAGACAATGTTTGTTGGACTTACAAACAAATTGAACTTACGAACTGGCTTGTATGTAGGGGACTTACTGTAATCCAAAGCCGGATTTAAATGACTATTTATTTTCTTAAATCTCAAAGACCTCATAACAGATTGATTTCAAAGACTGACTTGGTAGCAATTATATAGTAACTCCAAGTTACTGCCCTAGAACGAGGGCCAAATCAAGCCTGACAAGTGCCGAGTTAATGTTCTCTGCCACACTTACTGCACCTTTCTGATTCATTAAAAATACACAGTTACACACAGTTAATGTGGCATGTTTAGTCTCCACAAAGCTTGTCTCACTGCTTATAAAATTTTAATCTCAGCCTGGACGCTGCTGTGTTTTTAACGTGATTGTTTTCATAAGACAATTTGGGAATTCATATTGAAAGTATAACAGTTTTCTCACTTCTTTGGATTGGCAATCTCCAACTTTCATTAGAACGTGTTAACAAGCACCCTGGCAAGCTGCTAAAGGATAATCAGACAGCAATTGACTTTGTAGCCTCTGTCATTGTGTAAAGGTTTTAATAAAAAAAAAGAAGTGTGGTTTTATAACAATGATGTGGCTTGGCAGTGCACAAAGGGATGGTCTGGTGCATTTGTCTTCATTGCTGAACAAGCGCTTGCTAGACTAGCTGATCATGTGCAGTCCTGCGTGTGTGTGTGTGTGTGTGCATTTTATTTTGGGGCATATGTACAGGTATACAGTACAATGGTAGTCGTGCAGAGATAAATAATGAATCGAGACTATACAGTAAGTGCCAGCCTCATACAATATATAATAATTATACTAAGTGAGATTTTTTTTCATTGAATTTATATAAACCAAGTCATACAATTGCTAAACAATGTTCTAACCTTTGCTCTTTCTAACTTTTTAATACTAGTTGGCATAAGGAAACTATTATAAATGATTGTATACTGTATACATATATCATTAGTTTACTTACCTACATGAACACTCCCACACTGCTGATCTCAGATGATAACAGGTCCAGATCAGGCTCCTTGGTAGAAGCTGTGAGGGGGCGTGTGTGTCAGTTTGACTCTGCTAATGAATATCTCACACTCCTGAATCCCTCTGGCTTGCTCCTTCACTCCTCTCCTTTCCTTTTCTCTCCTCTCCTCTGCTCTCGTCTACAGTCCTTGAGGCACTACCCATCCCCTCTCAAAACCCTTAGCCAACACCATCATCAGCAACATGACCTCATGGCTTCCAATGTAGCCTGCAGTGCGTGTCATTTCAGTTTCGGAAAGGAGCGGGCAGTAAGAAGCTTTGTGTCAGGCACCGGTGAAGGGTAAATAGATTAATAGAACTTAATGAGAGGAATGGTGGCTGTTTGGTCAATAACAACCGTCCTCGCTGCAAGTCATCTTTCAAAGCCGCCTTTAGTCCCTCCTTTAGTAAGATGCTTACAACTTACCATCCTGTAACCCTGTATTGAAGCATTAATAATTGCCTGAAGCTGAATTAAAATTAATTACACATACAGGAGCATAAGAGGATATGCTTGATCTGACATATAGTCACGTATTTGTCAAGCCAGCTTCCTGGTTGGTTTTGGCCACCACCTAGTTATAGTTGGACCTTTTTGGCGGCACCTATGGTACTCGATACTTTAGGGACATATCAGGTGCTGGTCTGAGGAGGTGCGTTCCAGGGACTGGGCACCAGGCTCACAGCACACATCTGTCCCAGTTGGTCCATGTCCTCAGTGACCGCCAAGCCAGCAGCTGTTCAATTAGGTCACTCATGAGCGGATGCTGCAGAGGAGGTTCAGAACAGTTCAGCTGGTAAAACCAAATGCCTATACAGTGAGAAACTACTATTCCTTTTGGGTGGCATTCTTTCAGGGTTATATTATAATTACATTACAGTTTCAGAATGTAGTGCAATTATGTAGATAATTACCCATCTTTCACAGAGTACTTCAATAAGTACCAATTTTACAGTAATTGTCTTTGATACCTAGGTGCATTGCTAATGATCAATGTTTAATTGTGTTACTGCCATTTGAGCACGAACTAATTTCTCCTTTTTATCATATCATTGTCACATTGTTTTTATACTTAATTCTCATCCTTCTATTTTATTTCTCCTCTTCGATCTATAGCTCACACTTGCTGTAATATATATTTTTTCTCTATTTCCATGTCCTTCTTAAATGACGAAATGACATAGGTTATAATTTTGGAGAATGTTGTGGATTGGTTGTGTCCTTGGTAATTGGAGGGGATCCATGTCCCATCCACATGCAATACCCATTTCACCCCGATCTTTTGGTTTTCCCACATTAGGGCACCTGCACCACAAGGAAAGACAGGCAGGGATGTCATTATGATTCTCGGTGTATTTTGCCCAGAAGCTTGAGCAGACAGCATGGCTGCCCAAGCCTCCCCCACCCTGGTTGCTGTCCTCCTAAAGGACTGTCTACCAGCTGTCAAGGGAGAATCAGCGATTTAGGTTGGGGAGGTGTGGAGGGTAGTATGTTGGTGGAGGGAAGTGGTCTGTCAAGCAAAGCGTGTGCGTATGTATCTGTGCATTTACCAACTATGTTAGCATGAATGAGGGAGTAAATATGATGAGTGGGTGTTGGGCCTCTGACAGTGAAAGATTGCATGCATTTGGTTAAAGCCTTTCTCCAAAGTCTCTTTCAGAAGCATAGACTCGGTTGCCTTTGCTGTGTCTCAACCATACCGGGTGGAGCCGCTGCAGGTCACAACCCTGTCCACCAACGGCACTAAACTCATGGGCTGGGGTTTCCGTTGATGTGGCCCGGACATCCAAGGACAGCCGGCTAATTACACCTTCTGTCTAAGCATGAGGCATTCCTGAGGTCTGGGCTTGTACCACTGCTCCACCCCTCTCTAACTCCATCCATCCACCCATACATCCCCACCCAGCCTTCCTTTGCTGAGCTTCCCCGAGCCAGCAACCCCCTTCTCTTAGATGGCCGCTAATTGGCACGTTCCCCTGCCAGTGTGGGTGCCGGGAATGTCAGCGTGCCACATGTCCCAGGCGCGGGGACAGGCAAGCAAAGAGCGTCTGCCTTTTGTTAGCGGGAGAGCCTGTCTGTGATGGGTAAGCGTGCATCTCTGCACAGGCTTGCCTTCCCCCAATCAAAAGATGTGCAAGATCAGCCCGGCAATGTTGAGACCATGGAATGATAATTCTTGTAGAGCTGCTGCCACATTTTCCATAAAGGAAAGTAAAGCCATTCGAAACCATTCATACATCTATGATAGAATACGACAATATGACCAAAGGAAAAGGAACCCATGCCCACCCATTTTACCATCATAGTCCAACATCAAACATGCACTCTTCCATGTCTGCTGTGTTTATTTTTCATGAATCACATGATCTTAACTGGAGCCTGTGGCACTGCTCTCTACAGATATTTTGTATAATTTTCCTTGCATCCATGAGAATTTAAACAATAATGCACTCCATAACAATAAAATTACAACACACATACTAATGTGAGGGATTATTTATGCAAAATTTAAAAAAAGTCCCCATCCGCTAATAACATTATATTGAGGAATAATTAATTTAGGGCCAATGGTTTTGAATGGACACTTCAGCATTGGCTTGCCAGGCAGATAAATAACTGCCTTGTTAAAGTTTTTGCTCTGTTTTTATGGTGGTGAGTTTTATGTTTTTGTGTGTTTTTATGGGCCTCTCACTCCTCTCTTTATTGACTGCTCCTGCCATCTGGAATGTTCCAGCTGTGAAGCTTTATGTTAAAGACCTTTTGTCAGTGCCTCTCAAGAGCTAATGTTCTCCAGACTAGTACCCATGGAACACACACACACACACACACACACACACACACATACACATACACACACACACACACACACAGAACTGTTAAATAAACGTTTGCGAAGGTGATGCAGAACAAACAGCTTTACACACAGTGATGGGAATCGGAAGCAAATCCAGAATATCTCACTTCTTTATAATCTGCTGACAGTGATTCTATTCTTTAAAGCTACAATCAATGGATATTAATATTATGCATAGTGAGTCTTTTATATAGTTACATGTTTAATCTAAAGTCAGATGATAATTAAACTGACTACACCATGCACAATGCAGTTTTTCTTCGCCTTGATTCATTATGTAAAAAAAAAATGCAGTTCCATGGGCCTTTTTTATTTGAGGAAGATGATTTCATGGCCAAAGCAGCAGGCTTGTCAAAGCTGTGAGATAGCACAAAGCCTTCAGCATCTGCTGTTGCATCTGATGGTGCCCATAGCACTTATTCACACTGTCACAGTACTCTTGCACATTCCTCATCTTACTAAACTCTCATTTTCATTTTTTCTGAAGAGCAAGGAAAAATAAATTACTGCACTGAGGATATTATTGCATTACTTAGGATAATTAGTACGCACTGTATTTCATTTTGCTTACACGTTATAGGCATGCTGATCACTGCTAGTAGGTTGTTTTATAATAATATGCTTTAATAATACTTGATCCTAATATCACTTTTCTTACCATTTGTTTTGTCCCCCTCAAACTGAATGTATTTGATAGTTTCAACTAAACTGACCAGTGAAGAGCAGGCTCCCAAGAGCGATGGACGGATATCTGATTGAATGTTGATCTCTTTGGAGGCACATGGCCAATTTTCCAGTTAACAAATGAGTCAGTCAGAAGAGATGCACCCAAAATAAATGGCTTCCCTGTCCCCAGCCGGAACCACACCCTCATGTGGTTTCAGGGCAGGCGAGATTGGGTAGGGTAGAACTGGGGCCAAAAAAAGAAAGAGAGAAAAAAAAAAAACAGAAAGCTGGAGCAGCAGCCATCCATTTTTTTTTATTCACTGTGTATTGTTTGCCCATGTGCGGCCATGCCTGGCGCCCGGTGCCCCGTGGCTTATGCATGACTGGTCTGCACCACACTCTCCATCTCCATCCCAAGTGCTTCCAGGGGCGACATAAGTGTGACAGCTGTCAGTTATGGAGCTGTGAAAGAAAAAAAAAAAAAAAAGAAAAAAAAAATATATATATATATATATATATATATATATATATATACCGTACCATACACCAAGTGGTTGGATTAGTCAAAGGCCAACCTTGAAAAACAAAACTTGTACTTCTCAAGTTGTTCTCTGAGAAAGAGAAAAAAAGGGAAAAACATCAAGACGTAAAAAAAGAAGAGAGAAAAGGCCTGGTGGACAGATGTGGGGAGGGAAGGAGCAGGCAGACGCCCAGCTTCTTGTCTTCTGGAGAAATCGCAAGGATTTTGACGAGCATTGTTAGCTGTCAGGTGTCATCTTTATTAGTCGGCTGAGTGAGTCAGAGCTGAGGCTGGAGCAGCGTTATGTGAGGGCTGTCGTTCATTACCGCTAGCCACGGATGTGTCACGCGCTGCACCCGTTCTTTATGTCATTCACATTTTGTACAAGCTGAGGGTAGATGGTAAATAATATTGAACGGTATGTACTTTTATGAAAAAAGCCAGATCTTCTTTCATTTGTTGGAAGGTGTAAATTAAATGCTTTAAAATGTGCAAATTGTAATTCTTTTTTTTCCCCTCATTACAGATATATTGAACTTATATCGGATATTTAAATATATCCAGGTCACCTTATTTCCAAGTACTGTCAACCACCACTGATTCCACTGTAGGTTTTTATTCCTATTAGGATATGTCTACAGTTCCTCCATGTAAGTCTTCTTACCATGTGTGCTTCCTTATTAGAGTTTGTTGACACTGCCTTTATTTTCCCTCTCAGTCTTCATAACACTTCTCCTCTTCTAAGTATTCAGAATGCAAATTCTGGTCTGCAATTAGGAATAAAGACTAAAGTCTCCACTCACAATGCACAAGTTAGAGCACAAGGTTCAAAAGCACCGAATTTTAATCAACGTGTAGATAATTAACCTAGACAGGCATGCGTATGCCTCCTTCCCCTTGCTTTGTTTGTTATTGTTTTTCATGTTCTTATGTGAATGTTTTTTCATAGAGAAAGCGGGAAAAAAAAGATTTCCCCATTTGGGAATGCAACATCAACTGAAAAAACAAAAAAAACAAGCTACACACCTTCCCACCTAACATCCAAAATAAATAAATAAATAAATAAATAAATAAATATATGCATGTGAAAGCCTTTAGGAACAATTTTAGAAGTAAGGAAAGGATACATATACTGTACTGCATACTGTATATGACACACGCAATATTAAATTAGTAGTTGTAGTGCTACAGTAACTTCTGGTTTCTCATACCTTAAAAGCGAAGAATTCGGCATCATGATGGGAAAATATTTGAAGTGTCCTCTGGTAGAAATGCTAGAGAAAATGAGAGAAAGACTGAGATAAGAGAAGAAAAGCAAGAGTAAGACAGTGTCATGTTATTTTCATGTTGGTGGCAATGCAATTCTTGCTTAAGCCTGGAACCTTGGTAAAAGTAACCCGCTCATCTCCAGGAGCTCAAAACTTACCATAAAGAATGTCATATTAATGGCTAAACTGTCCTGTTTTTGGTGCAAATATTTAATTAAATGCACAAATCAAAATACACAGTACCGTTCAAAAGTTTGGGGTCACTTGCAAATTTCTTTGTTTTTGTTTAGTGATTTATTTTCTTCATTCTACAACAATACTGGGGATTTCAAAAC
>JAQQZT010000014.1:11860096-11876409 GCA_030068275.1 Clarias platycephalus
ACACACACACACACACACACACACACACACACACACACACACACACACACACACACACACACACACACACACCCTTCATGCACTCCAGTATGCTTTTATATGCACTAAAATATGCTTATGTTTCCCATTGTCAAACATTAGAAGTGTTCAGTCAATGTCTGGTCTAAGGGGATAAAATCTGAAATACCGCATGTCCAAGGAATTTCTCAGCCAACCGCAATGCTGGAGTATCCATATGTCTTGCTCATGTACTGGAAGACACCTACTCATGTACTTGGATCTTAGTTGAATCATATGCATTTGGCACTGGAAGAGGAACTTTATCAAGTTCTAAAGTGGTCCTTGTGATAATAATAATAATAATATGCAAATACCATGCTGTGTGAGTCGTCTGTGGTTTTAATTCAATTATGTTCATAAACATGAAATGTAGTAGTACCTTACAAGAGGTGAAGACATAAAATTGTCAAATATATATATTTATATATATATTTATTTATTTATTTATTTATTTTCCATACCAATTTTCCTGTGTGGGGTTGCAGGGGGCCTGAAACCAAGGCACAGGGCATGAGTTATGGGACAACGTAGATGGGGTTCCAACTCATCAGAAGGCACAAACAAGTTGGAAACACTAATCAGTCTACAAAACATGTATTTGGATTGTTGAGGAAACCAGAGTAGGCAAAGGAACCCTACAAAGCACAGGGAGAGCATGGACTAGTGCAAGAATCACCCCCCTCCCCACCCCCAACTTTGTAAAATACAAAATTTGGCACTCCTTATCACTGGGTACTAGAAACAGTAATGCCAATTTTTTATTTATTTTTTTAAAACAGCATTATCCTACAGTTTGTGAATTCCTTAAATTTGTATGAAATGCACACACAGTATGTAAACACCAGCAGGTGTATATTGTGCTGTGCCTATAATTTACCCCTTTAATAATATTGTACCTCGACTATGGAAAAAAATAATAAAGTACAAGGTCGTGTTGTAATTCTTCAAAATGCCCAGAAACCTTAAAGGAGGAGATTATTACACAAAGTACACTGCAGATTTAAAATGCCACCAGCAGCCATATACTGTAAAACCTCCATTTACGTTTTACAAACTACCCTACCCTCCTTGCTTTGAACTATTTATTCTCCAGAATGGCATTTTCAAGTAGTCCAAGAAACTGTAGTGAGAAAGAAAGAGACACAGAGAGAGGGAGAGTTAGAGAGAGAAACTAGTTCAGCTTTCACTCAACTCATTCAAAACTTACACTGC
This sequence comes from Clarias platycephalus, assembly GCA_030068275.1. Classification (NCBI taxonomy): domain Eukaryota; kingdom Metazoa; phylum Chordata; class Actinopteri; order Siluriformes; family Clariidae; genus Clarias; species Clarias platycephalus. The sequence goes on from JAQQZT010000014.1 coordinate 11,861,369, forward strand.
ACTGACAACATGCAATCTTTAAACACTGGCATCCCTCTCAGAGACATGAGCGAACCACACTCGCATATATAGATATAATTGTTTGACCACATCAACCATACGTGAGAAGTGCACAGCATGTCAGGGGTTTTTAAACGGTGCTGCAGCTCTAGTGATTGCTGCTGGATTTCATCTGATGAGCCCACAACAAAGGAAGTTTATAATTATATAATTGCATTTGAGCAACACCTTAATTCCCTGGGTAGCGCCGTGGCCCCATTCTGTCAGGTAGAGTTCACACCCTTGTGTTTGTGCATAAGGAAAGAGGATCTGGCAGTAAATGGGTTACTGTATGAGAGTAATACAATAATCTGGGATGATTTTAGATTCATTGATCTAAGTGCTCTATTCCCTTGACTACTGTGTGTGTGTGTGTGTGTGTGTGTGTGTGTGTGTGTGTGTGTGTGTGTTTGTGTGTGCGTGCGTGCATTGGCATGCTTTTATATCTTCATGGAGACCAAATATCCCTCCATGCATAGAAGTTATATCTGACAGTATTGACCTTGTGGTTCCTTCTGCTTCCTTCATTCATACATGTAAATCAGTTGAAATATCTTACGATTGGTTATATTATCTTAAAGTGCTCCTGAATTTGTGCAAATGTATATACATCGAGATCCCCTTAATGCCAACCTTGATTTACAGTTTAGAAAATATAAAGTTTATTTGCACTGATTAGCCATAACAATAAAACCACTAAGAGGCGACATCAATAACATTGATTATGTTGTAACAGTCGCACCTGTCAAGGGTTGGGATATAACAGGCAGCAAGTGAACAGTCATTTCTAAAACTTGATGAGCTGGAAGCAGGAAAAATAATAATGTGAAAGGAAATTTTACAAATTGTGATGACTTATTGACGGAGTCGGCGCATCTCTGAATGGTCTTCAGGGGTGTTCCCTATACACAGTGATTCGTCCCTAACAAAAAGGAAGAGGCGAAGTGATGCCGGTAGTGGCAGTGTGTTGCTACGGCCAATGTTCTGTTGAGAAACCCTGGGTCCATGCATTCATGTGGGTGGTACTTTAGGTAAGTGGCATTTACCACTTAACGAAACATTGTTGCAAACTTCACGGCGACAGTATTCCCTAATGGCAGCGGCCTCTTTCAGCAGGATAATGCACCATACTGCAAAAGTCAAACAGTTTAAGGAAGATGACAATAAGTTCAAAAAGTTAATGTGTTGAACATGCTGTACAAGTCTGATCCATGGTCACAATTTACAGGATTTAAAGGATTTGCTGCTGAGCTAATTGGAGTGAGATACCACAACAGTACACCTTCAGAGGCCTTGTAGAATCAATGCTTTGATGTTGGTGTCCGGGTGCACAAGGGGGTGCTACACTATTAAGGGGGTGCTTTTAACGTTATGGCTGAGTTAATGCACTTTTATATTGAATTATATTCCATTTAAATCATACATATGTATTATATATTTTGTGAAAGTCAGTCATTCTATATTAAAGGAAAGCAATTTAAATTGAATCCATAAATGAGCACAAATAAGACTAAATGATCCGTTAGAAAAAAAATAATAAAAGCTAACCTATTAAAAAAAGGAACGTCTACGCAGATAGAAGACGTGCTCTTTCTCTGTTTAGCCGTCTTTGTGTTGATTTTCAGCTCTCTGTGAACTTTGCTTTTGAGTTTTATAGTCCTTACTAAAAGCAAATCAACTGCATGATAAAAGTGCTTGCTACTGTAATTTACAGGTGATTGGAAACACTATATTGCAGAAGTACACATTAACTTGCAAACTTTATATTTGCAGAAGCTTTAGCTACATTAACGATTGTGTAATACATTAATTCCTTAAACATGCTGTGGTTGCAGCAATGTGGTTCGACTTCAGATCTTGTCTTATATGGGTATGAAACATAGAGTGATGATGATACATGGGACTTTTTGCAGCCTTTTCTGTTTTTTTTTTTTTTTTTTCGTTCTTTCTCCTAAAGATGTTTGTGTAATCCACTGCATGCAGGAAGGACACACTCATTCTAAACTGCCTGCCAGGGACACTTCCTGTCTCACTTCCTTTCAGGAGAAATGACCTTATTGGCAAAGTCAACAATATATGCCTGGTGTTCGGTTAAATTACATGTACTGCTTATTGTGTAAGTCATAAATTGAAAAACGTTCTGTGAATCATAAAGAAAGCAAATATTATATTAATGTTAAATAAATATTTAATTTATTAATGCTAGTCAGTGAGTGGATTCAGAGGAACATACTAATTGTAGAGGCACAAGATGTCTTTAAACTGCTGATGCAGATTTATTACATTCATTATATACTGTAGTCTTTACTTTTTATACATTTTTGTGTGCAGGATTATTTCCATGCATGCATGTGTGTTTGTGTGTGTGTGTGTGTGTGTGGCCGCTTGCAAGAGAGCATGTGCCTGTAATTATAAATCACACTGCGGGCCTTACAAAGCCCTCTGGGTGCTAGACTCAGTCATGCAGAGTAAAATCCGCTCTGCATTCTCTTAACCTTAATTCACCAGGATGTAGCATGTCAGAGGATGGAGATTGATGGAATTTGTCAAGTAATTTCAAAATGACAAGGCCTTCCCCCCCCCCCATTGTGTCTTTCGCACATGGGGTCAAATGTGTAGTCACTCAAGCTGCATGAGTAACCTGGCCATTCTACTTTGCATAGATGCTTTGTGCATAGATGCACAGAAGTTTTTCTGTGTTTGTCATTGGCATTAATGAATTCCAGAAACGTTATACTCAATAGATGTTGTCACAAGACAGAAATCTGGATGTAGATTTAGATCAAAAGCTTTTCTGGAAAAAAAAAAAAGAGAGAGAGAGAGAATTTAAAGCTGTCAAATTCACACACCGTTTCCTAAGAGCGATCCATTCGAATCGTACTGTATATTCTGTCAACTTTATTTTAAACCTCTATCTAGAACATGGTTTGGATTATTCTGACCTGTATTTTGCAGAGTGCAAGTGTTTGTACAGTAATGATCCTCATTATACCAAAAATAAGCACAAACGATGTTGTTTGTTTGCTGTTCCTTTCTTTTTCTCATGTGATGTTTTGAAGTGAACTGGGTTGTAATTACAGACCCATCATGTTGCTTTGGCAATGTTGGACGTTTGAGGTTTCCACTGGTTGCCTTTACAGAACACGAACGTGTAATGCGAGTTGTTCAGACTGTTGTGTACGCTACGCGCACATCGCATCCAGTGTGAATTTTTAGATAACACTGTAATTAGCTCCGATGTGAAACATTACTAACTTATGGGTTATGCAACTTGGTTGTCCAGTGAGGCAGCTGCGTCGCAGGGCTTTCAATTGTTTTAAACGGGTCTGAGGAAACGTTGTGTTATTGATGAAACGATCGTGTTGGAAAAGAAAAGCTATTAAACAAGGTTTTGACATAGAAATTGCTGCCATAAAACCTTAACCGAAACATCAGTAGGAAACAAAAATAATCCTTTCTTAATACATTCTGACAAGATATTGTGTGTTTTACCACTTTCATACTCTGACTTGCTAATAAGCAGCATGCTCGCAGTCTTATTGTCTCTTTAGCCTTTCCCCAAAAACAGTCCCTCGAGGCTCACATACACCCGCAAACCTCTGACAGTTGATTACATTCATTGGGTTCGAGTCAGGGATTCGTTAACACGGGGTGATGTGCTCGCAAATGTGTGTGCACGTGCGTGTGTGTGCGCGCGCGCGTGTGTGTGTGGTCTGCTGCTTACTGGCTCTGCAGTGATGGAGAGAGCAAGTGAGAGATAAAAGAGGAAAAAGAGAGAAAGAAAGCAGGACTTTCACTTCCCCAATTTGGCATCTGCATCTGTCCATTACTGGCAGCTAACCAAGCCCAAGCACTCGGGTGCCTCTCCAACCGCAATAAAGTCACTCGGAAATAAAGAGACGTTTCACCAAATCCAGCAATAAACCAACTGTCAGTCACCGGCATGCTTATTAACAAAATGAAAAAGTGAAATCGAACAGTAATTAAATCCATATTCCATAAAATGAAAGCATGCCCAAATATATCAGCATCACTGCTGCGTCTCATAAAAAACCTATTCTCTTCATTACATTATTGTCTCCAAGATGTAAAACAGGGTGGTGTTACAACATGTAAAAAAAAAGTTGAGAAAATTGACTTAGGAAGTAGTTCTGATTAAATATTATTTTCATTATTGCACTGTATCTCATGGGTTTAACTGCTCTTCCAGTAGTTTGCATTCTGATTAAAGGTTTCATTGATTAAAAATATTATTAAAGCATAATAAATATACACTCATTGTCATACCACACATTGTTTTTCAACTAGGATGAGCAATTATGTACAAGGGGCAGTCAATTAAAACTGGGACTTGTGATGAAGTTTCTCATGAACGGAGGCATAAAACCGATTGACCTTTACAGAAGACTTAGTACACACTGTACAAGCACATGAGACACTTAGCCTCAGTTAAACAGTGTAAATGATTTAAAGAAGCCGTACCCTTGTGAATGACGATCTCGGTTGACTGATCCTTAAAAAACCAACTGTTAAAAAACGCTGTATAACTTGTCACCAACTTGCAGTAGAGACGCATCTGTTTGTGGGAACTGTACACACAAACACCACTTGCACATTACAGGAACTTAGCTGGGAGTTATTGCGACATCCCCGTTCCACACTGACCTCGCTTCAAGCCATTTCCACCATTAAAGGAGCTCCTGGGAGGCCAGGGTTTACTACAGTATGGGAAGCAAGCGGCCCGATCATGCCTCTGGTGTATTGAGAAACCTTTTCACCTTGATGGTATCCAAGCACTAGTGAACCACTGGGTTGAGCGCATTACTGTAGCAGGGGATTATATAGAGAAATAAAGGTAGTTTTTTACTTTCATAACTTTGTTCTGTTATTCTGCATAATCAAAAGTCTTAATTTGACTTGAACACCCCTTATATTATATTATTGTGTTCATATATAATGATTACATATTAAAATTTGTTTTTATTTTCTTGTCTGAAGTTTTATGGAAGCCAGCTACTGTATGATGCTTTAATGGCAACGTGACTGTATACTGTTGAAAGTAGGTTAAAAGCAAAGAGAAAAACTGTTGTTACTGATGTTAAATAACAAGTTAACAAAGATTTAATTTATATATACTGCATTGTGTATTACAGTTTCTCTCATGTCTTGAGGGAATTCACATGTATTCCCATGTGCAGAAGATGAGTGTGGTTAGGCTGTTCATGATCTATGCTCTAAAAAGTGTGACTTTAATTTCCCAGTGTTTGCTGTGATTGACAAAACTAAAATTAATCTAAGCTGGCTAGACGGGGGGGATGTAAGACACTGTCAGCGAAAAAGTACTGCAAGATGTGGCATCTAAATAGTTGGTTAGCTGTAGCACATTTTTCTCATCAAACGCTGGCATGGTTCAGGATTTATACCTGTATTTCATGATAAGAATAATAGTGTTGTGAAACTTTTAGTGATGATGGAACTGTTATGCACTGTTGGTGGGTGTTCTATCCCAAATTTGTATTTTTTTTTTAATTCATTCACCAAAATGCAGCTCGCCATATTTGTCTGTCCAGAAGAATTTATCTGCAAATGTTAGGAAGACTCCTTCCTTAAAGTCAATTTATTTTTAGGCTTATATCATATAACCATCCACTCTACAAATCCTAGTTAATACTTTAGAACATAATTTATTAGAACAATTCCATTATTATAGATCTACTGTATATCTCACCTTGTTACTGTCAGAACTGTTGTTATAGAAGTGGAACATCTTCTGAAACCTGAAGATGGTGTGGTCTAAACCAAAAGATAGACCTGCTGTCAGTGTGGTCGGTGAATGTCGGCTTTAATAGTCCCGCAATCTCAGCTACAGTACATCACTCGAGTTCAGAATTAGCTTTTAGCTTAGAGATGTGCATGAGACATGGAAACAAATAGAAACAAACTAGCCGCTTAACTTACTGTAGACCAGCATGGCCCTAATCGGTCAGGTACTAAGGATGAATGATTAAACCATGCAGATGCATTACACATAATGTGTTATCTTTGTTTAATCTGTTTAGCTTCATGTCTCGTGCTCAGGAGCTTCATTGACTCACCTGCATGAAAGTTTAAAAAGTGCTTATTTTTTTGGCTAGCCTCTTGTTGAATATTTCAAGTCACAAGCAAATGCCATGTGAAGTTTTCTGGCAAGATTTCTAAAATAAACAAGTATTTGTATCTATTTCGAAAGAATTATCTGCGCATTCTGAGTGATGTATTGCATTCGGTTAACAGTTAAAGGCACTCAAACTACCTCATAATAGATTGGCATGAAATACACAGCTGTAAAATGTAACTGATGAGTACTCGGTCTCAGAAGAACAACAACAGGAACTGTGGATGTGGTACTGTATGTTTCAGTGGTTAAGTGTTCAAAGTGAAGAAATCAGAGGTTGATTATGTATTACTGTGCAAAACCAGCCTACAAGACATTATGTGGATAATCTGCATGAACTGCAATGAGAGAACTTTATCTGTCATCAACTTGTCTCATGTAGTCTACTGGCTCTAATGTGTCCAAGATGTTTGGGGTGGGGTTGTGTGTGTTCAGCCAGTGGTCACAGTAAGGACGGCTTTGTGTTCCAGGGCTGTGTGAAAATTTACGTTACAGTCCAGCTGCTTGTTCCTGAGCAAAAGCCAGCACTTGACTGTTTTCTCGTCTTTCAAAAGTGACTATGGGCATGGCAGCTCAGCTTGTTTACAGACCATCGAAAATGGGTATACCACACTTCCCGGAGCAGTCTGTCCCGAGTAGAACGCAGCTCTTTTCCTCAAAAAGTTGGATGTGATCAGCGCTGCTTGTTAAACAAAGCCTGACCGCAGTGAAAAATGCCGGCCCATCTGTAACAGATGCTTGTTTATGCCGTCTCATTTTTTGCACGCTTCTGCTGATTTTGGTTAGAATAGCCACTGTGTGGCCATATGAGACCCTTTGCTGTGGGGAAGCAGGCAAGGTAGTTGAGACAAGACTAACATACAACGAGAAAGTAAGAACGCAAGAAAGCAAGCAAAGGGAACTGAAAGGGAAGCAAGCCAAGTAAGAGCAGCGAGAATAAAGAAAGGGACTAAGCTGAAAGAAACAAAAATTCCCTTTTGTTGACTCAATGTGAATATGAGCCACTTTTTTGCACAGCACAAGAAAAAGATTATACAAAAAAACTATATAAAAAAAATTCTGCTCACTCTATTAATGTTTCTGCTGACACGAAATCTTATTTTCGTACCTGAACTTCTCTTAGATGCATTTTCAAGATCTCAAAAATCAAAAGTTGAGACAAAAATATAGGAGAGAGCAAAAGGAAAAAGAAATTGTTCTGAACATTTCTGCCACTGAGGCCATTAATGAGCATTGCTCATGCTGTCATGGCAACCATTAGCACAGTAATGTCACTAATGGCACTGGAGACAGGGCATGAGAACGATGTGAAAATTACTGTCAGATTCAATTAGGATCCTTCTTCTGAGCTCTCACCAGGGCTTGCGCGAAGGCGTCATTGATTATCTATCAAATTAAAGACAGAGAGGAGAAGTGTAAAACTATTCTTCGAGGCTGAACACAAAGCACAATGGCACACTGTGGCTTCCTGTGTTATGCCGACTTAATCAGACACAAATAAGAAGCTTGAATTACCACATAGTTGTGGTTTGTTTGGAATGTTTACTTAAAGTTGGCACCAAACAACAAATGGTAACTACGCATATGGTTAGCAAAAATGGAAAACATTCTAGAGTGACTATGGCTTAATGGGAAACATATGTTCGTCCGTGCACAGGTGGCTGAAGTGACATCAAGTGGAATCATTATGGCTTTATAGGAGTGGGCGGTGGCATGAGGACTGGCACAACTTGAGTGGTCAACATGTTTGGATACCGTGGAATGTGGACAGTTGCAGGCGATGCCACATGAGAGTGCTGTCTGGGGCGCGACATAGCTGTGGCATACATGGGCACTCATGTCGTATGGTCTAATTTCCTTCATACGCTCAGGACCCCACTGTCTGTCTGCGCCTCATTGTCCTGAGCATACCATAATCAAAACAATATCATAGTAAAAGGTTATGGTGGGCAGCCCTATTAAATATTGTAGTTCAGTTCAGTGTCTAAAGTAATATGAAAGAAGAAATAATATCTGCTGCTGCACAGTCTTGTTTGTGAACATCACTGTTTGAAATTAGAAATGTCACAGTGTAGCAGACGTTGAAGCGACCATCAGGTCCAATAAACCCTTGATGTTTTCAGTAAGACAGGCTCAGGAGAACTGGAAATCCAACTTATTTTATTAGGATTTAAGCCACTGATGGGTGTTTTTATTCTTTTATTTATTGGTTCTGGTCTTGGCATGATGCCGAAATACATCCTAAAAAGGGCACCAGGGTAACATTCACACCAAGGAGCATATCTACGGTATGTTAGCTAATCCGCTGGCAAGTTTTGGGGATTTGGGAAAACAAACTGAAGAACCCTTAGGAAAACCAGGTGGGCATGGAGAGAATGGATAAAAGACCATTCAGACAGTAAATCAGGATGAAGCCAGACACCTGAAAGCTGGGAGGTGGCAACACTACCAATGACATCACCTTATAGCAGTGAGGTCAACAAAGGGCTTCAGACCCTGTGTAGCTGTTGCATATTGATAGCATGTCTATTTTTATTTAAATACATAAATTATTTTCAGTTATGCTCTCATAACTAGTCACGATACAGTCCCTGCTTGCACATGTGATTATTGGGCATAGTTCTACTTAGAAATTGTGAAGATGACAACTTTGGACTGCATTTCCTAGAAGCAGATTTGCTGTGATGACTTATGACCACAATTGCTCTGATTGACTGAAATTGCTAGTTGGTAACCTCAATGAAGTGGACTTTAAATGAATTTCCTGTTATACAACTGCATTTTTCACCATGTAGCACACAGTTTTGAAAGGCATCTATGTATAATTGTACTATCCAGTATTATTCAAAAGATTATGGGTTCCCTTTTGAGTCTGGTTCCTCTCTAGGGTTTTTTCTCCTGACATCTAAGAGAGTTTTCCCTTGCCACCATTGCCCTCGGCTTGTTCATTAGATATAAATTGGTAGACCTATACATTTTTTTTTTTTTTTTTTAATACAAAGTATATCCTTGTTTTATATTTCTCTAAAGCTTATTTTTGACAATACCCCTATTAAAAGTTCTATACAATTGAAATGTACTTGAATTTGAATGTACTTGAATGTTACGGCCCAACCTGGTTAGTGTTAGAGCTTATTGCATATTCATATCGTGCATGAGGCAATTTGTGTAAACTTAATTTTTTTGTGTTTTAGTAGTGTCAATCAATTTTCACTGCGATACAATTACATTCCTGTTGTTTGTTATACTTTGCATAAAAGCCGTGTGAGACTACATAGGCAAACCAAATCTTATCCATGAATGCTGACTATGCTGGACAGCCAGTCATTCACTGACCAAACTAGTTTGATTTGTTTTCACAGGTCAAGATTTAGTCCATTTATATCCATCATACTTCAAGTCCTAAGGACAATAGACTACAGTGTAACCCTATAATTGTAAAAGGTTAAGACTTATGAGACTGGGGATGGGTAAATATCCATTTCAGCCCCATGTCAGGGCATGTCCACTATGCTTCAACGCCGGGACTGGAGCCAGAGACTGGCCGTCTGCCACCGCCACCACAAACGACAAGCCAGGAAGTTCAAGATGAACCCATGCTGGGGTGCGGTGCATCTTCTTTTGTCTTCTCAGTCTGTGAATGTAGCTTATTCAAAGACTAAAGTTCAAGACTTCTACGGTGGGTGGGTGTAGGTCTGTGGTAAGAAAGGTTTTAAGAACTAAAATGGGTGCAATAATGAGGACAATAGATGCAGGCTAGCTATTGTTCAAATGCTTACTATGGGTTTGTGTGTCTGTGGTTGCTGTTTATAGGAAAGGGAATGATAAGCCACCTGTTATGCAAGGCCATTTTCTTCTCTAGTCATACAGGATAATGTAGCGAGTCAGGTGAAAAATCGCATATGCAGTATTCAATCATAAGCACTGCATTATCAGTGCAATTACTTCATGAAGAACAACATTCATCCTCACGGGCAGTGCTCAGAGCATGAACTACATTTAAGGGCAGTAGGAGGCACAGCATGGGTTCTTGCACATGTCAGAACACTGTGTTATGTGAAAGGGCTGGACCTTCAAATGGTGCATATCAAATGACTCCAGACAAGCGTCCACCGCACACAACATGCAGCTCCTTTGCACGAAACCATTTCATTTGAAGTGTGCGCTTGCAAATTACCGTGATGCCAAAACCAAAATTATATGAACTGCAACAAATCCATGACTTTTGTGCGGGTGGTAAATTCCTTTAATTCTTGTGGAAACAATTGAAGGTCGAGTTTTTATAAAAAGAACTAGTAGTGGTCAAGCACAACTGTGCTTTGTAATCGTTTGCGCGAAGCATAAGCTGATTTATGTCTAATGGCTACAATAAATGTTCCAACACTGTCTTAACTACTAATTGTTTTCCCCTTACTGTTTGAACCCTGGTTCAAATGTTACCTTTGTTGTTTTTATCTGTGATATAATCACACCAGTGCCTGCTTTACTATAGAGCCATAAGAGCAATTACCACAATATTAGCACAAGCGTTCAAACTTCATTTAAGTTTTTTAACAGATTTGAGCATGACCATACTGTATGCACCGGTGACACACTGTTAACATGTTGCCACTCAGTTTGAGTGACACCGATGACTCATTTGCCGTAAGTCAGGCAAACATTATTATAGATAAATAAAGAGGATCTGTTATAATCTATGCTATGTTATTATCCCATTATGTAATCCAAGCCAGGCCTGCCGCTGTAGGAAACTTTTAGACCTTGACTGTTTGCTCACTGCCTATTTATAACCTTCCCCTTTTGAATGACAGAGTGTCCTGAGCAGACGGCACATTCAGTGAACGCTGGCTCGGCCAAAGAAGGCCACTTCTCTTCAGCTTTAATACTCTTTGCAGAAGCAGAACAGCTAAACTTTGGTCGTTTTATGTTAAGTGTTCCCAGAAACCTGGCTGATTGTCAACGTCGCCAGTTCAGAACAAAAATCTCCTACTTTACTCAAAGAAACCAAGGCATAGTTCTCAATCGCATAAAATATAAGACCATGATAAATTCCCCAGTCCATCCCAACAGCCACACAAGGCCCTGGTTTAGACGTAAATCAGAGTGAAGTGGAGCGAGGACTAGGAATTCTCTAAGCCTGTTGTTAGCAAGGTATTTTAGGCTGTATTCTCTGTGCTGGCAATATTTACTGGTGTACTTTATTTCCTTCTTTCTTTTTTTTTTTTTTTGCTGCATAAGCCAAACATGATAAAAAACAGAAAAGAAAGAAAACAAGGAGAAAGAGAAATACACAGTGAGGTGCAATAAAATGCTTGCAAACAATATTAGGTATGTTTTATTAACTGCATCGCTTGTAACACAGTAGGAGGCTGCTGTTGTTTTAGACGAAGTTCACTTTGGAGTTTATGGCAGTTTCTACAGTATGTATGTTTTCTCTGAACGCTTAATTAATGACTCTAATGTGTGTGTGGTGCTAAAGAAAAAAAAATACTGGATTAAATGTAGCCTCGAATCAAAGCACTGGTTGTATATACAGTAAATCTAGTCTAGGAGCTTGGATCAATGGGTCTAGATCACATTGTTCACTTTTATAGTATTTTACATATACTTAAAAAAAACAAAAAGCTATTACTGCTTTTACACAAACCTTAGATCGATTGAGACGGCTTTCTCATTTAAAATTGAAGGACCTGCTAATTTCGTTCTTCCTGTTTTCATTACTCACTTACATACTTACTGTTTGATGTCTTTGTACTTTTTTCCTTAAAACTGGACCTACAGTAACAGCACATGTCTTTTTTTTGTTTTGTTTATTAGGCAACTATATCATTGTTGGCTGTAACTGTTCACATTAGTTTTTTTTTCCTTCCCTTTTTGTTCTGCTGTCCTACTCTCATGATGTCACCCACCCACCCACCCACCCACACACACACACACACACACACACACACACACACACACACAAGCAAGACAATTTATTTCGCTAATATGTATGTATGTACTGTATGTGTACATTTCAGTCCATCTTTACAGTTAATGTTCCAGTTACTTAACATAAAGGTAAAATGTGTTGAAGTTTGGGTTAGATCCAGGGAAAACTCTCTCGGATCCATTCCTCCAGCCATCATTTGAAACCTTTCCGGCTTTAATGAATAGGTTAAACAGTGTTCAAATACATTAACAGAGTAATTGCATGTTTAAAGTGTGTGCTAGTGTTTCCCCGAATCTAAGCCCACTGCTATACCACACTTGCTACAAACTACAAAGTGTATACCGGTGAATAATCTCAGAGACATAACAACGGGCACATAATAAATAAACGTTCTCATGCTCATGAGGTGTCCGTGCACCTACGACCCGTCCTCGTTCCACCCCGCAGCCCAGCATACAGTAAACTCATTCAGTCCATCCGCTACCATTCTCAGACCACCAACGTTGAGTGCAGACATCCCTGCAGGCCGCACTCTGTTCCCTGCCAATGGAGGATACCATTGTGCCAGTCCCAGAAAACTGGGCTCCAAAAAACTGAAAGGGGAAAAAAAGAAAAACTAATTCCCAATGCTCCCAAAGTTAAATGTACCAATACTGGTGTGAACTTTGACATTTGTTGACAATGCTAAGGCTAAGGTGAAGGCAATTATAGCCATTCTTACCTGTTGCAGTTCAGTGTAATTTGTTAGGCCAATGTTCGCCATGGTAATGACTTTTTGGCAGGAAAGTACTACTCCATTAGCCCTCACTTTAACACTAAATAAATGTCCATTTTCAGGGTATTTTAGCTGTCTGCATTTTTTTCCCCTCTGTGCTCTTTGCGGGAAATGAAATTGGTAATTTATAAGTGGAAGGAAAATGAGAATGTTCTTTGCGTACATACCCTTCTGGCAAAGCAATCCATATACCGAGGGGTAATCACAATAATTGTGTAGTGACAGAGCATGCTGATTATATGATTTTGTATGCATGTAATTGGCATTATTGTTATTTTTAGCTGGAAGTTAATTGCTAATGTAGATCCCGTAATTGGATAAGCATATTGCAACTTTGCAAATCTATTAGCTCCTAAGAATTGCTGCAAAGTGGGAAGAGTAAGAGTGGGTGGAAGGTGTTTATCTGTCTCTATGGTGCACAAGTGGAAGAAAAGAAACCCAAAAAACAAAAACCAGCTTATTAACCAACTAATGCTGGGATTTAATTGGAAAGAGTGAGTTTGACAAGTGAGATGTTAGCAAATGCCACCGGGGATGCTTTTATTTCTTAATGGCACATATTTCCTGAAGGCACATTTGCAAGGGAATATAACGTATCTATGGCTATATGAAGCAATCAAATTTCTCGAGCACATTAGATACATGGACTCTATACTGTACTGTATGTATCTACTGTATATAAGCCGGATACATTGGGTGTGTGGAACAACCCCCCTCTCTGCTAAGAAATAAAAAGGAAATTAGTTGTATTAATTGTAATTTATACGTATGAGAATAGAATTATAGAGAATAAAAGGTGTCTGTGTGGGGGTGTCGAATGCCTGGGCTTCCTGGGAGGTGTCTGAAAGATAAGACGTAGTGAGGAACCCTGCACTGTATCATTAGACAGGGGAAACTGTTGTTATCAGATGGAGGCGTCGGGGGGATTGGTTTCTCTGTCACGCATGGGACAGATCCAAGTCGCTGTGCTGATATGAAGGGCCCATTAAGAGTCTTTTATCGTGCTAGCATGAGGCTAATTGACAGGGGTTGATAGCAAACAGCGATTCCCCTCTGTACCTGCTGCCTTGGGAAATTTGTCTTTATCAGTCATCAGATCCTCGACTAACAGCCTGTAAGGAGTGGGGAAGAGAGGGGATTAAACTTGGACAGTGTATATCTACACCCCCCACCTGCGCCATGTCTCCTCATATCTTTGGCTCAGTGGGGGGCTGAGGGGGAAATCCATTACATCAAGTATATGGGTTTGAGTGGCGCGAGAGAGTAAAAGCAAGAACGTGTGAGAGAGAAAGTGAGAAGGAAGGAAAGCGTGAGAGTGGGTGAAAAAAAAGAGAGAATTTCTGCATTAAATTATAATCAGTCATTACTCAAGGCTTATATGAGACTTCATTCTGTAGTGAAACTATTAGAGAAAGGGACAAAGAAGTGCAAAGGTATCCAGTCATCTCCCCAAGTCAATCAAAGAGCTGTCATGCTGCGTGCCATTAGTAAAGTCAGGACATTTAGGGTATTTATCCTAATGGGCCTAACGCCCTTGATGTGTAATGAAGGTATGTTGTGGGATTGCCGTGTATAGAAGCAGCACTGGACTCCAGGAGTGGAGGACTGACTGCTCCAGATGAATAGGATTCATGCCAACAAAGCTGCAAAGTGAAGGAAAGGATTCAAGATGAAGATGTGGACTGCGACTGCGTGTGCATGTAAGGTTATGGTTACACTCCATGACTGTATTTTTGTATCGAAGTAAGTAGTTTGCTTGTCTAGAAGCTAGTGGATCGTACGGGCAAAAATAACAGCGTTCTGCGTTAAAAAGGCAAAATTGGCTCTGCCTCATGAGAGGTGCCTGACCTCACTGCCCACACTGACAATCTATTTGGTCCAACTCTCAAAGTTGATGCAGTTGCTAGAGCAGGATATGAATTCGTGCGCTAGTTTGGTTCTACAGGAGTGTGGGATGTCATGAACAGTAATGGTAGGAACTTTCTGCAAGAACACAGTGTCATTGAGTGCCTAATGATGTGTGTCTTCAAACAGTAGAGCCAAAACAGAGACATGGTGAGCAGGAGTGGACACACACACACACACACACACACACACACACACACACACACACACACACACACACACACACACACACACAC
>JAQQZT010000014.1:11894318-11905588 GCA_030068275.1 Clarias platycephalus
CTTACAGGACCTGTTACTGAGTGCTTGGTGCCAGGTACCACAGCACACCTTCGGAGATCTAATGGAGTCCATGACTTCATGGGTCAGGGCTGTTTTGCTTAAAGTGGAACCTCCTCAATATTAGACAGAAGGCTGTAATGTTATGGTTATGAGTGCTGCAGGATTCTAAAATTATGTCAAGTCAGGCAGCTCCAAGATTTACAGCAGTTCCTTGTTTTTCCCCCCCAAAAATGTGATTTCATCATTTCCCATTTCAGAGCAGAAAATAAAAGAATAAATCTTTCAATGTTACACTGTGTCTACAAGTAAGCATACTCTATTAAGCAAATTAGAACAGAATTTCCTTGGTAGTAATAATACTGTATAAAATGCACTTATGATGCATTAGGTTAACAATGTATGAAATATAAAATATTAAATGAAATATAAATAGAGAAAACTCTTGAGTTGAATCATCAGTCGATATTATATATACATGTTTTCTTTAAAAGCTACTAAGCTTTAGCTGTGATTTTTTTTTTTTTCAACTGAAGAACTTGTTCTTTTTTATTTTTATTTTTTATGAATCAATTGAAATTTACAAGGAACGTTCAAGTAATACTGGGAGTTTTGATTGTCCAGAATAACAGAGAACAAAAACTACCTTTATTTCTCTATATAATCTCGTCTTACACTAACGAACTTTCCCCAGTGTTCTACTAGTGCTTGGATACCATCAAGGTAGAAGGTTTTCTCAGTACAGCAGAGCCATGATCAGACCGCCTGCTTCAGGCCTGAAACCCTGGCCTCCCAGGAACTCCTTTAATGGCCCAAAGATGTGGAAATGGCTTAGAGTGAGGTCAGGACTGTACAGGAGATGTGACGATAACTCGCAGCCGAGTTCCTGTAACGTGCAAGTGGTGTTTGTGAATAATTGTCTGTACAGTTCCCACAGGGACATTGTGTCTCTTTTGTTAGTTGGTGACAAGTTAACTGTGGATTTTCAGGATCCACTGGATCCACAGGTTCCACTACCTAAATGTAGTAAAATGTAAATGATGTAAAATGTAAAGCCTTCTTTTAAACGTTTGCATCATTCAAAGTCTAAGAGTCTGTGTTTGAAGTGTTCTGTAAATGTCAATCGGTTTTACATCTCCATTCATGAGTAATTTCATCAGATTAACGGGACACCCCTACTAAATATAATAAATTTAATAGACTATAGAGTATAAATCTAATTAAATCAGTTTTTAACAAAACCAGTCATGTCTCTATTTGTAAACATTTCCAATTGAGGAGAAGAATTTCTTGTCCAAATTCAATTCAAGTCTGCTATTATTTTGCCCTAGTGGATTGGTAACATCTCTGTATGCTGTAATCATTGCTATGAACTTAAGTAATAATATCAATGTGTACAATGCTTCATGAGAGCATTATATTGTGAATATACAGTACAGTACCGGAGTCTTTATACTGTATATGCAAAATGACCTTCATAGATTTTTTTCCCCCTTCTTTGAACAAATGGTTTCAGCAATTATGTTTATGTTCCTTATAAATTTCCACATTACTTTTAAAGGTAAGGGATTTTATTATTGTCTAGTTCACCTATAACAAATACACAATGATACGCAGAGTGACTATTATGTTCAGCAAGCCTTAAAACAGTAAAATAAAGCCAATTTCTTCTGCTTCTGAACTCTTCTTGTGCACACTACCTTTTCCTCCAGAGAGAAACGTCTGCCAGTGCTTTGACTCTCCCCATTCTGGGCTCATTACTAGAGCAATGACCGTGACTTTGACAGGACCCAGAAGGTCCAGACAGTAGGGGAACTCATGAAGCGGTTTGAATGGCCTGTGCACGTTCCATAAAAACCACAACTCAGTGTTTTGGCACAACAGATAGCTGGCTTACATTAACCAGCCCCAGTCTAAATTATCTTTAGACCATGAAGAGGTCCAAGGAGATACGCACCAACGCTACTGAGTGCACAGCACAATGAAGGTTCGCTGCAGATGGCTTTGGCACTGCAGCAGCTCCTCACTAAAGCTCGAGATCTGGAGCTCTGGGAGATTCAAAGGGGTGAAGTCAGAGGAAGTGTTAATAGGCCGGACGTCACCGCCGTTGTTGGCCAGCTCCTAGCAGGGGGGGAGGCAGGCACGCGATTGGAAGCCGAGCTGAGCTAATGGTGTAGGGAGATCAGGGGGCTGGAACTGGAACAGGAGCTCCTGGCCAGCGTTAGCAGGAGGATGGCTGCTCGCTGTGGTTTCTCAGTTGCCGATGATTCTAGTTTCAGGTGACGTGCATCATGCTCTATTAGCGCTCTCTTCCGACCACAGTTTTCTTTGGCACAGCCAGCGGGTGCTGGAGCTCCAGGCAGGATGCGCAGCTTTTCCACATGCACACACATTACTTCCACCTACAAATTCAAAAGACAGACCCACACACATAAACTTAGCTCCTCTTATTTCATCTCAGTCTCCACACCAACAGCACACACACACACACACGCGCGCACACACACAGAGAAGTGAACTTTAAAGCATCGGGCCATCGTGTGGGTTATTGGAGCAGCAAAATAAAAGTTTGGCTTATTGACATCTAAAGTGCGATCTGTAATGCAGTAATATCTACTTCAGATTCAAACTCTTTGAGGTATTTCACAACTTTCATCTCCATGGACACAAATACAGCAATGATAATCCCAGAATAACCCAACCGTACAGTACATGTTATTAAAGGACACGCAGACAGTGTCTCATGTTGAGATCTGCAGAAATGACTTGGCTCCTTGTCTGAAACCAAAGGACAGATCAGGTTTTGGGTGTATTTCTGCTACATACTGTACTGATGCCATCCACACCTCGTGGTACTGGATGACCAGAAGATGTGGTCAAATGTGGGTCTAATACGGGGTACCCCATCATCTGTGTCATTCTTTAAAACGAAGGAAATTTCCTACGTGAGGATGTGAGGACGTGTGTTTGTATCTGGCGTTAGAACCAGTCAACCGCAGTGGTGCGACACTTTCCAGTTAAGACCATGTTGTGTCACTCAAATGGGCAACATGGAAATTTACAGAATTACAGAACTTATACCGATACTAAAATTAGTTTAAGGAATTTCGGCCAAAAAATTATTTACTACCTAAACAAACCCGAGCCACATTTCAAGCAGTTTTTAAAATTTTATTTAAGTTAGTTATATCCTGTATTTTACAGCATATTATTTAGTACAGTGAGACTAATTAACTTGCAATCATTTAACCCACAATGCCAGGATCCCTGGGTCACTTCTAAGTCTGTGTTATGTTTCTAATGGCTTCAGTGTTTCTGTGTGAAGTTCTGAAGGATTTTTATGGTTCCCTGGTATACAGTAGGCTGTGGAGGGACTATAACCCTAAAAATATACAAAGTGAGGAATCATGCTAAATTCGAGGTGACGTTGCAACATTTATTTCCTTACCTACGTACAACTGGTAAAACCCCTGAAAAAGCCCCCTTGACATGAAATTCCAACTTAGAGTCATCTTGTCTTGTCAACTACAAATTTGTCCTCGCTGCAGCTCGCAAGATTCCTTTTCTCGAAACATGCGTTCTTAATGCCCGGATCTGTAGATTGTGTAAAATGCCTCTTCTCTATTTTTAAAGTCATTTGTAGCAGCATTGGCTTTAGATCAGTTAATATACTGTAAATTGGTGGCCAAAAGTATTAAGACAACATATGCCATGTATTATGGTTTGTCCTTGTGCACAAAACAGGTGATGTCGCTAATTAGTTCTAGCCTACGTAAAGAGTCATGCTAATTCGCTGAAAAACTAGTGAAAAACATGTCTGTTTACACTTGAAAAACTGTCTCTATGTGACAATGGGATCCATCTCCAGACCTAAACCCAATAGAAAATAGTTGGACGATGGAGACAAAGGCAGTAGTGGTCAATTCAAGTCTTCTGTACATGATCTTTAGAAAGAGACTGAGCAAATGACTTTAGACATATTTTTGACTCTATGTTTAGCCAGATCCAGCAGATTTTTAAGAATTCTAAATATTGATTGTTGCATAGCAATTTCCTTGCATAAAATAAGAAATTTTTTTGTTTCATGATGTTGTGCATTATGTGTGTTCATGTGTCAAATCATGTGTGTTTAATGTGCATGATTGTTTAAAAATGATTATAGGAGACCAGTACCAATAGGTGCTCTGGTCTAACGGTAAAATTGTGTTTAATGTAGCTTTTTCTGAGCTTGACGTGCTCTGACAGACATGCTTTTGTGGAGAGGTTCTTTCTTTCCCCTCCGCACTTAGCATGTCGTTCTAGGGTGGGAAATGTCATTGTTACAATTTGCAAATTACCACTCACAAGGCACTACAGTATGAAGACGGCATAAGTCTGGAACTGGTGTAACGTCCTGAGATATTAAAGGGTTAAGCCAAGAACACACACACACACACACACACACAGAAAAATAAATAAATAACATAATTAAAAGGGTAGGTTATGAATCAATGTGGGAACTAAAGGTGCGTGTATAGATTAAAGTATTTGAATGTTCATGGATACAGACTCATGCAGTGCTGCATAAGTAGATTATGACTGACACAGACGATAAACAGAAAAAATCTTTTCTTTTTTTTTTTTTTTTTTATGTTTTTTGGGGTTAAAGTGACTGCAACGGTTTTCTGGAGGAGCATGTAGCATGTCTGTTTACACTTGTCAAAATCAGAGCTTATATATTCTTACCAGGCATGTCAAGACCAATAAATAACATGACTGTGACAATCTAAGACAGTTGTCTGAATGGCAGCATGTGAGTTGTTTGGTCAATACACTGACTCCTTAGCAACTATTTCTGAGGCTAAATGGAAGTGAATTTCATGCTCTGGCTGAAGCCCAACACTCACAGCCGGGCACGACTTCATTGCACCAAGCATAAAAACAATTTATCCTGGTTGGGTTATGTTGCCAAATCTTTTAATCACTTTTAAGTCCTTTTTTATACGATCTGTAATTCATATTCCTTTGGATATGTCATAGCAGTTTTACGATATCCTCCTTTTGTTCTACACATCTACAGTGATTTATAATAGACATATTGACGTTTGCATCCACAAATTAAGTTGGAGATTTCCATGCTTATGAATCATACCACTGCTAGACAATTTATTTTTGTTTGCAGGTTATTTACAGGGTTACTCGCGTGGAATCAGAATCTTTTCAACGGAGGATATTTTCATACGGCGTGATCTGATTTTAATGAAAGCTGCTGTCAATCTGGGAGCGCACTTTGCGCAATTTGGTTTATTAACTGTAGCAACTTGCAACTCAAACAAGTCTCATAATGTTCGAGAGAGAGACGCTACATTGACAGGCAGTCCGTCAAGATGTTGCTCTTGGCTGAGCAAGCGTTTCTCTCTGCTTGAAATGCTTCAGCTCCGGGTTGATTCAGAACTTCAGCCACGACTGTTCTGCGCTTGTTAGAAATAATGCCGCTCTGTCACTTCATTTCACGCTTCTTATATTTCTTACATTGAGCAATATTGCGCACTGTATATATGTAAGTTCACACATACGGAACATTTATGTATGTAATTTAGGATTACATTTGAAAACCGTATTTTGTGCTTATTTAGGAAACGGAGTCAAAAGGCTCTCAGTGTTGTTAAGTAGCCTTACATGAGGCACTGGGACTTGCCGTAATCACGTGATTTACATGGCACATATTATTTACATTCATGCGGCAGCCATGGTGTTTGCTGAGAAGGATAATTTGACAGTCCCGATAAACCGTCAGACAGACAGATAAACACTCGCCCTCATCGCCACAGAGATCTCCCTGTCAGCCTTACTGAAGCCCTTGTTCTCAGCTCCATCCCGACGGCCACGGGGCAATATTTAAGCAGACAGGCAGAAGACATCCAAATATTGAACAACATTTTTTTTTTCTTCATCCGTACCTTCTTTTTCCTCTGTCCTGGCTCTGCTGTTTTTCCCTTTTTTTGGCCGAGCCCACAAATCCCAAACAAACAGGACGGTCGAGGAGCAGGAGAATGGGCTGACTCATCAGAGAGAGAGGGAGAGAGAGAGAGAGAGAGAGAGAGAGACCATAGCTTGGTCAGTGTTGAGCAAATTTAGACCTCAATGCTGGCTTTAGACAACTCAGTACTGACTATTATCACATACAGTACTGACAATTACATCATATGGTTACGGAGGTTATACATTGTGTACATGCTGTACTGTATAATACATACATGACTGACACATTCGTAATGATGGAAAGTTTTAGGTCAACAAGTGCTCAAACGCTGAGAAACAGTCAAAGAAATTATTGCAAGTTAGCAGGCCAAAAAAGGCAATTATGGTTGCATCAACATATATCTGCAAAGCTGGTTTTACGCTGTGTGATTAAAGCATTTTTTGTGATGATTACTTGTAACCCTGTAAACCTTTTGGCCAAATTCTATAACTTTTTTTTTTTTTTTTTTGCAATGGCATTGAAGAACATGGTGGGTTTTGCTTACATTATCAATCAGCATGTTCCTGGCTTGTGCACATACAGTACAGTAATGTGGTCAAGTGAGCAAAACATAAACAATCAGCCTGAGGGAATAAAGACACTATTCTGGGCATTAGTCTATTCATTTTTGCTTTGCCATCAAATCTACTGTATAGTATAACAGGATTTTAATGAAGAATTAGGGCTATATACAGTAGAAGTTTTCTTTTTTCCAGATGTCAGATGTCTTTGGTTGAACCCGCACTAAATTGGGCATGTCACACGTTCAAGACTCTGACTCTTTACTCATGACCAAGGGATTATTTTACAATGTGCAAATTTTCAGGATAAAAATGTAGTACAGTACAGTGTAAAATTGGTTTAAATAGGAAACATTTTAATAGTAGAAATAGTGGCAATTGTCCCATCAACTACCAATGGAAAGTTAAGTCTACTATGTAAATCTACTAAATCTAGTTATGCATGTTTTTTTTCTAAAGCTTGTTACAGTAGGTACCTGTTACATTACCGCTGTTAAAGAATTTGATGAACGCAATTTAATAAAGGCAGAAACTTTTTTAAAAAAAATTGTATAAAGCTGATCGATTTAGAAGCCATGAAATGTTTCTTTGAAAATCTAGCTAAACCTTTCCACACACACGAGCCTAGTAGCAGGGTTTGGATTAAAGTGCACAGTGGGTTTTGTAAAGCCGAGCTAATCAGTGCCAGGTGGTCTGGCTAATGAGCTCTATGCGCTGCTTACAAGGAGAAGCCTTAACCTTTAGCTGCGACTAAGGAAAGTCAGACGTTCTGACAAAGAACCAGGACCTGTGATGTCTTCACTCATCTTGACATGAAAAAGTATATTACTGTACTGTATATAGTAATGCATACAGGTTTTTGCCAGTTATTTTTCTTTTTGTTAGAAATAAGAGGTGGTTCTTTTTTAAATGTTAAATTTGTAATCGATAAATCTAATCACATTCTGTGTGTTTTTTTTATGTTTAATTTCGATGTGAAGAATACTAATAATTTGTTTATTATTCATTTCTGCACATTTGGTGCACAGTTTTTTTTGCAGTAATTGCCTGTCTGTTTAGTTAGGCATGGATGTTGCTGCTATTCTTTTTTTCTTCTTCTTCTTTTTCTTCTGTTGGCCTTTGGGGAAAGGCTAATATCTTGTGTGTCAATTCACAGCAGGAAAACTTTTTCAATCTATATAAGGTTATTCATTTTTGGATCTTATTTTCTAAGAGAAAATAAAAAGAGAAATACATTATTTATGAACATATTCCCAGTCTTATAGTTAATTGTTTACATTTTTACAATTGCTTTGAAGCGTCTAAGCTCGATGAGTAGTTGGTATTAGTGCATGTTTTCTTTACTTTTCCTGTAATTTTCACTGCTTTTCATCTTTTGTGACAGGGAAATTGTACAATGATCTAAATTGCACCTAAATAGCTTCAAAGATTGGTATCAGCTTTGATTAACTAGTACCTCCCCACTGTAACCACCTTTTACGTGGCTGTTTCAGTTGGCTGTTTTTTTTTGTGTTTGTTTGTTTTTTACATTGACACACTGCAGGTCCCTAAGGTCACACTCCGCCTAACAAGCAGTAAAAAAATCAAGCCCACAGCAGAAGTTGAATGAGTATTAAAGGGCTCAGGATGCAAGAGTGGACCATGATCTCTGTGCACCCTAACTGCAGACAGAACTGGAGGAACCTGTGCAGGATGATGGTCGACAGCTGTTTTGATGGTTGACAGCTGTTTTGCCAGGATATAACTGGTAAATAAATAGATCATATAATATAAATGTTTCTTTTATGTATATGGTCCACAGAATGCGAACAACATTATAGTAAATAGGTTTTAACATTATAGTTATAGGGTTATGGTAAATACATTCATCCTTATGTTACCGTCTGTCATTTTGACCAAGCTTTCATTAAAAAAAAAATATCTGAGGAAGGTAATGCACATGAACGCGGAGATATATTAAATGCAGAAGGTATTTGTATCTGAGTAAAATTAGAGAAGTATATGAGAATTGCACCTAGGTAAGTCATTCCAAATTCCTACACCATAGCTCAACCTCCCTCTATTACATGACAGACACCAAAAGAGCATGAGAACTAGGACTTGTAAGCAAAATTGGATAATGACACATCCACAATATTTTAGAAAGAGTTTAGAAAGACAATTAAGCTTTTGTGCAAGTACTCCTGTTGAGCAGACATCCCACTCTGCAATAACTCATCTCAGGTAGGTCCCACTTGACCACAGTGTCCGCTCCCCTAAAATAAATAAAAGAATAAATAAATAAATAAAATAAAAAACTGTAAAAATAAAATAAAATAAAATAATAAAAATTTAAGCTGAAAATATTATACTTAATAATTGCCAGAATGCATACACACCTACAATGGTAAGTTGGGATGTGTCTGACTAACTTTGACAATATTTTGTAGTTCACTCACTCATCCGTATATACATCTATACTGCTTTATCCTTTTAACAGGGTCATGGGGGGCCTGAAGCCTATTTATATAAATCCATATTATATTGTTTTTTCTAATAATTTGTTCGTGATTTTAATTTGTAACTCCCCCTTGGGTATAGGCAAAAAATATTTCTCAGTTTCTGGGCTTTTATTAATATGCAGGAAACTCCCAGAACTTCTGGGAGAGGTAGGTTCAGCTTACCATCATTGAATTATTTTTATTAGACGTCCTTAGTTTTAAATGCTTTAAACAAAAATATGATGATAAATATAATCAAATTTGCAAGCCGAAATCAGATCAGCTATTGATCTTAGCTTATTGTTAGCTCAGTGTGCTTGATTAGTTAGCTATTTTATTCAACATTTTACAGAAGAAAAACTTTGTATTAAGATGTGTTTATTTTTTCCTATAAGGGAAAATACTTAGCTAAATGAGATACTGAGCTAAATGAGATAATTACAGTAGCTAAATGTATATGCATACAGTATGTGTATGCTAGATAGCTAAATGTGCAACTACTGTATATGAATAAATTATCGTAAGTTACATAGGAACTAATAAACCTAGATACCTGCAAACCCAAGAGCATTTGGCTAAGCTACTGTAGCTAGTGACTTAACTTTATCGTTCTTTGAAAAGTTGTTTTGACTTCAGCATGGATGATTTGTTAATTAACATAGTTGTTCGAAGAATGCAACCAGATATTATGCTTAAGGGATTTGTTAATGGATATTTAGATTTTAGATGTTTAGGGATTAGTTAATTAATTGTACACATGGTAACCACTTTTAAATAATCATGCTAATTACAGTAGGTTTTCACCAGACAAACAAGATTTCTTGTTGTGGATATTCCCATGTAATGCATTGTTGTTACACTAGCAAGCCTTTGAGAGAACCTTGGTAATGTTTTTAAATTCAGTTCAGTAAGCTTTAAAAATATTGCCGAACAATTTCCTCAAGATATATTTTCGTATCCATTCATAATTTAAACTCTTCAGATATTTTTTTTGTCATGTTTGGGGATTCCATATTTGACTTGTATTATAAACAGTTATAATAATCAGGTAAAAAAGCTACAAGATTCAGCACTTCATATCTTGAGCTTCCTCCACAAAGAGAAGAATCTTGCCAACACTACTCCAGACTTAGCCCTGAGGCCAAATCACCCTGAACAGCAGCTTTGGAACAATACATGCGATCATGGTTTGCCAATGCTGCTTTTCCTGTTGAGAGGAAATGCAAGGCCTCTAGGTGTGACTAAAAGAAGATAGCATGCTCCAGAGCACTCAAGACCCCAAGTTTATAAACTCCAACCCCTTTCCCATTTTCCAAGTCCCCTCTGAGATATGAGAAACACACACACTCTTGCTATCACTGTTTGATTCTGCTTCTCGCTCCTTTCCTCCTTTCCAATTCTTTCATTTGTCTGCCTGCATTACACCAACCCTTTCCCAGCTCCCCCCACCACCCCCTATGATCTCCTTTAGGTCGTCTCACTATAGTGAAACCACGGGCTCCCGACAACCAAGCAAGAAGTGCCACTTTCTCTTAGCACAGTGTCTCATTAAGGGGGAATGTTTGCATAGGCAAAGTTAGTATTTTTAGTGCATTTGTTTGTTTTATGATTTCTGTGTTCTCACGGCAGAAAGATAGAATGCGGGCTTTGTACGGAGCTGCGTTAAAGCCGGAGTCCTTTGCATTTCCATGGCACTGTAGGGAGGAGAGTCATGGAAAAAAAATGTTTTCTTCGCTTCTCATTATAAGTGTTTCAGAGAACGGCAGGGAGCGCCACGCTGATGGCACGCCTTTGGTCGCTTCCAAAATTACCCCTCAGTGGGCTCTGTGATGTGGCGTTTTCCTGTAAACAGGTTTGAGGATGGGTGTTCCATAGGCTTGGAAAAGTCGGTTTAGTGCAAACTTTCTCCAACACAAGAGCCAAACTTGCCTCCAGGCACTCCCTGCAAGGCAACAGTACCAATCTGTACGGGGTGAAAAGCTGAAGGTTGTTAGTGACCCAGTGAATTCAAAGCTGTTACTGCGATAAACTTTCGTGAGCATTTGCAAGTGAAGAGTCAGAAGGTCAGTCTGAAACACAGATTGATTATTAGAGTATCTGAAAATGATAAACGTCTTGTGTAAGAAAGCAAACTACAAACAGGATTAGAAAATTCTTAATTAATTGTATGTGCAACTACTGTGTGTATATATATATGGTGGCCATGTTGAAGTCGGCCATTTTGGATCCAGCTTTTGTTTTTTCAATAGGAAGAGGGTCATGTGACACATC
>JAQQZT010000014.1:11922226-11952202 GCA_030068275.1 Clarias platycephalus
CAATCAATCAATCAATCAATCAATCAATCAAGAAAGAAAGAAAGAAAGAAAGAAAGAAAGAAAGAAAGAAAGAAAGATAAATAAATAATGGTTATTATGACATTATTATACATCAGATGTTGTATGAAATAAGTAAGTGTTTTAGATGTTTTTTTTTTTTAGAATTTCATTTCAAACTTATTTTATTACTCCTTTCTAGAATTAAATATTACAATTATTACAATACCAGACCAGGGTTATTTCATGCTTGAAATAAGAAAGGAATGTTTGGTTTACTGTAATAATATAAAAACATGAAATGCTAGATAAACTTGATTATATAAATATATTGGAATTTGCTAGAAGTCATTATTTGCAGCATACACTGCAAGAATGTATATCTTGGCAAGTGAAAACGCCCATGGTCAGCAACAATACACTGTGGCATTTAAATAATGATCAGTTTGTACTAAGGGGCCCAAAGTGTGCGAAGAAAACATCCCCTACATCATTATGCCACCACCGCCAGCCTGAAAAGGATATACCCATGCTTTCATGTTATTTATGATACATTCTGACATTACCATTCGAATGTCACAGGAGAAACTGAGATTCATCAGACCAGGCAAAAAAAAAATTCTATTCTTCTATTGTCCAATTTTGGTCAGCCCATGCGAATTGTAGCCTTGGTTTCATGTTCTTAGCTGACTTTGTGCTCTTTGCTGCTGTGCCGCTGTAGTCCATGCGCACAAGGTTCAACGTGTTGTGCATTCAGAGATTCTCTTCGGCACACCTTGGTCATAATTAGTTGTTATTTGAGTTTCTGTTCCCTTTCTATCAGCTCCAACCAGTCTGACCATTCTCCTCTGACCTCAAGGTATTTTCGCTCAGAGAACTGCCACTAACTGGATATTTTCTCTTTTTCACTATTCTCTGTAAACCATGTAGATGGTTGCGTGTGAAAAATCAGAGGAGATCAGCAGTTTCGGAAATATTCAGACC
The DNA here is from genome assembly GCA_030068275.1 of Clarias platycephalus. Taxonomy (NCBI): domain Eukaryota; kingdom Metazoa; phylum Chordata; class Actinopteri; order Siluriformes; family Clariidae; genus Clarias; species Clarias platycephalus. The sequence continues at coordinate 11,923,208 of JAQQZT010000014.1, forward strand.
AGCGCGTCTGGCAGCAACAACCATGCCAAGTTCGAAGTCAGTTTATTCACCTTTCTTCCACATTCAATCGATCTGACTTCATCAGATCGTCTTGACCATGTCTACATGCATAAATGCATTGAGGTTTCTGCCATGTGATTGGCTGATTAGATATTGAGGAGTTTAACCTAATGTTGTCGCTAATGAAGTGGCCGGTGAGTGTATCTACTATTTCTTATTATATGTTCACAATAGACCAAATCTTGGATTATTAAGGACATTTTTTGACATATTGTTCTACTTTTAAGTGTTGCATCTTATCGCTAAAAGAACTAGAAAATTAATTCTTAAAAAGTATATATTTCTGGAAATAGGTTGGTTTATTGTAAAATAATTTTAACAAATTGTATAAGATTGAAGGTATTTTTAATTGCTTAGGTGTGCTTTTTGGTCATGGTGATTTAAATTAGAAAAATAGTTTGTTTTTAGTTTACGGAAAAAAGTACCATCTAAATGTATTGAAATATTGTGGGCAAACAAAATTAGAGCTGTGTAAGGGCAATAGAAAGCAGTGTCCCGTGTCCCAGGCATGTCTGGTTGAGACCAATTATAAACTTGAGTAACGGGATGAATAAAACTTTGTGAGGACAATGCACAAACCATTATGGCTAGCCCACATACACACTTATGATTAATGTTCAAATCCAGATACAGATATGATTCTGCTTCAAACCCTTTTACATATACAAATACAGCTTATATCATCGCATTACATTCCTACCACAGAGTAATACAAAGGGGCAAAAATAACCTGAGTTTGAAGTGTCTTCTGTCATACTTATGATCCCTGGTTGTACCTTTGACATCCTTGCGTTTCACATCCCTACCATGCATCTCTAGTCATCACACTGTCTCTGTGACATCAGCCAGAAGGTCTCCAGAGTGTCATCCTGTCCTGTTTTACCTGTCCATGGCCTACAGCATGCCCAGAAGCAACATTCAGAAACTATTCTCCTCTGCAAGCTGCTGGACGTTCTTGTGAGGATGTCAGAGCTACACTTCTAGGAAGATCACGGACTGTAGACGGACGTCTCACGTCAAGGCTGATTTGTGCCCGGCCCCAGGAGAGCCTAGCCTCGAGAAGCTGATGTTTGCTGTTATGATAAAAGCAGGTATGTCATCATCTAGCTCAGAAATTTCTTCTAGCTACTCCGAATTGAGACCTCACAGCTTTATTGATGTATAAAACGTCTTTCCTTTTTATTATTTAATAGAAGTAAACGACAGTTAAAATAATCACCAACCGAGGCCTGAACTTTATATGTTCGAGTTTAACACACACGTATCTCTGACAGTGCAAACCAAAATGCTTAAAATGCTACCTAAAGTTTTATTTTTTTAAATATTTTATATATCTTTTTTATTTTTATTTTTTTTCGTATGCATGTCATTTTCAAGTCTTGGCATTTGTGCTGGCGTTTGACAGGCGAGCGTTTTAATTCAGAAAGACATAAGTGTTAGTAGGATTATTTTTACATACTCTATCCAGATTAGCAATGGATGCCGAGGTATGGTTGTCACAAAAGATTTAGAGTAATAAGACAAAGAAGTAATAAAGGATGTTGTTTATTTTGCCGCCAACTTAATAAAATCCTTGCTTGCTACAGTTTTATGGAACTTATTAAGGATTTAAGATTGAACAGTTCAGGTTTACAATAGCGCTTCACTTTATTAATGTTTCCGCAGTAACACATTTTGTGTATTATGTGAACTAAACCGTGCCATATTATTACTATGTTTTTTTTTTCTTTTTCTTTAAAAAACAGCTGTCCTTGCTCCAAACCGTCCAATATTTAATTATACCGATTTTGGCATAGCATCAACTATGACGCTAAATTAATTAACACGGAATGTTATTTAGGTTATCCATTCCCAATACTGTATATTCTGCATACTAATGCTTCATGTTTTTACAGTTTCATGCAATTTAATTACTTGAGTAATCAAGTATCACTCGTTAAATAAGTATCATTAAATGCAGCAAATTTGCTGGTTTAATTTGTAAGGATTATTTAAGCCACTTCTGAGCCGGTGAATCCTCCATTCATAAGTGGATTAATTAATTTGAATCAATAACTGCTCTCTTGCCTATCTGTAGCTGCGGAGATCCAAACTGGAGCTTCTACTACTCAAGTCGTTCAGTATGTTCGAGGCTTTGTTGTTGTTGGTGGTGGTGGTGGTGGTGGTGTTCTTGCAGTGTTGTAATTAAACATTAAGCAATCAAGCAGGCACTTTATGTTGTGCAATAATAGGTCTGTTTTTATGAATAATTGTCACATTATTAAATTGCAGTCTCTTTCTCGTGCAGGTTATTAAGCCGTTTACAGGATTTCAGCCCAATTCCATCCAAAGCGAAAAAACATCTGAAGCGATACTCATTCAGGAAATATGCACTTCCTTTGCTGATCAACATAAGAATGTAAAATAATATTTACGTAATTAGAGAAGGGCAATATTTCATTCTGGCTTTGTTTACGTATTATGAAATGATATTCATAATTGAGGCTGGACTTTCTGAGAGCGGAGGAGAAAAGTATTTTCAAGCGAATCAATCAGAAAACCTGAAAATAATAACTTGACCAGGGTGAGGAATCTTTGGAGATCGTGTTGCATTTCTGTTTGCAAGTACACACATGGAGCACATGTGCCGACATAATCTGACCCTGCCTTCGATGCCGAGCTATAGAATAGCAACACCTTGCTTCCATTTATTGTTTAATCATTTGCACATTCTTCAGTAACTAAGCAGACTTTTCCTTTTTTTTTTTTTTTCTTTTCTTTTTTTCCCCCCTCTTTGGCTTTTTTAAACAAAAACGACAACATTGAAATATTACAATAACAGCAATTTTAGTGATACAGATTACTCACAGGCGGCAGGGTGGCATACTGGTTGGCACTGGTGGCTCCAGGGTCGGGAGTGTGACTGCGGGAAGTCTTCCTCACACAGTCCAAAGACATGCAGAGTAGGCTAATTGGTGTTTCCAAATTCCCAGTAGTGTGTGAGAGAATGTGTGTGCTTGTGTGCCCAGCGTGTACCCCACCTAGTGCCCCTGGCATAAGCTCCAAGCTTTCCGTGACCCTGTATAAGATAAGCAGTGTAGCGAATGAGTAAATGAATGAGTTTACTTACAGACAGCTGTTTGATAATGAAAGATTCAAATAAGTCACTTATTCATAAATTAGCACTTTGGCACAGCGCTGAGAACATTATCCGAGTATGAAGTACCGAGCGGACTTCAGAAATTTAAGGTGTATGAAAGAAATCAGTGAGGATCACATGCCTGTGTCGATATCAGAGCTGCCCAGGTAGAGTGACACTAAATAGAATTCAGTGTGCCATTTAAAGGATGCATAACAGATGGTTTACAAGAGCCAGTCTGTGTTTGCAAGGGCTTTCATTATTAAGTTGTCACATCTGTGCGAGATGGCATATTTTGTATTCACCACTCACAATCAGACAAAGTGTTTGTGAGTGAACAGAGTGTGTAAGAGAACAAAAGTAAGCGAGATGTTAAGGTAAGATATTATCCATGATATCTGCAATATTCGCAGTCTGTGCCTTGAGTTTGTAGCTAGTCTCTCTGTCATTCATTCCGCAGTTCATTTGTGTCAGTGAACAAGTGGGGAAAAAAAAAAAAAACCCTCAGACAGATTCTCCCGCCGTGTTTGGCCTGGCAGCTGATCGCACGCCGAGTCGATGGCTCGGAACAGGTAAACTTGCTGAGAAACCAAAAGCAGATGTTTTGCTTTAAAACCCCTGCTTAGATGTCTAATGACTCTGAAAGTTAAGGGCCGTTGATCTGGAACCACTTTGATTTGCCAGCAGAAATGGGCCATCGCGCTCGTAATGAGAGGCATTACCTAATCACGATGGGTGTCGTGGAAACAAGAGCTTCTGAGACCTCGTTTATGTAAAGAATAAATCACAAGTGTTGAGTGTGTAATATCCAGTGCAGACAGAGCTCAAAGAAGGAAAGAATAGAGCCTTTCACAGATCTTAGTGGCATCGCTATTGAAGAGGGGCATGTGCAAGGACAAATGCATGTGGTAGAAAGTGTGTATAATAATGTCCCACTACGCATTTAAAATTTTCTGGTTGCGTCATTTTCATTATAAATTTCTGTGTAGAATTTACTTTCGACTGTATTGCCATTGATCCTTTCTGATTTGATTTGCGCGAGAAAATATTTGTATTAGAGGCGATGCCGGGTGAACTAAACGTCCAGTCAGAGCTAGCCATTTTCTTTCACACAAACTGAAATAACTTCTTTCCTGCTCACTCAGCTCCTTTGTGTCTGAGCAACTCCGAGTGAAACGGCATCTAGCTAGCATTTTAACACCATGACATTCTTGTGTAAAGAATGCTAGCCAATTTTCTAGCATTAGCGCAGTGGGCCAATTCATGTCAGTGGGATGATGCCACTGTCAATCAGGATGTGAACTGCCATGCACACACAGTTCTGATCAGACAAAAATAAAATCTACAATTTTTTTTAAATCTCTCAAAAATAAAAAAATAAATCCATCCATCCATCCATCCATCATCTATACCCATTATCCTGTGTAAGGTCAGGGGGACCTGGTCCTATAAAGCACAAGACTGTGTACTGTACAATATGGGAAATCTGGAGATGCCAATGAGCCACTACACTGTATGTCTTTGGACCATGTGAGGACACCGGAATACTCAGAGGAAACCCAGCAAGCACAGAAAGAGCATGCAAACCCCATGCACACAGTCTGGAATCAAGATTCAAACCGCTACTCTTGGAGGTACAAGACAACAAGGCAAACCACTAAGCCGACAATGCTGCCTGATCACAAATCACAAATTATTTACATTTTAATTTATGTTTAAGATAAAGGTTATGGGTCCTTCGCATGTTCTACTAAAATAATCTGAAATGACGAACCCTACATGTTTATGAAGAACCCTACAACCAAGTCTTTTCCAGTCAGAAGCATAAGCTTTGTCACAGCCGTACTCAGGAATCCCAACTTCTCAAATATTTCATTTTCTAGTCATGGCCACTTCACCAGGTACATTTCTATCATCCTGGTTTAAAAAAAACTCATTCCTTAATTACCTCTTTTGTATATTAAGTGTTATAATTGTTCTTTGTCCGCCACCTATATTACTAGACTTGAACTGTGTGCTTATTGGTCTGTTTTACACAGTATGATTCTCCGTTTTGTCCACTTGTCATTTAGATTTCATTGCCCTATTTATATTTCTGGTGCTTTAGACAGTTTGCATTTTATTCATTATAAGCATTTTGCTTGTCCAAAACATCCAGCTCAGCACTTTGTAGTGCCGTTTCTATGTAAATGGGCTGATAATGATCTGCAATTGTGCATTCCAATTCACATTAACAGATTCCAAAATAACAATATTAATAATAATAATTTAACCTACAGTGAGTGGCATGCTGGCTTAGTGGCTAGCACTCTCGTCTTGTACCTCCAGATTCGATTCCCGCTATGGGGTCTGCGTGCATGAAGTTTGCATGCTCTCCATGTGCTTAGTGGGTTTCCTCCGGGTACTTCGGTTTCCTCCTACAGTCCAAAGACATGCAGATTAAGCTAATTGGTGTTCCTAAATTGCCTGTAATGTGGGAATGAGTGTGTGCGAGGGTGTATGTGCATACAGTACTGTATGTGTGTGTCCTGTGATGGATTGGCACCCTGCCCAGTGTGTACCCAGCCCCGTGCCCTAATTCTCCTGGGAGAGGCTCCAGGTCCCTGCGACCCTGTATACAGGATAAAGCGGTTTAGACAATGAGTGAGTGAATGAGTAAGTGAGTAGGTAATTTTACCTATAATGATATTATGATTCTCAAACTCACAGGTACACCAGTTTCTCTTTATCTATAAAACACAGTAAGTTTGTCTTAGTATGTAGAAAGGAAGACAAATAAGTAGGATACAAGTATAAAATTGATTAAATTTAAATTACACACATGCATAATCATTCACAATCGTTAGCGAAGCCCATTGCCTGGCATCATAATAATAATGTACAGGGAGCAATTATTCAGTTATAGCTCTACAGGTTAAAAAAAAATAGTAATAATAAATAAATAAATAAATAAATAATAAAACAAATCAGGCATAACAACAAGAGCTGAAAAGTGTGCATGAGTATAATTTCAGAAAAATAAACTTTCCTCTCCAACTCCCAGCGGTCAATTGGCTAAGTGACCTTTAAGTGTTGCCACTGCTGGGTTTAAAATTGACAGCGTGAGATGCTAATTGTTTGGAGAGGAGAAGCAGGTGAGACCAATGCAGAGAGTCTAGTGCTTGCTTCTTTCTATGGTGTGGTGAATTCGTGTAGATTTCTTTCCGTTTGTGTAAGCCTTGGTCAAAAAATTACAGTCTGCTTTCCCCACTGTGTCGCATATTTTCACAGATTAGATATTCCGCAGAAAGATGTATTACTGATCAAATAACACACGACCTCCACCCCCGTATCTGCTTTTGATCTCATGATGCGTGTCAGTGACAAACCTAATGTGATTATGGACTAACATATACACTTTTCAACACAAAAATGACTACAAAGTGCAGGCTTGCACATGTACTCGGAAAAAAAAAAAAAAAAAAACTAAACTAAACAGGACTATTTATCAGCAAAACAAGACATGATCTTTTGCCAAACCAGTCCCTACGAGGTTTTTCAAGGACCAAAAAGCATACTCCCACTGGTTTTTCTGTGCTGAACAGCCCCCTGTGTCCACTCTCACTCTCAGAAATCATTTGGTGGTCACATTCTGCACATAATAGCTAGCCCTTATAACAGGCTTTTAGCTATTGTGCGATTTTTAGTGACCCTATTTTTCTGTTTGAGTGGCAGACACTTTAACCTAACAGACCTTAATGCTGGTACCCTTCAGGGGAGGTAATTGCACTCTATATCCATCTGCCCTGACCTCTTTCACCCTTGCTGAGCTCCACCAAGAGCTGGCCTTTCAGCAAGGCAGCTGGCCCAAGGTTCAGCCAAAAAGGCAGAAAAACAGATTTGTACAATGATACATGACGAGCACTGCACGATTATAATTTTAAACCCATAACCAGGAGGAATGCATCGGAGTTGAAGAGCACAACCAAATCTTTAAGAATCTACTTTATACGAAGATGTGCTTCTTTCAGATTGACTCAAGAGTGTAAGCGAAAGTTGTTGATACAACATTGGTGTATTGCTAGTTTGGTTGGCTGTAGGACTTTTTTCCAGCTTTTAGCCAGTTATTATACTCGAGGTCATGATTTGTGTAAAATGGCATCCATGTACTCTGCAATGCCCCTGAGAATTCTAAACCCACTTTGATTCCAAAAAGTTCCCAGTAAACCATTTCTAGCCCAGTGCAAAGCAGTGCAAATAAGTCTTTTCAAATGACTTCAACTGAACCCTTAAAATTCCTAAAAGGTTTTTTTTTCTTCTGAATGTGCACTTATTCTGTTGCCCCACTTAAATAAAAATAGGTTAACCAACAACTAACTAAAAACAAGCAGCAGTACTAAAAACACAAAGAATTTGTCTATTAGTTACAGTATATATTTCTCAGTGAACTTGCCATGCTTTATGGTGGTGTGATTCACTTTAACTGTTTGTCATTACCTCAAGCTGGTCTCGACCAGTTTGTCTTGCTGAATTAATTAAATTAATTAGGGTGCATGGATGACAGACAATCTTTTCAGAATCATGAACACGCAGATATGTAGAAACACTGACAGCTAGCACAGCACACAGTCACATCATGGATAAACATATGGAGAGCTTGCTGTATAGCCAAAACTTTGGCAAACATCTTGGAAACTTTTTGTCAAGGACGTAATGTGATCACGCATTAAGTACTTTGTTAGAAAACGATACCGATAATATACGTTTATATATGTTTGTTACACTTAACTTGTTACAATGAACTCAGCTAATAATATTCCATCCCTCCTTCCGTCCATCTAGGAACCTCTGCTGTCCAACTTGGGACCTTGGAAGCCAATGTTGACCATTTTGTATGATCATGGTAGAACTTCCGCTCAACATTCACGCAAACATTCACACACAACAGAAAATTTGGGAACCACAATTAGCCTAATCTGCATATCTTTGGACTGTCGGAGGAAACCGGAAAACCTGGAGGAAACCCACCAAGGATGGGGAGAACATGCAAACACCATGCACACAAACCTGACGTGGGAATCGAACACAAGGCTTAGCCACCGTACCGCCTAGCTAATAATATTAGATTACATTATTGTATTATGTTAGCTACCAGGTTTTTTTTTAGACTAGTCAGTTAGATTTTGTTGCAACCGAAATATAATTCCGCAAAGCACAGTGGATCTTTCCATTGCTCAATAGGTTTGATAATGCACTTATGGCTTGTCTAATCCCATTTTTATCACATGCACCAGTGGGGCAATGTAATGTCTTGTGTTTGTTTTTGTATTCTGACATTGAATATCAGGCATTGATATTGAATGTGGTAGCTTTAGGTTGGACACCAACCAATCAGATGCACATATCTAGGATGTGTTTAAAGGAATCTTGATCCACAGGTGGCCATTGTAAGTATGCAGAAGACATTGGAGAGAAAACTGTGCAGCTGTGACTCTCCTGTTCATGTGTTTTCCACCTCTCCACCATTCCTAGTCCTCATGCCTTCATCTGTCACTCGGGACGCCTGCCGTGCCAGCATCACGCCAACCATGGCAAGATTAGAAAATTGCCCAAATAGTAGGGTGGAAAGGTATAATTGAAAATGGCAAAGGGGGCTTAATGGGGGCAGATGTTTGAAGTGAGCGCTGTACACTGTTAAGTATTGCAGAACAGAGGCAAGGCAAGCCTCAGAGGGCCACTGCGCACAACGATTACTCTCCATGTCAGGACTCCAGGACAACGGCAGGCGAAGAAAGCCTGGCAGACAGTGCGCAGACAAACAAGAACGCCGCTTAATCATGGAGATTACTGTGCCGCCACTGCTGCCATGACAGGGACTAATTGAGGGAATGCGAGACACCTTCTAATGAACATCTAATTAAAACCAACTGCATGTTCCAAGAAAAAAACTTGAAGAACTTACTTAAATAAGACAGGCGTTTTTTTCCCACCGTCTTTTATTTACTTAAAGCTTGAGCTGACAGAGATGGATAATGTACAGTAAAGGAGTTGCTATGTTTCTTTTATCTTTTTAAAAGAAATTCTACATTTTTGGATGAAAGGTTCTACAGCCATTAAAGGTTTTTTTAACGGCTGACCCATCATTTTTTCCACTTATTCTGTTTAGATGTTAAATATTCTTGTGGTCCCATAATGATTTGTCCAATATCACCTTAAAAAGAGCTGACAGTCAGGTCAACACCCTAAACCTCTCCAATGAGTCCTCTGTTATGTCAGTGCTAGCATAGAGGTCTGCCAATGTCAAACTCTAGACTTTAAATTGTGCCATAACTGCACCACCAATTCCCCAAAAATGTATCTGCTTAGTTTGTTTTACTTGCTTGGACTTGGATTTTAGAGACTGAAACTTCAGCTGAGATCATTCGTCAGTCTTATTTGTTTTTAAAGAAAGGTGTAGTTTTTTTTTTTCATTGATTTCCATTGACTTTGCAGTATGCTGCAGTTTTTGAACAAGATATCTTATTGTTGAAAAATATATTTTTTATTCCTTCCCTTCTGTTTTAAATGGAAGTTTACATTTAATTTTTCTCCACATTTTCTCTTCTATTTCCTCTTGTTTTTTTTTTTTTTCCCTTCCATCAATGCCAAAGCTGCAGGAGTGTCTGAATTGCATCAGAAAATGACCCTTTGCAGCCAGGGCATGTGACAACATTATTAGAAACATTATAATGTGATGGGGATATGGGGCTAATATGGATGGCATTGGTGCCCATTTAGCTGTGAAAGGTGGACATAACAGCACCCACTTGGAAGACATGTGTTAAAAGATGCGTGGGGTTCTCTAACTGACAATTTAGTGGTTACTTCTCCATAATTGGGATATCACCAGGCAGTTTTCCCCAGAAAACATGTCATAGTTTGGCCTGGTTTTTGTTTTGCTTGCCAGAGCCTTTAATGCACTCTCGAACAACTCAACTCTTGCATATTGTGCTTGTGTCATAGCTGACCTCCACCATTTGCTCTGGTAAATATATTACATTACAAAGTGTATAACTTTGTTAAAGTCTCTATTACTTGTTGTTAGGCACATGCATGGGGGTGTATAAATATTTTCTTTCTTTTCAAATCAATCCCAAACAGTACAAGATAGCTCTTCCCCAGCCACAATTGAGTTTCAGTGAAATGAAATATATAGAATTTTCCATCTTAAGCACAAGTTGTTTCTTTGTGTTGTGGGACTTTAATTCAGGGGTAGGCTGTTGGTCTTGACCACTAAATATTGGGTTTTCCCATCTATTTTTCTCAAGTGCGGTCCAAGACAGTTAGGCATACTGCATTCTCTATCATTTAGAATAATCTGCAGAAAAAGAATAACAAAATCTGTCACATGGGTCTCTTGATGTGGCAGTAAGTATACTCTATACCTCATTATCAGAACACAATTTACATACAGAGCATCATTAATCGTATATAATTATTATTAGTGTGTAACGCTTAGTGGATTTCTATAGTCTGCGATCAATAGCGGTAGCGATTATTTTTGCACCTCATTTTACTTAAACACAATTAATCTAAACATACAGTATAGAAGGCTATAACCATATGGGATTTTTATTTAATTTCATTATTGTGTACATTTTTTTATTTAATAATAATTTTGAATATGCTAAAAATATGAAACATGTAAAAGGCTTCACACCTCAAGGGTCAAGGGTTCAATTCCTATTATAGGTCTCTGTGTGTCCAAAAACATGCACAACAGGCTTGTTGCTGTCTCCAAATTGCCCATAGTGTATGAGTGAGTGTCTGTGCGAGTGCCCTGCAATGGACTGGCACCCTGTCCAAGGTGTAGCACGCCTTGTGAGTCTCCTGTTATGCAGTATGAATTAATAAATTAACAAAAACATCTAAGTAGTATGACATTTACAGGATCTGAGTAAGTCTATACACATTATGCCAAGTGCCTGGAGTTTGTGTCATTTTTTTTTTCCTTTGCTAAATTGTGATCCGAACTATCTGCTACACTGATTTAGTGAAAGTCAGCAAGTAGCCATTAGATGATGCCTTAAGGTCTAAATCCAATTTTAATTTCACACTGCAGCTGCTTTTAAATGATGACTGATGCTGCTGGTGTAGCTATTAATTGATAAACACAGAAATTTACTTGAAACATCTAAATGAGTCTTGCTTAATCAAACACTTTTTCGAATTTCTCCGTGCACTTAAGCGGCTAATGTGTTTGACATGTCTTTCAAATCATGATAGTTAGTGAGCTGGCTGATTGGCCAGGCTGCCTCTTGAAAAAGGATGCCTGGAGCCGTTCGCTTGCTGGGTGGAGAGAGAGAGAGAGAGAGAGAGAGAGAGAGAGAGAGAGAGAGAGAAATGAGCCTCATGAGTTGATGCCTGTCTAGAAGTGTCCGCTGTATTGAAAGCTATTATGGGAACATTTATTATGACACCTAAATTGTCAGATGCAAAGCACGGCCAAATGCACCATGAAATGGACCTGAGAAGACCTTACTCTTCACACTCCATCTGTTCTCCCTGCCATGCGATCTTCTGAGCGAGAAGATGGAGCTGCCAAGAGTCCAAGCTGGAGAGAAGCTGAAGGCTTTACATATGTGAAGATGCTATATACTGAACTTAGCTGAAAGTAGGTAGCCAATAAAAGTAAAATTCTGTATATTTAGAATAATATCTGCACTATGTGTTTTATAGTCAACTATTAACTGTTGTTATATGTATTGGATCATTTGAGGTCAGGATCTATGTACAATAAGTGACATTTTATTAGCCTTTATTGAAGATTCTTAGATGCTGTAATATGAACAAATTGTAATTTAGTTTACAGACAGACACATTACAGTAATTCTAGTAATCCTGTTGCAGTTAGGAAATTGTTCTTAACCTTTAAAACACAATTCAAGTGGCACGGATCCTAGCCACCAACAAAGCATTGGTTTTTGGAAATGTCTAGTAGATCCTGTTATCATTATCAGTTATCATGAATAAGTTATACAATAATAAGATAAAGTATTATTCCTTTTAAAAAGCGTAATTTTTTACCACTACCCGAATATGGGAATGAAAATATGCTTTAAAAATGTTCAACTCACAGATGCTCATATTCTTTTCTTCTTATTATTATTATTGGTGATTATTATTGGTGATAGAACAACTGATTAAACCATTAAATCATGTGATCAATCATGTATCTGTGCTATTTTTTTTGCTATTATTTTGCTTTGTATCGTTGGTTAAAATGAAATATTCATCATATTACTTACAAAAAAAATGTCACTCTATGTATATTGCACCATCCTGACCCCATATTTATTTATTTATTTATTTATTTATTAAAACATAGGAATGCAACAACAACAACAAAAAAAAGTTTAAAATGGTCCGTATTTTAAGCGCTACTGAAACCTAAGCAAAGATTTAGCTCGAGTGTCCATGTGTGCATAGACTTGTGTCACCCTGGTACGCATCACTAATACAACATACAGCATATATGTCATTTCAATTGAATCCAAATCACTGGAATCAATCTACGATACCGAGATGACCTCAGTGAGAGCCCTTCACTGATTCCCCTTGCCTAGAGGTGAGTGCCTCCCATCTAATTAGGAGATAAAGGCTGCCACTTACCATGGGCTTCGGGGCTTGTTCAGACGCACATACACAGATACAATCGGGTTACCATGGCCACCTGCCAGTGCGTCCGGATCGCAGTACATCTCTATCAGGACTAAAGGAACTGCGTCTGCCTGGCAGCATTATGCAGCCAGTGGAGAAAAAAATGGTATTTTTAGCATGCATTGTGTTTTCTCTACTTGTCTCTTTAGGTACTTTGTGCAAAGCAAGTGATATCAGCATTAAAGACATGGACAGCCCTATTAAAGGTGATTAAGATAATATTTCTGTTATTGTATTCGATGATAATGGATACAGCGACGAGCATGATTTTATTAATAAATATGCTTAAGAGTTGTTAATGTGTAATGTCAGAAGTTGACATTTTTTTTACCAAAGGCTGTAGGTTTTTTTTGTGCCTTTAACAAGACAGAATCATAGCGGAGAGAGAAAGATCGAAAGGGGGGTGGGGGTGGGAACACTTCCATTCATGTAGCAGCAGGATGGTTGTCATCAGAGAGAGGATCTTGGTGCCAGCTTGTGGCTGTCTGTGGATGCTGGCAACTGGCGCAGTAACGAGGGGGGAAAAATAGGCCGAGCCACCAGCAATAATCCTGCCTTCAAAAGATCCAGATGGCTAACCTTTCAGTCAAAATATTGTTTTTGGAGGGAGGTGTTCAGACTCCCACCCCTCCCTCCACTCTCTCTCTCTCTCTCTCTCTCTCTCTCTCTCTGTCTCTCTCTTACTCTCTCTCACCTGCTGTGTTTTATCAGATTTTGGGGTCCTCCTCAGGAAAACAAACAGTACTCATCTAAATGTTCCGGGGCTGTATGAGTGGGAAAGTGTATTTGTTGGGGATGGTATGTGTGTGCATGTGTGTGTGTGTGTGTGTTTGTGTGTGTGTGTGTGTGGAGGGGGATATGGGCTCCTCTCAGTCTCCTGGACAGGACACACACAGAGCGACTCTGTGTGGAGAAGAGGGCCATGACACAGCTCACACCACTCAGCGCCACGGATAAAGGGCTCTCCATGGGCAAACATACACACACAGAGTGATAGAGAGAGAGAGAGAGAGAGAGAGAGAGATGTTAGCCATCATCAGGAATGAATCACTGTTAATATTAGCCATTGTTCTGTAATTATTATATGTTTGGAATAATATCCATTTTGCATTTAAAACTCATGCCAACAAATGTGCACTATGTAATATTTTGCTGCTATTTTAAATAAACACAAACTATTCTGACTCCCAAACATTAATAATCAGCCAGATTTTAAAAGCTTTAAAAGTTGCCACCAGGTTATATTGTGTTACACCACATTAACTTGGCACTAACGGCGCTGTTATAAAAACAGTTGTAAATCACGCTAGGGTCCGCGTGAATCTGTCAGTGGCTTTATCAAGATAATTAGTCCTAATTTGCTGTTGATGATTTAACTAAAATTCTAATTGAGCCGGAGGCGTCCTCTGGAGGCATGCCGTTTTGGACTTCCTGTTGCTCCCGTGTCGGCTCCATAACCGTGGTCAGCCTCGTAAATTAGGCTATATGAGGCTGCACTCATAGACATACACTCACACGTATACACAGGCACACATGTACACAAACACGTATATAAAAATTATGTATGCTCCCACAGGCTTAAAACAAAACCTGCTCTCATTTGCTCTCCTTCTCCGCGCGAGCACACACAGGTCGAGTCAGGGTGCTCCACTGGGGGAGCCACGGTGGCTCCTGTGGTCTATGGCTGGGGCGTCTCGGCCTGTTGTGCGTCGCCGCAGTCGCTCTCGCTCCTCCAGAGCCGCGCAGACAGCCAGGCTCCTGTGAGCTGCTGCAGTTGCTGTCCCTCTGAGTGGTAGACACAGAACGCCTTGACACAACGTCGACCAACAACAAGCACAAAGAGACAGATGGAAAGAAAGAGTTATGTGCTAACAATTTAGTCGGGAGAATGTTTTGAATGATACTGTATGTATAACGTTTCCATGTCGAATTGAGAATGATGTACGAGCAGCATTCTAACAAGAAATAACTATTATTATGGTATGCTGTACAGTATGTTTTTAAAACATTGCAGGAATGTTATTTTGTAGCAATACAACCTTTTAAATATAAAACTGCTATAATGTTCAAGGATTTTATCTCGGATAGATATATGGCTCAGATGTTTTAGTTCTTTCTTTCATTCTCATTCTATATATTTGGTAAATTATATTTTATTTCTTTCTGTCTTGTACTTTTACATACAATACATGATTTCATACTATTCAAAAAAGCCCCACATTTTTTAAAGGGTAAAATATAGAATAAAGAAGGACAAAAAGACATTTAGGATAAAGAGACATACATTAAGCCAATGATGCCTAAATTTTCCTCTTGTTATTACATGTACAAAAAGAAAAAGAAGATTTTAAGTAATAAAGATTTTTACGACTAATATAGCTATAATCTCGCCTGAGCATTATCTTCGAGCATACCACCTACAATCCTGCCACTGCTCAGAGCCGCAAGTCCCCACTGTTATAACAGCAACTGTGCATTTTCATGGCTTTTTGTGCTGGTTTCACATCAATTCCATCCCCATTACACTCACGTAACATTAGCCACCTATAACAACAATGATTCCGTCATACTAAAACAAAACCACCAATGGGTTGAAATCCCTTGGACCCTGTAAATACTATTACAGGGTCGATACAAATAGGATGGTCCGAAGAGAATGGGATTTCCCGGACCCAGTGGGAATTCTTGTTTGATGCGGGAAAGACGAATTCCGCGCGGTTCTGCTATTTCTGGGAAAGCTGGACTCTAATGAATATTCCTTCGGAAAGTGCGTATGAAGGCGATGATAGGAAACAGTGCTAAAGCATGCATTTTCAAGGGTAAATAAATGACAACCGATCAATGTGACATTGGATAGTTGTGGTCGGAGGGTTGGCATACCTAAAACGTACCGAAATAACTCGCTATACCGTAACACGTTTTAATTTAATTGGACTAATGCCGTCTATCAACCTAGCTGAATGTTAAGGATGAACTATATACATATCCCAGTTAGTGGATTTCACAGAATGTGGATTTGTTTCTTTCTGGCATGCTCTTACTCAAAGTGGGGTAGGGGTGAGCAGTAATCCTGGGCATGAATTCCACCAGTGACAAAGGTCTGGGTGATACTGATACCTCTAAAGTACTAAATATACCCTCTGGCTTGGAGTGGCATGAACAGGTGGAGAATGGGCAATGCCAACTGCTTGTGTCTCTAGACCCCAAATCTTACAGGTCGCTTTTTTTGGCACAGGGTGTGTGTTTTTGCGGGCTGGAGGGTGGGGGTATGGTCTTCATGTCGAAGTGTGTGTATGACCCCCTGTTCAGAGGCGAAAAAGGATCCGGGGAGACAACCCAATTCGGGTGCTTACCGTTCAAAGCCAGCTGGTCTGGCTTAATTAATGCAGGACATTTCTTTTTTTTGTTAAAATATTGTGTAGTCTAGTGAATGTTTGATTAACCTGGCCCTCAGCAGGAACTGGAGGGTGTGACTTCCTGGAAAAGCACGAAAACGACACGGGTGAGTTTTTCTCCCCCCCCGAATTTCCCCTTCCTCCTTCCACTTAAGCTGAGTTAAGAAATTGTGTCCGTGGAAAGTTTTGGCACAAAATTACAGCTAAACACTGAGATTTCCTCCTGGTGTAGTTATGTTAAGGGTACAAGTTTTTCATTTAACTATTATTCATATTTGGGATTATACAGCTGTGAGACAAGTACAGGGCTTGGAATTTATCTGAAAATGTGCAATTAGAACTTTACATGAAATGATTAAGTGCAGTGATGTGATGCTATATCAGCATGCATTGGGGTAAAGTTTTCATTATATTAGTCTAGCATCGATGTCATATATTCTGAAGTCTAATGAGACACAAGACGCCCCACAAGCTTCATCAGATTAAAAAAAAAAACAGAAACACATGGGAATGTGAAAAAACGTATGATAAAAATATAATAAATTGGACTCATCATGGGGACCACAGTCTACATTTGTTGTATCTATCATGTTTTAGGATCTAGAATTAAAACTCAATTTGTGAGATATTCACACAAGGATCTCTGATTATCTAAGAATATATCCGTGAAGAGACTACTTTTTTTATTTTACAATCTTGAAAATGTGTGATTTAGGGGAATTCTTTTCTTTTCATTTTTTTTAATACCCTAGAGTCAATTAGTGTTATAGCAGCCTCACTGACAGCGGTTGTATTTTATAGTACAGAAAGTTCGATGATATGAATCCCAAACTAACATAGAAAAATATATTCAACTGTACGCTTGCTGCCGAGGTTTTATATTCACATGGGAACATCAGAAGGTGTTATGGAAATATAAAATATAAACCTAAAAATAAGGTTTCTTTCTTTTTTGCAAATAAGTGAAGTGTTATGAATGTTTCTTTGCCACATGGAGAAAAAAAAAAGCGCACTTGATTTCATTTCATGTGAAATGATTAAATAGTCTTTTTGAGCCTTAGTATAAAATTTACCCCCCCCCCCCCCATTAAAAAGTATACTGTATAACATTATAAAAAATGTGATTACAATACATGATTATGCAAATCAAATGGAAAAAAAAACTTAATTAATATTAACTCACTCTTCACCCCATGAACATACCCAAGATTTATTTACATTCACGGAATTATATTTGTGATGCAGCATTTTTGGAAGACGTACCACTGACAAGATCTCTGTCATCTAATCCCTTCTTCCTGGGTGTTCAGGCAGTGCCGTGTCGCTTTCCCTAGGAGACAGAGGCAAGGCAACTATGACCCAGTTTACAAAAGCTCCCCTGCTCCTCATTTGAAAGCTTCCCCCTCCGTCACACAAATCTTTGATCAGAACGGCGGCTGGGGAAGAGCGCTGTTGTTTTCTTACAGCTAAAAAGGTGCGCTCTTTGCCGTCGATCTTCTCTTGGCCCTTTGAGTCGCTATCTGGCGCCTCAATGGTAGCGGTGTAGGAATACTGTTCGTTTTTGTGTGTATGTGCTTACCTTTTTCAGAGTTTTTTCAGGCTTAGATTGATTGATGATTTTCAGCGACTGACGCTGTTTTTACAGAACAATTTTGGTTCTAGCATTAACTACTGATTATACAAACAGGTGACCATGATAGTAGAACAGTAGCCCTGTTTAAAACTCAAAAGTAAAACCTGTCCTGTTTGACTAAATACATCCATTAATCATGAAACCCTGTTGTTGAAACAGTAAGGACCCCCCCCCCCCCACACACACACCCGTCTATTTATATTAATCCTAGTCGGCATTTGGCTTTTGCAGTAGTGACCATGTTGCCTTTTGCAGATCCAGATGCCACCTTCTTAAGTTACACGGCCCATATTATAGTCTGTCAAGTAAGTATTTCATGTTTAACACAATTTTCTACTTAACTATGACATATTAAACACATGGAAACAGTCACAGGGATGAAATAGGGAGAAAAAAGAACTTTCTCCCATAGTATTGAAATATGACTGCGATGACAGCCATGTTACTGTAATTCTCTTGTCTCTAGGTATTCATTCATTCATTCATCATTGCTGGCCTGGGTCATGGTAGATCCTGAGCCTCTCCTTACCTTGAAGTACCTCACACACTCATTCACACCTGGGGCTTTATAGGGTCACCAGGATGTTTTAATAGGTGGAACGAAACCAGAGAACCCGGAGGAAACACACAGACCTGAGGAAAACATGGAAAACTTCATACAAACCATTCATACAAGGCATTGTCAGACCATCAAATCAAGTACTATGTCTCTATGTTTGTTTTTTTTTGCATAGATTTAATTTAATATTCAATAACAGGGTCGTATCCAAATTCCCCTGTTTGTTTCTTCCTTTCTTCTTTGCTTCCCTGCGCATCTTCACCATGCTCTCGCAAAACATGAAACTTCCCCACCTTTTGATCTCAGGCTAATTTCTCTTGCCTGCCTGATGTCTGATCTTGTTTGAATAAGAATGAATCAAGGGTGATTCTGATGCCACAAAGTGGTTTAGACGGCGCCTGGTTCTGTCAATCTGCCCTGCACGAGAGCTTGTCTGACTGCCGTGTCATGGCGAGTTCCTATCCGTCTACGTTTACTATGAGAGAACCTCCATATCGCCTGTGTGGGAGGAAAGTCGAGTTTTCCTAGCAGCAAATGGTCCCAGATGGCTTTAGATTCTTATCGTTAATCAAGGGTGAGTGGATCTCACCGCAAACACAACTCCAATTTATTTGAACAGCAAATTATTGGCCCTGGCAGGGTTTAGTAAGGAAATCCAAAGCAAATCTTTACAAGTGAATTAAAAAACTACCTGAGTCATTAGAACAAATACACAAACTGTCATCGTAAAAGTCAGCGAACGCATTCTGAGCATGCCTATTAACGAATGTTAGGCGTGCGTTACATGCTGCGAGGGGTTGTGTTATAATATCCAGTGCCATGGGACTCCCTGTAGTACATATGTTCCCGTCTCAGGGGTCATAGGACCTTAAGGCTGTAGTGTCTCAGCCTAGCAGGAATCAAGGCTCAAGGTGAGAGGAGCTACATGAGACTGACTCTTCACCATAGACTGAATTATTCAGCAGAGGGGGAGAGTTTTCTTAACCACCTGAAGGGTGTCGGGAGCAGTTGGGTTAAAGCAGCACAATAGCCCCTTATATACTGTATTTCGCTGCTGTGCTTCTGTGGTCGGCCAAAGAAAGGAAGAAAAAGAAACACAGAAAAAGCAGAATAAGAGGCAGACAGGGAGCGTGAAAAAAGACATGGGAGGGGGGGGTTCGAATATGAAAAAAGTCAAATAGAAGCAAAAGCAAATAAAAGGGTGGTGTTACAGATGTTTAAAAGTATTATAGCTTTCATTCAAATGTCAGACAACAATAAATGGCGAATTATTAAAATCCTCAAAGCAGCTTGTATGATTTATTTGAAGCAGTCCATTTACCTTACTGTGGTCTAATTTTATAGCACGTACCATATATATACTGTCTGCTCCAGCAAGTAATGTATGGCCAGTTTAGTTTATTTGCCAAGATATGTAGGTTTTTCCACTGCATGTCCGTAATACACAACATCTGTCAGGCCATTGCACAACCTCAGGAAACACCAGTTGGCCCTTGAAGTCTAGAGACAGAAAAATGTGGCATGTTGGCATCTTTTTTAGTGCCACCATTATGAAAAAAAAAAAAAAAAAAAAGAACTAGTAAAACAATATAACAATTGTGCAGATTTCACCTAGCTTATGACTTTCCAACCGTTCAAAAGAGGAAAAATCATTAGAAGCGTTTTTTTCCCCACTTTTTTTTTTTCATGTGAGGCAATCGGCGGACAAGGGGAACTTTGAGTCTCAGGATAAAATATACAAAGAAACCACCATACTACACTAAAAAGAAGGAGAGGAACTCAGGAAGTTGTAGAAACTTTCCTTGCGAGCATTCGTATTTCTGGCAGGGTTGGATTTTTCAGAGTGTGGTGCTTAAGGGCAAATACGGCAAAGCAATATTACTGTTAACAAGATTTTTTTTTTTTTTTTTTACTGTAATAGCCAAAAGTTCCATAATTGTAAGAGTTTGGACATAAACTGTACTTTTTTGGGGGACTCATACAGTTTAGCTGCATTTAAGATAATTTTTTACAAATACTAGGCTAAAACTAAGGGTTGGAAAAGCACTGCCTACATCAAAGTACTTTCTCCTTTAAGTTAAAGAATATATTATACTGTTAACATTACGTTAGCTTGCAGGTTGATGTATTTTCATAAAATAGTAAAGATGGATAGCAACCATCATCAAATAGGAACTGTGATACAAAACACAAAATATCCAAATAATGCAGACGAATAGCTATGAATGGAACAGCCGCAGGATCCGAGGCAATTTCGGGATGAAATGGAGACACTGTCTAACTAAGAGAACTTCAGACATATTTGCCTGATGAACCCAGACTTTCAGTCTCCATAAACACTGAAGTCTTCATGACCTGCTTTTGCACTTCAGAGATAAGCTGGAAATAGATGCACACTAACCTACCATCTGGACCAAAGTTAAGGTGAACTCGAAGTACTGTACATGTTAATATATTAATTAAGACACATCAACTATGCTATGTGTTCAACATATAAATTCAACATCATGCTCAACTGGAGTAAAAATCACTGTAGGTCAAAACATATTTGAGCAGATTTATGGAAGTTTGACTTGGATGTCTTCAAGAGTTTCCATATGTGTATGTTAGCTGTGTAGCGACAGCAGCAGCAAATCAAGCTGGCAGCTCTCAAAGGACAGTGTTGTCATGTGGCCCGTCCATGCTCTGCCAAGTGAAGGACAAGCGCAGATTTAAAGAGTGGTACCCTGAATGATCTGGCGATACAGTGATCACAATGTGACTTTATACTATTAATGAATTCACCAGTGTGCTGCTTGTCCTTTGTTTATCATTAGAAGCAAACCGTAACGTTATTGCCACAAACCACTGTTGGCTACTATGGCTGGCGAAAGGGGAAAATTGGATCTGAGATCCTACTAGTTGGAAAAATCAACTTACATTAGTCATTTATCTAAATGTCAACCTCTTTAACCCAATCAGGCTTACACACAGTACCAGAAATATTTTGCTCATGTTTAATTTATTCAAAGATGCTCTTATTTAACACCAAATAAGGGCCTGTGTAGCACTGCCCCATCAAACCCTTCTTGATACTTTTACAAGGTAATTTGAATGCAATGCTCCAGATTCTTCAAATGATCTGTAAAACATGATGATACATGCTATTATAAGATCAACATGTCGAACATGTTGTGAAAGAGTTTTGATCCTCATAAAACACAACAATTTGCGGACACCTAAAATATTTATTTACTGGAATGTTCGAGTAAAACTGGGATTTTTGACTGTGCAGAATAATACACAGTTATGAAAGTAAAAACTCCTATTACTACTTTATTTCTCAATATATTACCCTACTACACTACTGCACTAATGCCAACATTTTGCTAGTGCTTGGATACCATCAAGGTAGAAAGTTTTCCCAGTACGCCAGAGACATGATCGGACTGCCTGCTTCAACAGGAACTTTAATGGCCCAAACATGTTCAAATCGCATGGAGCAAGGTCAGGACCGTATAGGGATGTGGCAATAATACACAGCTAAGTTCCTGTAATATGCAAGTGGTGTTTTTGTGTACAGTTCCCACAGACAGATGTGTCTCTTCCACAGGTTATCTATCCATTCAAAGATTAGGTGTTTTTCTCTGCGGCTAGTCTCATTATCATACTGTGATTGAAATCTTCTGTAAGTGTCAGTCGGTTTTACACCTTCATTCATGTGAAATTTTATCACAAATCCTGGTTTGACTTGAACGACCCCCTTGTATTAAAGCATGACATGTCTTAAGTTTACATTTAACATTCGAGAAACATTTATCTCCACCCTGTAGCAGGTCTAAACACAGATCACCTTACTAGTATCTCTTGTTTCCTCTCTTGAAAGACGAAATAAATTCATCTTTTTATGTGACTGAGAAGAACAAAGCTCTCATTCCTCTTTAAGAAAACAGAAAAAAAAAGAATTTAGCATGGTTACAAAATGCTGACAATGGAGACGCTTTTCATAAAATGTTAAAGAAAATGTCATTATAGCAACGTTTTTATGCATTTTAATCCACTTGTGGAGTTTGTGGAGAGCTTGCAGTACAAGCCGTTATTATGTATAAATGATACCATATTAATATACAGTACAACAAGCACATTATTATAAACCTGTGATCTTGCTTGTGGTCATTTTAATGCAAGTCATGCTCCATGTTTTCCAAGTCACCTAGTATTCAAGTTTTATGAATTTGCCTCCAATGATGATGATGTGTTCTGACCTGGCCATGGATTTCGAATATTAGACTTGGAAAGGGGTGAATAAAGAGACTTTATCCAGCTGCTTCTGGCTGCTGCAAGTTACAAATTGGATTTCAAAGCCAATTACACAAAATGTATATTCCCATAAAACATTAAAGTTTATGTATGATATTTCCTAAATGCAGCTATAGTACCTGATTATGAACCAGAAAGATTGCAGTTATTCTTCATTTTGTTGACTCCTTATTTTTGTATTCATGGGTCTGTTTATGAAATTTGCGTGGGAAACACAACCCTCTTTTGGCCTTTCATAAAATTTTCTTTAAGTCAAAGTTGCAGCTATATTTTTGCCTTCCAATACTTACAAATGAAGAAGTCAGGTTAATGATCTTAAGTCATGATCTTGATAACTAGCAAGACGTAAAAAAAAAAAAACATTTCTATGCATTTATATATGAATTTGTATCATATCGTATTCAGAGTTTTTAAAGCATATTGAGTGTTATTTGTAGCACGATGAGAAAAAAAGATACATTATTGAATGACATCAGTTAAACTATTTCCATTCTAAGGTGTTGAGTTGATGGACAGAATCGGAAAGCTCTAGACTGCCCCCACTGGCTAGGGAGTGTATTATGCTCACTTTCAAACTCCTTTAACTTATTTAGCAACTCCCAAAAGAAAAAAAAACACCATTTATAAATCCTAGGTTTATAACAAGATGAAAACTTTCTGAAATTTGAAAAAGTATTTTCATCATTGGGTCTAGCTGTATAGTGGCAGGGTCTTGGGGTGAGTGGGACAATGCACAGGTGTACTGACAAGGGAGATAAAGACTTCACCATTGTTCAGTTAACTAGAACAACACAAGACTTTTTTTTTTTTTTTTGCAGAGCATGAAACAAGGGCGACAACCCGAACAAAGGTGTAGCTGGTGTTGCAAAGCTCATAGTTCATCTATAATGAATCAAAGGAGTGGTACTGATGGATGTGCGGTTTGCCCAACAGCACATGCTAATTACTACATTTATTCTGACTCAACCTCACAGTGATATGGGCAGCACAAAAAAAATAACTTTAATGATAAAAATAGTATGTTTTGCACTTTCGACAATGAAGTGCTTTTCAAAAAAAAAAAAAAAAGTTTGATTTTATCATGTTCCAAAGTAGTTTATTAGGAATGAGGTAGCATTGTTGCTGTTGTTGTTGAGATGCATTAGAATTGCAGTAATGCACAAAACGTTACCAAAATAATAAAGTACAAATTTTTAATAAATCGTAAACAGTCATAATAAACGTTTTCCCTCACTTGCCTATATTAGTCAATAATCATCATTATTATTACAATTAAAGGGTATATTAGTAAGTCAGGTGCTTGCCTGCCTGTGTGTAATTTTTAAGCTGTACAATTCCATTTTCAACAAAGAAAATGAGTTTGATATTAATTGCGCAAACTCTGACAGCCTTAAGTATTTACAAGTGCACAGATGGGAAAGCTATTTTAGTCTACTTCTAGAGTCATAGCATTATTATGAATTTCACCTATATGAAAGGGAAGAAAAAGCAAAGCATATGTACATCATTAATCTATTTATCTATCTACCTTGATTATTAAAATTATTATCTATCTTATTAGCTTCTAACTAATTAAATATTAAAGAAAACAGTGAGACATTTTGCAGGCATGGTTTTTACTCTAAGAAAAAGAATTACTGAATATTACTACACAAGTAAAGAAACATTTCTATCCTGGTGGGAGTGGTCTCTTCCAGGATGTCCCCACCCATCACAAGGATGGTTTAGAAGTATTAAAAGGATACAAATACTTTTGGAAGACTAGAGATCCAATAGAGATCCAGAAACTTTTACAACTTGACACCTTAATAAGACAACCGATGTTGGTTTTCTTCTAATTTGTCACCAGTCTGTAGATGATATAAGAACAAGTGGGGAGGGGGAAAAGGAGAGAGAGAGAGAGAGAGAGAGAGAGAGAGATGTGTGTGTGTAATCTTGCTGTTGTCTCTCCAGTGCTGCACTGCTCAGTGTGAAGACTCTGATTTGAGCGCTTGACAACATTATCAGCTTTGACAGCCAGATTGCTTTTCACATGAGCAGATTATACACATGCACATACACACAGTACAAACACACGCTTGATGATTTCTGTTTGCTGAGAGGAATACACTGATGTTTATCACGTTCTAAGGAAATAGGAGCCTTGTTCTTCTTTCTTCCTCCAACAAAACCCATTTAGCAATGTGCTGTTACTAATATGTGCGTTATGTATAATGACTGGCCAGCTGAAGAGCAACACAATGACACAATAAGACCTCCAGTGGTTTCCAGTGGCAAGATTAAAAAATAAATAAATAAATAAATAAAAATACAGGCTTAAGAATTATGGGATGCTTTAAATATTATTCTTTTCTGGACAACTAAAATCCTCACATTACTTATATTAAGCAAATGCATCTGTGTGTAGGGTAAGTATATTAGTATCAAAATGCATATACAGTATGGGTATTAATAGCATATGAGACATGGTATGTGGTGCAGAATTTATAAGTGTATTTCAGTCTATCAACTGAGCCAATTTCAATATTTAACCAGATTATTCACTCTAAATATACAAGCATGACACGACTGGCTTTTGTTTGCCTTATTTTTATACATTATATATTTTTAAACCAGGGTTCATAAATTTTTTGTTCACCAATTTACCAAATCCTGTTAAATGAGTAGGGTACACAGAAACCTATAGACCTGATCATAATCAAATATTTTCGTATTTATTTACAAGCACAGTAGAAGCAGAAGAGGTTTGACCGTGACATGATCCTAAGACATTTTTAAGCTACCTTACAGACATGTGCTTGTGATCAAGATACAAACTAAAGATTGTTGTACTCTGCCATGTTACCTTAATATTTTTTTCTGTTACAATTATGACAGTTTAAAATGGAAGAAGAAAGAGGAGGTCTCTTAGGAGTCAAGGCTCTGGTGTAGGATCGCTAACACACGGTTCACACAAAGAAATACCTAAGGATGATAAACCTGATCCTGATAGGACTTTAACTATGCAGATCCCCAGTTATACAACTAGATAAAGAGATCATAAACAATATGGCCTTCGCTCCTGACAAAGGATGTTATGAGTCCAAGGAACTGTTAAGGAAAATCAAATCTGAGCATTGTAAGCACAGATATTCTTCTCACATTGATTTCATCTAGGTCCTTCTCACCTCATACCTGCTGTACTGTATGCACAAGACAGCTCAGCATTTTCTATACTGAGCAACCTGAACCCTACTACAGAATAATTTGTTTGGTTCTTCCTCTTGTTTCCTTCTCTGCCAGATGCCAACCAAGACAAGCGCGAGTGCACGCTGAAATCCAAAAGGCGTTTCTAGGGTGGCTGCATGCGTGACGATCTGGAGGAGTGAGTGATTGAGCTGAAGGAACTACGAATGTGGTGGGTGAGACATAAAGTTTACAAATTCACAGGAAAGTCAACTAATAACTGCCTTATATCACTGCCTGTGCTTTACAAGCCATGAAACTGACAGAAATTTAATTAGCATTAACACTTTAGGTGTACATTATAAGCCTGGCAGATCTTGTGGAAGGATTGTGAGGTTTAAAGCAGCTCAGTAGCTGTTGAAACCACAACCTATTGATTTGCACGCCTGAAGAACAAGAGGAAAGGCTTCTCAAGCTCCGTAGGAGTTGCGACCCAGAGGTGGGATCCCGTGTAAATTGATATCAGCAGGTCCGGTTGCAGTCTGTCAGGCAGATTACCTGCCTTGTTTAATTCATTAACCTGTTTGATGTTTTACCTCTGACTCTAGCTTGTCTGTCACTGAATTACACTAGAAACATAGAAGCTGGATGTAGCAATGCAATATTTCTGTGAAGAAATATAGAAACACACATCATTGTTTTCGGGATCTGAGGAGGAACTGAAAGAACTACTACAATTATGGTTTCTGTTCTCTCATCATCCTCTCAGTGTTATTATACAATCTTAGTAAAACTAAGTCTGTGGTCATGTATGAAATATTCCAGGATATTAATTAACCTCAGCTTGACTTGTCTTTTGCATACTGTATTAACCGGGTAAATGTTTTTGAATCTCAGCATGGTCGTTCATGTTTAGTATCTGTGTCAGCTGTAATCAAAGGAGATAAAGGAAACCTGTTAAAAGATGAGTTGGGGGATGGAGATAAAAACCTGGAAACAGTCATTAAAAAGGTTTCAATGCCTCTAGGAAAGGATGGTGTCTACTGCGTGTAGAGGTAATAATAATAATAATAATAATAATAATGTGTTAATGAAACCCTAGGACTTGTGTTGTGTAATTTAGTACTAATTATGTCTTTTATAAAGTATGCATGCGCCATATGCATGCACTTTTGTCTGTCTTTTGTCCTCCCCTGAAATGAAAGACACCCTGCGGTTCATTGTGCAAATTATTCCTGGGCCCTTATGCGTTTTTAGTATAGCAGCAAGATACTCAAAGCAACAGTCATGGTCTTTATATGAGTTTGAAATGTACATTACACAGCAGTAGCTTTCCCAGGTCAGAGATAAGCCACTGAAGGTACAAAACCGTACTCCAGTGGCAGTGAGTGCTGCATTAATTGCACACACGCACACACACACATTAAGTTAAAAAAATATTATTTATACTTTTTACTCACACTCTCATCCTGTGTTATACTTTTTAGTGTTTTAATTTAAACCTGGCAAGGTGTGTGAGTGTGTATAGTGTGTATAGGGGTACCTTTAATGAGAACCGGGCTCAAAATTAGAGTCAGCTACGAATGCCTGATCATACAAGGAATTTGTTTCAGGTTTAAAGTGCATACTTACAGTACACTCACAAAAACACTAAACTACAGTGCTGGACATAAACACAACAGTGACAGAGTTATAGGATACACAACCCTAATGACAGATACCACATGAGTGCAAACATAACACAATCTTAATGAGCACTCACACAGAACACTCTGTAAACAAAAGACATTCTTACAAACCACTCACACAGGACAGGACCCTTAATGTCCTTAAGGGCCAGGAATTAATCTTTTATTATAACTTATATTAGAGAGGTGCAAAAGATGTACCAAGTAACAGTGCATTTTAGGATCCTTATTTGTGAAAGTGTACACTTGTGTATAAAACTTCAGGCCATCAGCAATGTATTAAAAAGGTGTCCGGAGCATGCTTCACACTCTTCACCAGGTATGAGGCATAGATAGTGCGTTCATTAAAACACGGGAGTGATGTGATGTGATGTGAGCCCGCCCCCACTTCATGAGTAAACCCGATTAGTTGTCGTGGCGCGAAGAGGGCGAGGGAGAGGCACGCGCCGCTGACTGAGGGGGAGAGAAGTGCACGAGCGGAGCAGAGCTGAACATCCTTCAGCTGCAGCCTCTACCGGTAGACGCGAACGGCGCGAGAGAGACACACACATACACACTTAAACACACACATATACACCAGCTTCACGCGACACTGCCGCTGCCGTTTTCGGTTCACACAAAGCGACACTCTTGCCCGCGTGGCGTATTGTTTGTGTTCCTCTTCTTTGTTTTTTGTTTTGTTTTTTTGTTTTGTTTTTTGAGTTTCTTCCAAATCCGTGGTGGATTTAAAAAACAAAAAAACAAAAAACAACAAAAAAGCTAAGCGAAGGTCCCAAGTCCACCCCGGTTTCCCAAGACGCCTTTCCGCGTTCTGTCACTCCGGCGGGAAGGACGGACGCTCCACCGGCTACATTTCATACAGAATGAAGTAAGTAACGTCACATGACAACGACAATAACTCTGTTTGCGTCTGTACTTCTTACGAGTTACAGTTTGTGTGTCTTGTCACTGTAACGTGTGTATGTGTGTTTTAGCGTTAGAGTTATCCAGGAGCTGAGTAGACTCTCGCGCGTGCCACTTCCAAATAAAAGTTGTTAGGTTCTCGTGCGGCGACCGTTACATCGCAGCCCTCACGCGCCGCTAAATTAGCATTTTTAGCACAAAATACAGTAGACACTTCGCCTATTTTTCTGGAGAAAACTTAGCTTAAAAACCTTTAAGAGGTCTGACCCTGACAGATAGAAGTACATGAACGCTTAAAACGCCAAGAGGAAACAGGAATTATATCTTCAGAGCCGAGGATTAATATAAAATAAGTGATTTAAATGTAGACCAGCGCCTTTAATGGCCTTATTATTACGAATATAACGGGGAGAGATGAACGGGGTCACAGCACACACCGGTGTTACACTGCTTTGCTCACATCTTCTCCTTTTTAACTTATTCATGGTAAAACCCTA
>JAQQZT010000014.1:11954830-11994495 GCA_030068275.1 Clarias platycephalus
TGTGTGTGTGTGTGTGTGTGTGTGTGTGTGTGTGTGTGTGTGTGTGTGTGTGTGTGTGTGTGTGTGTGTGCATGCGCTTGGGTGGAGTCCTGTGAGGTGCGTGCGGGGAGGTGGGGTGGGCGGCACGGCTGTGCAGGAGCATTTTTGTCTGTGTTTGTGTACGCGCAGACAGAGGAGAGCTGTGAAAGACGACAGAGCCTACTTGAAAGAGGCTGTGTGATAGAGAAGGCGGTGCGTATTGATGTGTGAGTGAATGTGTACGTGGTTATGAAGACAGCATGACTCCAGTTTTCTCATCCATGCGACCCACATCGAGTCCTGAATCTCGCTGCACTAAGAGTACGGCCGAAGTTTCGTTCGGAGTAGCACTGTAAAGTACTGAAGGAACCTCCTGTTCGCTCCTGGGCCTTCTGTGAACACGCGCATGCATGGCACTGGGTGGTCTGAAAAGTCAGAACTCCTGGCCTTCCTCACGACTATGTAATATTACCAGTGATGTCCGAATGTCCTGTTTATGCACAGTTATGAGAGAGGAGAGAAGAATGGGAGCAGATAAGAGAGAAACACTGAGATAAGAATTTGTTTAAATATTGAATCAAGCCTACAGGCAGAAGCCTCGAAGAAGATAATATTTACTTTTTTTTTTCCGTTTCTAGCAACTAACGCATATGTGCTTATTGCCAATGTGAGCATCCAGTAATTAAAGGCGCCAGACTCCCATTTGAGGCCGTGTCTGTTTGTTGATATTTTATTTTTGGTAGCTGACCCTATCAAAGAAATGAAACTTAAAGGCTGATGACATCTCAGATATAAGCTTGAACCAGCTCCCTGAGATCCTGGCTTTGTGGTTATCCCGAACACTTGGCGAAATCCTCGTGATACTGCCACACCTTCTTTTTTACGCATTCAGCGTAGTGTATGTGTCAAGTGCACCTTTCTGCAAGGGAGACTCTAGGCAAAGCAGTAGCATGTCACAGAACTGTCGCTGTGCTGGCTAATGCCCAAGAAATGCTGAAAAATATGAAAAAAAAAATATGCAGAAGGAAGTGTGTATGGAGGGGTATTAGAGCGGGGGGATGCTGAAATATTTTCCAGTGAATGTAATTTATCTTTGTCAGTGGGGGCAGCATAGCCCTGTCACTCTGTAACATCCTCTGGTGGAAGTGAAGGAGGGGGACAGAGGGCCTTCTGTGTTTCGGCCAGGAGCAGCATCCATCTGAAAAGCCGCCGTCAGACCAGCGCGGAGGATATTTTTAGTAGATCCTGTCTCCACAATGGGCTCGGAAGGTGGAGGCCCTTGAGCCTCTTTATTTATTTATTTTTTTCAAAAGGAGGTCGTGACGCAGTTATTTTATCACGTACTGTAGTCAGATTACTGAGTAACTCTACTGGGACGAAACACGGCAAACGTGAATCACTTTTCCAGTTCAAGTGTGGAGTGTTAAAAGGTAAAGTTTTTGTTCAGTTTGTGGGTGGGTTTTAGACAGCGCGTGCACTGCATTAGTTCAGGCTTTCGCGTGTTTTCGCAGCACACACCTGTATATACTTCTATCTGCAGCTTCATCAGCGACACCCTGTCATCGAAGCAGGGGGCTGGAGTGGCAAGAGAAAAAGATGCGTAGCAGTGGACGTGCTCTGTGAGTGGGGCAGAAGAAGGGAGTGAGAAAGAAAAGGAAGGAGGGAGAGAGAAAGCGGAGAGGCGTGTGAGGGGCTGGCGTTATGACACTTCATGCCTTTGTGTTTGGGGTGGCTGCTGTACAGGGCCCTTCAACAGGCTGTCACCTCGCGGCCCATCAAATCAGCCTGCTTCTGCTTTTGCTTCTGGCTCTTTCCTTCGGGCTGCTGTAGCCTTAAATCCGCACAGAGAGAGAGAAAGAGAGAGAGAGCAACTTTAATTCGTACTTTAGCTGATTAATAGAGTTTTTTAAAAATCATTCAAATTGTTTGACTTTGTGAGATTTTCTCTCAAACAAGTATGAAACGTCGAGAGCAACACCGCCGCTATAGAATTGTCATAAATGACTTTTCTGAGAAGTACTTATGGTCTGCACTGCTGTAAAACTGATTAACTCCATTGTTAAGGTAACAAGTAACTGATTAGATTTTTCATTTACTTCCGTCATAGTCAAATAAAAATATCATTAGATTTGTTTTATTTCAATTAGGACATAAATGTTGGCGCTTATTTAGCAAAACGAAATATCTTTTGCTTTATCATGTATTGTGAAAATGTCTCGCCAATCCGTATGTGACAAACATCTGAGTTTCCATTGTACTTTTACACTTTTTTTCATTTATAAAATTGCTGAGGAAGCGAGCAGGCCTTTAAGAGTGTGAATGCAAATCGATCAGCGCTGACTTGCACTCTGTCCTTCAAAATCATTCCTTTTCTCAACAATTGTTTACAACAAACACTTTGCACCTTGTTCATCATGCGTTGAACAAGTTTTAAAATAGAGTGGGCAAATTAAGCTTAATAAAGATGTCTCTGTGAGATTCTTTCTTTCTTTCGTTCTTTCTTTCTTCCTTTCTTTCTTCCTTTCTTTTCTTGTCTGCAGTGTACTTTGATGTATGACTTTTCTTCCAGTAGTTCCTCCAAAGTGCAGCCAATGATGTCATTAATTTTATTACAGATGCACTGTCTGGAAAAAGGAGAGAAGGAAAGAAGGGGGGGAGAGAGAGAGAAAGAGAGAGGAAATGTACAGCGCAGAGTTGTATGCATAATGAATGAGAGGAGCACTTCATTTGAAACTTCAAGGTTTGCTGGGAGAGCAGTAAAGAGAAGAGAATGATTAGAGCAAAGAAAGATTAAAAAAATACAAAAAGAAGGAAGGAGAGAAGGAGAGAGACTGAGAGAGAGAGAGAGAGAGAGAGAGAGATGCGAAAGTGAGAGGGACCTTGCTTCTTTCTGAATGAGTGGACTTGCGGGGGTGGTTGCGTTCACCTGCAGCTGCTCCTGTAGGCCCCAGTGGAAAAACAAATAACCTTGTGTGGTTATAACCGTGTGTGTGTGTGTGTTTGTGATGCGTGTGTGTTCAACCCTGACAATCAGGGAGCACCAGTGTCAGAGTGCAGGTAGCGGTATTAAGCCTACTAGCTTGCCCGCGGCCCGTGCTTCCTAAACAGCGCCGTCCCGACAGAAATATCTCAGCCGTGCGATTGACTTTTCTTCCCCTCGTGTTCGCCCACGCTCGGCTCGTCCCGTGTGCGCGCCGGTGGCTACCTGTGTGAGCTCGCAGTATTGTCGAGTTAAAAATGGTCGCTGTATTATTTTTGGACCAGAGCTGCGAATAGGTTTATAAATAGCCGAGGAAGTGAGGGGATACATGCCGAGACTCTGGCTACCTTAGCAGTTCCGCTGAGATCCAGCAGCCGCGTCTCTCTCTCTCTCTCTCTTTCTCTCCCTCTCTTCCTGTTTCTCATGCTCTTCATTTGGTCTCGCTCATTTTATATATACGTGCTACAATTTTTCCCAACCACATAAACCACCCCTGCATGTTTTAAAAGAGGTGTTAATAAAGGCAAGCTCGCATAGATGCAATCAGTTTCATGTCCACAACATATGCCTTATTTATTTCTATACAAGAAACATTTATTTCCATTTCTTCATAAACTCCGCGGACTGAAATCCGCTTGCTAAGTTGCTCACCCACCACCTATACACTAGGTGTGGGTTGATATGACAATATGCTGCTGTTATTGCAAGAAATTACATCACGTTATGCTTTTTTGCGAACGCATTGTGGGGATCGTGTGTATATGTAGAACACTGCAAACTTCTTAAAGAGTTTTCAGCCAGCTGTAGAGAGCGTGAAGGCAACAAGCTCATGAATAAAATATTATAAAGCTGATTAAACATACGGTTCTTACAATTTGCCATGGCTTTGTTGGCGCATTGCGCGTTTTGCAACTTGGTGGCAAGCCTCAGTACAACCAAAGATTGAACTACACGCGCAGAGTACCGTGTAAGCGTCTTCAAGCATTGTGCTGTATTTTTGTCATTTACGCCCAACTCAGGAAAAGACTACGATGGAATATGATGTAAGCTTTGTGTTTTTACTCCAAAGACATTTCAGGGTGTGGCTTAATATTAATATCTGTTTTCCTGAAAATAAAATGCTATTTACATGTACTGGGTGTAAACAGCTTTGTGAGAGCATTATAATTTTTTAATCTTATTATTCAGTAGTCTAGCATATTCAGAATTGGACTTGATTGAAGGTCACTTTGAAACGATCCCTACAGATTCGCACACTCTGTACGTCTCTCCTCCAGGGATGTTCTTTAGGCCAGTGAATCGTGATGAGCTAGAAGGACAGAGACAGAGACACTGACAAGCCGAATGATACAGAGAGATACAGAGTGGACGACGTGCCCACTTCCTGTCACCTTTGAAATAAATACATCTGACTAAATACACACAGTGTTTGGTGTTTTGTTTCAGGCCCACGTGTCCGCTTTTGAGGGAACGGAAAACTGCACTGAAAAACAAGCGTCCTGATTTAGGTATTTCCTCTCCGTGCTCTCGGGCCGAGGCTGACACTTGACTTGGTGCAAATTAAAATCAAGTGTCCTCGTCAGGCTCTATTGCATTTTCGTAGTAACTAGGCAGTCTTTTAATCCTCCCACCTCCTCTCTCTCATCTATCCATCTCACTGTCTGCGCCTTTGTGTGTTAATTAATCTGGCCGCATTCAGAACGCACGTGATTGTTCTTACCAAGCAAAGGAAAGTGCCTTATTTTCTTTTCTTTTTTTTTTAAACAGAACGCTGCCATGCAGCATGTTGATGACCCATTTCTCAGATTGTTCAGAAAACAAGAGCAATATGAAATCCTTAGGGATTACCCTACACAGCAGCAGAGCGCGTGCAAGAGAGACAGTGAGTGCAATAGAAAAGGAAGAACAATTGTTAATTTCCAGTGGGATGTGGATTTGATTTATTTCAATTGCCCTCTTCTTTCTTCTCAATGCTACATAATCACCCTCACACACACTCACACACAAAACCCCCTGCATCTCCATCCTCCACAAATGTTAGCACGGATTAGCTTTCCGCTGTTGCGATAGCCCCCTCGGTTAACTACATGTGTAATGAGTTGTTT
Source organism: Clarias platycephalus (assembly GCA_030068275.1). Classification (NCBI taxonomy): domain Eukaryota; kingdom Metazoa; phylum Chordata; class Actinopteri; order Siluriformes; family Clariidae; genus Clarias; species Clarias platycephalus. The sequence goes on from JAQQZT010000014.1 coordinate 11,959,934, forward strand.
ATTTGGGATAATGCGCAGCAGGAGCGCTGGCCCGAGCGCTGCAGCCAGGAGCAGACCGAGGCACACTGACTCAGAGTCAGGGATATGTTGGAGGAAACGACGACAGAGAAACCGGGGTAGAGTTATCTGTGCGAGCAAGGACTGACGATAAGTCAGTGGGTTGTTTTTTTTTCTTTTTTCCGCCAAGTGAGTAGTCTCTCTTGCATTCTCAGTCCAGCCCGGAGTCAAACGACCTCAGGACTTTTCTCAGGGTGGAGAAAGACAGAAAAAAAGGAGGGCCGATAGCTCGGAAAACACACTCATGTCAACAAAAAGGGAAAGCAAAGTTCACAGAAGAGGGAATGAGGGATGTGTGCCCAGCAGTGGTGTAAGGGAGTGGAAAAGACTGTGGGTGCGAGTAAGGATGATGGAGGGAGGGAGGGAGAGGAAGAGGAGGGAGAGACGGGTTCTGCTATCATTAGCCGAAGGGGACAGGCGAGGTTATGTGAACGGTGCAGCTGGAGAGGGTGCAGAGGGAATTGGTGCATGTCTCTGCGCTGAGTGGCTGAGGCCTTGTGAACCAGCTTCCCTCCCCCTTCTACGCAGCCTGCACTTTCCCAAAGCAAGCCAAGAAAACAAAAAAAAAACTAAAAAAAACAACAAAAAAAACGAAAAAGTAGCAAAGATGGAGAGGATAAGCTTCTGGAGCGGAGTCCAAAACACACATACATACACACTTGATTTATACACCACTGACTGTAGGCACTTGCCTCTCCTTGTTTTCTCTCCTCTTGTTATCAGCCGGATCAAGAAACACATGGTATTCAGTGAGAGCTAGCGATTAGCGTCAGAATAACAGTAATTAGAAGGGTCATTATTTTTGATACCCTCCCCCAAATAAAGATGTAGTAGCCCTCTTTTTCTTTCTTCATTTCAACAGTTTTTGGAATCTGCCTTGCTGATGCCCTGCTTCATGCCTTTTTTTTTTCGCTGGGCCATTACGGAGAAAATGAACAAGAAGCACAAGGCAAGGCTAATCAGCACAGAGCATCAGACAGGCTAAAAACCCAAACTTTCCTTGTCACCATTTTGTGATCTCATGCAAGAAAACAGAAAGGAAAAAAAAAACAAAAAAAACACGCCTGCCACAGCTGCGAGACATGAGAACACTGCAAAGGAGGCTATGCAAATGTGCGCAGGCCTGCCACCGTATCCGACAACAAGGAAAAAATACGTACACAATACACATCATAGTTCACAAGCGTCTCCTACAAAAAAAGGCAGAATGATGCTTTGAGAGGAAAAGTGATATAAAATATGTCGCGGAAGTTTCTCTTTTTTTTTTCCTTCACACAGGAGGAGCCTCTTGTAAAAGGCCAGTTAAGGAGGTAAAATGTAGGAATTATTTTACAGACACGATGTTGAGTTCACTTACAGATGTTTCCAGAGAACAGAGAAAAAAAAAACATACAATAAACCGTACAGATTTTTCAATATCAGTCAGGTCATGCATCATTTGCTGTATGCAAAAATATGAGGACTGATGTGTTAGTAATCTGGAGATTTGAAACTCACTCTGAAGGTCTGTGTGTTTGTAGGATATGGGCGTAAGTCAATTTAAAATGTTTAACCCGCTCTCCAGTCTCACTCTGAAGTGTTCAATATCAACACATCAAATCCAACCTCCTCTCTCTGCTCCTCTCTCGAGCCTTTACTTGTTTTTTTTTTTTTCCTTTGAAAGTTTGGGTCTGGTTGATTCGCCACAGCTGTGTGGACTCTTTAATCAGACGCTATCTTTTTTGCCCATTTACCCCACCACCCTTTCACTGTCATTCCCCCCCACCCACCCCGCTCATAGGCCTTCCTTTTCCCCTAACGCATTTTAATTGGTTGCTTTCTGTGACAAATTACGAGGGCTCGCTTTGATGAGGTCGGGCCGAGTCGTTGCCAGAACGGAGCGCGCCCGGCGTTTGCGGCGTTTGCCGACTTCTTTCACCACTACAAACACGCCGTGGAGTGGAGAGGGGGAGATGGGAGGAGGGTTTGCCGGTCCCATAATGAAAGACTAGGGATTGGGTTGGCCCCTGGGGATGCCATATTCCTTCCTTCACACTTTACGCCATGGGTCTGGAAGTATCAATGCCATTCTTAGAAAGTTGAGATGAGTTCTTTGAGTTTTAGGTGTTTTTATGGTTTAAAAATAGTGTTATGATCTGACTTGGTCAAGTGATGAATAATGAGTATGACAGCATGAAGAGGATATGGGTTTTACTTTCCTCATTACTAATAGACAGGAAATGACATATAGAGAAGTAGACTCACGTAGATCAGTTGAGGGACAGAGCAAGAATAGAAGAATGTAAGGGGGAGAGAAAGAAAAACGGCAGCCATGTTGCTTGTTTAGACAAACCCCAACTGTAAAAATCAGAGTTAAATGATGCGAGAGATCAACAGTGCAGCAGTGCTCTCGACAATCAGCCCAATCAGCTCGTGGTAATGCTGAAACAATTGTGACATCATGGCGGGAAAACAGGAGGCGGAGGGATGACTGTATAGCTTTTTACAGAAGGAGAGTTTACAGCCTCTGCTCGATCTAGGTTACTTCATTTCTCTTAGGGACCGAGGAAAGCAAGAGAGGAAGATAAGGAAAAATAAAAAGCCCAAGTCCAAGTTATGAAGGACATGCTTGTCGAAGAGCCATACGTTTGTTTCTCTTTTAACCTTAAAAATGTCTGCAATGAAACGTAACGTCTAACAATGACCTGTGACTCTATAATGAATTTGTGTCTTTCATTTAAGTGATTGTGCTTGTATATTTTGGCGCTGGGTGTACATTTTTGTACACTGATTTTGAAATATTTCCCCGTCAGGACCTGCTGTAAAAGTCACATAGTTTGTTTACAGAGGCAAACTTGAACAGATAAAGGAGCAGTTGTTACAGTTAGAGTTGCTTATTTACTTAGTAACTTGTACAATTGTACTAGATTATGCATTTAATATAAATTACTAATCACATGGAAAAAAGTTTATCACCCAGGAATGTACATGTGTAATATTGTCAGATTTATTCCATGTTTTGTTTGTTCGCTATAGATATACTGCAACTAAACCAAACTTTCTGATAAAAGGCACTTTTACCATCTTCAGTGAATTACTCAATAGGAAAAAAAAAGAACTGTGCAATCACTGAACATGCTGATTGATCGGGATAAAAGAGAAGGTTGCTTAACTTCCCTTTTCTTCCTCTCTCTGAGCTCTTGGCCAGGCATCAGAGGGAAGAAGAAGAAGAGAAAAAAAAACTCAATTTCTGTAAAACACTTCAATATCAAGTGCTTAGTGGCTTACTGTACATATTTGCCTCATGAAGAAAAAAAATATATAGAAATATATAAATGGGAGAGGAAAAGAAGAGGCAGAAGTGAGAAGGAGGTAGTTTGGCACCCGCTCTCTGAGTCTCTGAGCCACGTTAGCCTCTGGGCTTAATTGAAGCCAGGAGGGAGCGTTTAATAATTGCTGTCAGAAGATCAAATTTAATTCTCTTTTTCACAGGACTGCTGTAGGGTAGGGTGAAACAAATTGTCATCGGAGAGCTCCAAATGAACAAAGCTTTTAATTAGTCTGATTAGAATGCTGGGGTGGTGAGGGGGCCAAGGAGGAAGTGGCTGACAAAAAAAAAGAAAAAGTGCGATGAAATAATCAGAGGATCATCTAAGCCTGGAGACATGCCTCAGCCCCTCGATGGCCCTCCGACCCGGCAACAAGGCGAACATCATAAGATGCTCTCATCCTTGGGTGATATCATAATTTGCCGATGTTACCAGGCCTTGTCTTTTCCAAGTGACACGGCTCAGGGGCAAGATTACTCACCAAGCTGACATGCTTGTATTTATTCCTGTCTTTCCTCTTCACTATCCACAGCTTTTGTTTCACGCTGATCAAAAGTGAACTCGTGATGTCCTATCTTCTTTTTTTTTTTTCTTCTTATTTTATTGTGCAAGCCTCCAGCAGTGCTGTGGCTGCACCTGGATCTGGAGCCACTGTGCATGACGTGGTAGTGGTTAGACATTTGCTGATAAACACAGCTCTGCTCTTGCAGATGTGTGAGGAGAAAAACTCAAATGCCTGGTTGTGGTTCTTTAGGCAAATCACACATGCATCACTATTTTCCTGTAAAAAAAAAAAAAAACTAAAAAAAGCCAATTAATTGCAAGTTCAGCATTTTTCCTTCTTGAGCAGGCTCTCATTGATTTCTTTCCCACAACCCATGACTTCCTTAGCATTTAAAATTTTTTTTTTCTCCTGTCATTTTTCTCGTGTCTAGCTGTATCATGAACTCCTCATCCACAAGTGCATGCAGTAAAGCGTACAGCGCACTCATTTCAAACAGCTCTGGTTATGAGACACTTCCTTCGCTCTTCTCTGAACATTTTGAAGGATTTCATTTTAGCATCCAACGGACAGTTATCGTTTACAACGCTTATACAATAAACTTTGTATCTCAGTGTCGAGCAGCTGCCTCATCCCTGACACATGTATCCAGCCACGGCGTCCTTGGGCGGCTTTGCAATGGCTAACTGACAGACGGCTCTCACCTGGCCTGTTTCACCCATGCTGGGCCACACTCACTGTTTACTGACTGAGTGAGGGACAAGGGTGCTGTCAGCGCCCCTTCATCCGTCCAACCCTGTTGCTCCTTTGTGTGGTTCCCAATGCAAGGCCGTATTCCCTGAACGCGAAATACAGTAAATTTGTAAGATGTGAGATCACACTTTGTTTTTTTTCTAAAACAATTGATTTAACTGTGGAGATTTAGGAATCAAATCTTCTCCTCATTTGATAAAACTCTGGAACGCCTGGTGGTATTTCATAAGAAGTCTGCAATGTTGTTTCACATAATAATAATTAAACCAAATGCACAGCTGATTGCAAGAGAGACGGAAGCGAAAGAACAGACTGTATGGTGTAAAACCTTTCCTTTTTTCCATCGAATCCCCTAATCTCGCACGGAGACTGAAAAGACTATTCACCAAATATACCGGGCTGCAGGACCGCAGCTCATCCATAATTTCACACAGTTGCTAATAAACTCACCTCTTTTTTTTTTTTCATATAGATTTTCGCACGATTTCTGAACATCATTAAAGTTTAGACTACAGGTTTGTTGTGTGCAATGCCGAGACTGAAATCTGATGTCATTTAGTGCGTGATTTTTTTCAGTTTTTTTTTTTTTGAAGACGGTTTGTGTGTCAACTTTGTCAACTCTGCTGCCTTCTCGGCCCACAATCCTTTGCGTCCCGCTCTTGCATCAGAAAGTGGCCATTTGGTCACGGTCAGCGGTGGCGGCGGCGGCGGCAGGAGCCTCAACTCAACTCTTTCTTTCTGTTCATCTCTTCTTTTCTGGCTGGGAGAAGGAAGCGCAGGAGTTTTGGTTCCCATTTTTTGCTCTCTGGAACAGTTTAGGAAAGGAAGCACCTTTACACCTTTGATTGTCTGTGGTTGCTGAAGTCATATCCTTCCTCCAGACTCTGTGTTTGTGCGAGTCTCTGTGTGTTTCCTGTTGCTCTGTCCAGTTGTGTTTGAAGGTAAGATCGTTCCTGAAATACTGCTGTATGAAGATTTAAATTTTTAAATGTAAAAAGTTTTTGTCACGTTCATCTTTCTCGAGCGCTAAACAAAACGGGGGGCGAAGACAATTCAGGTGCTTGGTTTGTCTTTCACTGCAGTATTCAAACATTGCTTAAGACCCACACGTACAATCTTCCTAAAGCTCAGAAAGCGTCATGCTGCAGAAGCCCACGTTTATAAAAGCCCAGTTCCTCCAACGAAATCTCCGGGTTCAGGTCACTCATCTGGTTGCGTGTTGGATGGACAGCTATGGTAGCCATTTGTCAGAGCTCGTATCTCTCCCAAACAGCCAGTATGACACTTAAGAGTCTGTGCATGTAATGACATTACAGAGACAATAGGCCTCCCAGGATCCACTCGCTACGGCCCGCCTGTCTCCCCGTGCGCCATTAACTATCGCTGATAAACAGCTGCCTGTCTGCAAATAAGTGCATTAAATAAAATTGGCTCTAAGAAAATAAACGCAGTTAGGGGAGGAAGAAAATGTGCTTCAGGGATTAAGCGAGAAGAGGAAAAAAAAGACTTCCAAGTGTGAGACTTGACTAGAGATTGTCCTAACATGCAAATTATTCAGAAGATCCATTGAAGCCGTTTTTTTTTTTTTCCTTTCTTTTTTTTTCTCGTCTCTTCAAGGAAATGGGAGTTTATTTGAAAAGTGCGAGGGTTTATTTAACATATCGCACACCTCCTAAAAGGTTTACTTACGACACTGTAATATGTTATTTCAAATCTCCTCGACCACATTTCCCCGTGAGGATAGAGGGGTACTTGCCTTTTCTCAAGCACATGCTATTACCAAATACGCAGATGTGCAGACGAGAGAGAGAGAGAGAGAGAGAGAGACGACCTCGGTGAGAGTGCGAGTCCAGATGGGTAACAAGGTATTCGACGTGGCCTGACACAGGATCCCGCTGGAGATTTCCTAATCATGATTTAAAGGTTTTTTCGACCTGTACGCGTGTTGTTGTGTATTAGGACTGTAATATGATACGATACCGGTCGTCGTCGTCGTTTCATCAGTGACGTTTCATTAACAGCTCCTAACAGCTCATGGCGTCCTAATGCACTTAACCAAGTATCTGATAAGCAAGAACGAGAAGTCATATTCACTCTTTCAGGACTTTGACAAATACAATTGAGTGTAATTTTTTTCTTCCTGCCTAAGTGGAACACTTGGGAATGAAACGACCCAGAATTGCGCCTGCTTTTGTTCGTACCCGTTGCCCTTTTAGCTCCAGTTCTCATCGAATGAGGGGGAAAATGGAAAGAAAGAAGAAGTAAAATGCCTAGCAGTTCATTACATCTCTGTACTGGCACTCGTTTTTTCTCTTTGTTTTTCTTTGTTTTTTTATTATTCCCTTCTCACTCTCTTCTTCTCCAGCATTCTTATTTGTGGCGCTAAAAAAAAAGGTGTAGTTAACAGATGGGAGGGTCAGCAGCACCACTTCTCTCTCTCTCACTCTCTCTCCCTCGAGAGACCTGGCTCATCTCTCCCTCTATCATCGTCTCGGTTTCTTCCATGTTCACTTCATGTTTTACTCGTTTCTGCTGTCCTTGCAGTCACACTTACATAAGGACATTATCAAACTAAGCTTCCATCGCTGTCCTGTGGCGTCCACTGTGACCTCGCTCGCACTAAGCCAAGGATCTCACTCTTGGCTCTGTCTTGTCTTCCTCCTCCTTCTTTTCCTCCTCATACGCTTTGGCCATGGATTAGTAAATTGGCTTAACAAACTCTGTCTCTCTCTCTCTCTCTCTCTCTCTCTCTCTCTCTCTCTCTCTCTCTCTGTCCTTTTCTATCTCTGTCTATATGTTAGTCTTTAAACACACACATTGTCTAACACACCCAGTATGCTGCTTGTTCTCATCAGGGCAGCCACACTTGTGTGGGAAGATCAGTCTTCCCAGTGTGTGTGTGTGTGTGTGTGTGTGTGTGTGTGTGTGTGTGTGTGTGTGTGTGTGTGTGTGTGTGTGTGTGTGTGGTTGACAGAGTTGTTTTACCAGCTGTGCTCATGTCTACAGTAGTTCATCGTTCTAGTGTAAATTGGATAGCGCTCATCTGTGGCAATCTAAAATGATGGTGATGATGATGATGATGATGGTGTGTGTGTGTGTGCTTGAAACATTAACTGTCTTGCCATTTCACTACCGCTTAAACATTTTACTAAACAACCTGACAAACCAGGAAGAACAAACGTTTATTTAATTAACTCCTTCGAGTCATGCACACTGCTCATAAAGCAAACAAGCTCTCTGATTTTAGTTTTTAGCCTAATTGTTCGCCCGACACCATCGAGAACCAGATAAATATTTACCCAGCAATCCGGTTGTTATCACCAGCTTGTCTCCGTGTTGTTTTGCTCCTTGTTTAACAGTAGACCTTCAAACAATCATCATGCTAGCTTTAATTCCGCCACACAGGTGCTAATACGCGTTCTTGCTAACAGCTCTGGCAAAGTGTGACGAGCGGCGCGCGGATGCTAATAAAGCGCAACACTACCGAGGCTCAGTATTAATAGAGACCACAGAAGACAAACACCGACTGATTATTAACAGCACTAAATTTTCTTTGTCTGCACGTGTTCGACAAATGGGTTTCGGGACGGTCAGGAGAAATTCTAATGACTCGGTGTAGAATTTTATGCCGTAGCCACATGGCATGATGATATGGAGAAAACCCGAGACGCAGCGATTCAATCGTGGCAACGTTGCAATCCTTAGCAATGCAGACTTTCTCCTCTCTAACACACTCACTCTGATACGGCGACGTCTTAACACCAATCGAGATGCGGAGGGTTCGCCCGTGCGTACGTCTCATACTTAAGTTTCCGAAATCTGCTTATCAAAGAAGAAGAGAGACAGATATGTAGACAGAGTGACACGTCTTTCACACGTAGCGACATCAATGTCTCCGAGTCGTTCTGGCAGCTGCCTGGAAACGTGTTTCAGAAAGAGCCGGGAAGAAGAAGGGAAAAAGAGCGAGGAGGAAGAAGAAGAAGAAGAAAACAAGAAGAAGGTGAACGATAGAGGGGTTTTAATGCGACACCGCTGACAGCTTCGCTGCATTACACCCAGCCTAAATAATGGGATGCTCATTTGCATAACGAGGGACGTTATCACCTCTACTGTCAGAAGAAAACACAACAACACTTCTGCTGCTCCTCCCTGAGATGAATTGGGTTGGCCTACTTTACAGCGCCGGGGAGGTGCACTCAGCGTACACACGCGCACACACTCTCACGCACACACACACACGTATGCACATCCACATACAAGGAAAAGAGATAGCTGTTTGTGTTTCCTAGCTGCCTTAATATGTCTCAGAGATGAGACGGTTTACGGAAAGCCCTTTCAAACCGAGGGGGTCTCAGCGGGAGAGATGAGCCGTGAAGTGATTACAGGATCATGCTGGAGATAGACTTATCGAGTGTGTATCGCGAAACAAATCTGAACAGCTCATTTTTTTGTCATCAGGCCCTTCTCTCTTTAGGATCTATTAAGACATGAATTGCTTGTCATGTTCAACCGGAGAATCAAATGCAAAGTCAGTTCATTTTATTATTAGATCAGTTAGTTGTCCTTCAACTTGTTATACATGTGGCTGCATTTTCTAAGGCTAGGAAAAAAAAATAAAAAACTAGATTCACGTGCTGTTCAGCATGGCATAAATATTACATTGTGCGTGTGTGTGTGTGTGTGTGTGTGTGTGTGATTAGAGCCGGTAAGTTCGTGTCACCTCGTAAAAACCTTGTCAAAATCCGCGCGACTGCCGAGAGAGTGTGACAGTGCCGTCTCCCCTCGTAGTCAGTGCAACGAAGTGCCTCTGATTTGCATGATATCGACAGTGAAAAAACAGAGCTCTCTCACAAAAAAATGTTGACGGATCCTTTTGTCTTTATTCGCCATCCCATGTGCTGAGATTATGCCTCTTTTTTCTTCTTCTTCTTCTTCTTCTTCTTCTTCTCCTCCACTATCTGCCATAAATCGTTTCTCTGTTTCTTTTTCTCTCTGCGTTATCACAGGTACAGCTGCTGGAATCTTTGAATTGAGTGGAGCAAGTACAGAGAAGAAAGCCTGGTTTGAGGAAACACGAAAAAGCAACAGCAAAAACAAGGAGAGACAAGGCCATCGATTTATTTGGTGAAACGAGAGAGTGAAGAAAGAAACGGGACGATGGGGAGAAAAAAGATTCAGATCACGCGGATTATGGACGAACGCAACAGACAGGTAAGATGCACCAGTCAACGCTTTTATATATATTATTTATATATATTTAAAATGCCTGATTCAGATGGTTTCAACAACTTTCAGGAGTGGCGCACTTTTAAACTGAAACGATCCTTTTAAAAATAGCACCAGCGGCTCTAGACACCCTTCATATGGCTCGTGGCCGACGTGCCACCCGCTGTAGCTAATGTCAGTGAAAGATTATTTTAGCATGGGTGAGTACAGAGTGGGAGGGAGGGGAGCACAAACAAACAGACAAACAACCTCTAAGGCACGCAGAGAGAGAAATTGGGAGGTGGGCGGATCTTCGGGGCCGCACCACTCGGCCCAGTAGTTTTCCTTTTACGGATCAGGTTGTAGGTGGAGGCCAATGAGATATAAGCCCTTAGCATGACATCACACTTGTGGCTTATGTGGCCGTTTCATAGTTATTGTTTTTTTTTTCTTTTATAGACTGGTAATTTTCCACATATCCTCAGCTTCTCGTCTGTAATGAAGTGCGCTTCAAAGACAATGAAATGAAAGTAATCATTATGTTCGTGGATGAATTATATAGTCATGTCTACTGTAGGTTTTGCTATTTATCCTCTGAATGATTTCATTTTGGATTTAGGATTAAAAGTAGGTTACTAATACGAGTCTTTTCATGACCTAAACGCCCAGGACATGAGACACCAGCCAGCCTGGGCCGCAAACACAGACAGATACCATATCTAACAAATTCTGTACTTGTATCGATTATAGTGGTGCCAGTAACATAGGTACTTGTTTTACAGCAAGATCAATGAGCTCTTCTCTTCTCTGTGCGTCTGATGTTTACGCTCGGCGGCTGCCAGAGAAATAGGAGTTTAAAGGTGCCTTCAGAGGGCAATCTGTCAAAGGCAGCAAGCTCGAGAGAGACTCTAGGGTTAGTTTCACTCATCGTGAACTTTATTTTGTATATAAAAAAAACAAGCAAACACTCTTTTGCGACTTATTTTAGCCAACACTTTTGATGGCATGGAGCGGGTCCGCACTCCCATTTAACGACTGCTGTCTGGACTTTGTGAAGAGCTGATCAATTATTGAAGGCGGAACGAGGAGCAGAGGAGGAGAGAAGAGGAAGAGGAGAGTGGAAAGTAATGGGTGTGTCAGGCGGCACAGACGGCAGGGGAACGGTGGCATTAGTCATTTGGCACTCGTGGGTTGAGTGAGTTCTCCCCCCCTGAGGAAACCAGAGGCTCACATGCACAAGGCGGAGAAGCAAAGATTCGCACAAATGAGTCAAAGCCCTTATCATACCAGCAGTCTCTTCTTGTTTTTCTCTTCTGTCTGCTGTGGAAAGAAATACATATCTCTAGTAATCTTTAAATAATCCGTGTTCAGAAATTCCAGTTTTACCTGCTTGATTTTTTTTGCAGTTTAATAAAGAAAAACATGCTTAGTTAAGACTCTTTCAATGCATTGTTTCTCTGTTCAGTAACTGTTCATGGTAGGTGTGTTGAGATAAACTGGCGAAGTAGAAATGGCCAGGGTAAAGGCATAGTTTCTTTGATGAATAGCCACAATAGAAGAGGAGAGAGAAGGAAAAAGGAAAGAGAGCGAGAAGGATGCATGGTCTAGGTCAGGATGTTTTTGGGGGAGGCTATCATATTGCACAGAAAGCATCCTGTCCTGGTGTTATCACTGCTCTCTTTCCTTCTTTCTCTTGCTGTCCTTCTCTTACTCTCTCACTTTTTCTCCCTCCCCTCCCTCAAGATCAGAGATTGATACAGGAAGGACACCTGATGAGAGTCGATGCCACAGCTTTCCGGGACTTGAGATTCAAGAGGGAGAAGGAGAGGGCGAAGTGAGGCAATAAGAAAAACTGAGAAACTTTTAGGATTTTATTTAGAAAAGAGGAAGTGGCTTCATACCTTATCAGTAAATATGGTTTTGATGAAAATAATACCAGCTATGAAACTATAGTGATAGTGACAAGTTTAAAGCAGCGATAAGAAAAAGTCTGCAGTATTATCATTACACTGTCAAAAAATAATCTGCACCAAGTTGTTGTGTGCAGATGGTGGCCTATAAAAGGTCTTTAAAGAGAGCCGTCTTTCCTCATCAAGATCTTTGACTGACTGTAGCGAAGCACTGAGTTCTGTGTGATAGAAGGAAACCATGAAGACAGACATCACAAGACAAGAATGAAGGACCTTTGACTCACAACCTTTTTTTTTTTTCTCTCTCTCCTCCCCTCTGCTCTCAATTTGTTGAAGTCGTGGCTGGGCCTTTGCATATTTTCACTTCCCCTTTAAGGAAATCTTTCCATACCAAAGCAAAATAAACAGCTGCCCGCTTCAATGGTGTTACCTTTGGTGCAACATTCTTGAGATGTTTGCAGGCCTTCATGCAAATACCATCACATTCAGTGTTTGATGTTCCAGTTCCTCAGCAAATCCCCACAGTTTTATCACTGAAAGAAAAACCTAATGGTTAAATTAGTAAAAAAAAAAAAAATTCAGCTAAAACAGGCATAGTTTTAGCCCCAGTCTCAAAGAACATGAGTGTGTTTACATCGTTGTTGGTTTTTTTTCACTCCTCACTTGAGTGGCAAGTGTGTAGCTGGCCACCCTGCCTGCAGTGCCTTGCTTGGACCCTCATCGCCCTGGGCGGCCACTTGGACCCCCCACCTCCACCACCCGCGAAAACACTTCCCCAGAGCATGGCCAGTTGACTGACTGCCCGGACAGCCACACAGGGCATTAGTGTGCGAAGCCTGGCGACTTGCCCTCCGGCCACTCAAACACTTTTCCCGGGCGCATCAACATGAAAAGATTCCCTGTGTGCTAAAACGAACGAGCTACGTACCGTGCTAGCTCGCTGCTCAGCTCTCCCTCACCGAATTCTCGATCGATCCTGCAGCTATTCGTTCTCACAGAGGTTTCCTCAAACGAAGGGCAAATGAGAAGGTGACATCGGTTCACAGCCGAATCAAATGGAGTCGTTCTAAGTGAGATGCCTCGCTGCCAGTCGGGAAGCAGCCGCATCGGAGTCGGCTGTAATTGGGCCTAATGGAGGGTGGCTAATTCAGGGTTGTGATCCATCTGGCCAGGTGGTGAGACAAACTTGGGTCAGGTCAACAGAGGCCAGGGAGGAAGTGGCCCCTGATGGCAGTGGGCAGGATAAGGGATGTCATTAGTCATAGAAAGGATAAATGGTTTGCAGCTGACCCATTGTGCACCAAGAAGATGAAGAAGACGACGTTTTTTTGGCATATTCCTACAGAAGTGATGTTTTTTTACGAGGTTAATATGGATAAATGCGCTCGTATAGAGGGGAGTTACATCATGCATTGCAGTTTGAAAAATGAACATGAGACTTCATTGGCAACTTAATTCATAGCGTTACTTGTATTCTAGCTGTTTAGCATTTAGGTTATAACCATCTCCTTGATAAAAAAAAATCTCACCAACAACAAACAAGACAAAAAAGTGTGAATAAGTGATTTACATTTTGAAAAGGCCAACTAATATTTTCCGATTCTCAGTGTGCTTATGACTTTATAAGTGACCCAAGTTCTCCTGAACACCATAAGCTTCAAGATTTAGCTCAAACTTCCAACTTTACACTGAGTACAGTTTCTCTTCGTCTGCGCTGCATGGTGGATTGATGGCATTGAGCTGGAGCCGGATCTCAGCACTCGTGACAACAGAGACATCTCTCCAATCAACAGTGGTGAGGTGCGAAACAGTTTGAGTGAAATTAACAGCAGGAAAATAATGAGGCCCTCTGGGTATCCCGTCACCCCTACTCACCTTCCTCCGATTCTCACCTTGCTCCTCTGATCGCTTCCTCTGCGTCTGTCTCCTCAAAAAATACACGGCACTTAGTTCTTCTTCTTCTTCTTCTTTCTTTCTTTCTCTCTTTCTTTCTTCTTCCTCATGAAGTGGCTTTTTTTTTATTTATTTTTTTTTAATAATTCTCCAAATTACTCTTCTTTGAATTGGATCTCCACAAATTCTGAACTTCCTCTTAGGTTAATTGTTATTCCCTCTTTTCTTCTTATTATTGTGTATCTTCCTCTTTTAGCACACCATTTTTCTATTTGGTTTTTCTACCCATTTCCTCCTACTTTAAAATTTACATTATTAAAATGGAATTAGGGAAATATTGGCAGTTTTATTGCCATGTAAATTTCACTCTTACTACTTTAATCCTCTTCACCAATACTTTCTATACGCATGTACCGTCCTTTTCTCTTGAAATATGGGTCATCCAGAAGGGTACTGAGAGGGTGTTGAAGTCAGCATAAATAAAGACACACAGTCATACTACAGGCTTCGCTGTCAAGCTTAAGCATGCACACCTCCAATTAAGACGCGTGTAAATGGGCGCTACAGCAGAATGGGTCTCCAGGGTCTGCGCGGAGTATATGGATGATCTAGCGTGAGGGACACAGAGGGTGGGGGGACGGCACGGTGACAAATGACTACTCGTCCTCTCTGTCTCTGTCCACCGGCAGAACTCCCCTGGGGAAAACAGCAAGCCCGGGAGGCGGGAAGCAGAAGCGAAGCCATTGTGAAGGGGAAGCCGTCAGGCACTTCCTGTTATGAGAGGAAATACACAGAAATGTGCTTCCTGCCCCCGTGTCTCCAACCCCCGCGCATGAAGGCCCAGGGAGTCAGACTGTTACCGACCTTGTTTCTTCTAATCGTTTAGCCATTTGGTTTGTTTTTCTTCGTATCCGCATCCGTGTTAACCCCTTAAACGCCTGGCCGAGGGTTTCGTACACACTTTAGTTGTCAGCAAATGAAGACGTTTACAGCCGTCATAGGGTTTACTCGGCAAAGCAAAATTATAAATGAAAATATTAATTTTTTTAGATTTTTTTTTGTCGCTTATCGAATACGATACACTACAGCTACCACGTACAGAATGCTTCTCAAAATTAACTATTAAAAAAAAAAAAAACTTTTAGTATTGTAACATTATATTATCAGCCAAATACTTAATGGTTTAGTAATACCAGGGAGTTAAGCACATAACTGCATTAAAAGGGGGATTTATGGGGAAATGAGGTCATAGGTCAATAGTACCCTTAGGTATGCATTTAAGGGTTAATTGTGTAACAGAATTCCTCTTGTGTCTCTCTCGTTTTAAACCTGGAACTTTTTTTCTGTGTATTATATTTGGGAATATGGGGTGGATTGATCACGCCTGGCCAATTACAAGTGTTCAAGCTCGTGCCTATGTTTGTATTTCACACCAAGGTCTTCAAGCCAGTGTTAGCAGTAACCCTTCTTGCAGCTGATTTTGCACAGCAGTCTCTTGACTGTTCTCACCCACTAACTACGTAGTTGGAGAAGGTGCCATAAGTGGCATAAGTGCCATTTTCAGCAATTAACGCACTCACTCGCTGAAGGCTCCAGAGCACCCGGAAGACTGAGGCATGACAATGTGGGGGCAGCTCGAGCAGAAAACTGGAGAAAAGGAAGACAATTGTCTTATAGGCGCTCGCGACTTGCCATTACGTCAGCTGCGGTATAAGCGGAGGAGTCTACGCAGCATGTAATAGATTGTAGAAGGGCTTCAGATGACTACAGATGACCTCCAAAGTGACTTGGCCATTTTATGACAGGAAGTGGCGGCGTAAATGGTTATTTAATTTATCTCTGTTGTGACCAAAAGCATGAGACAATTGAGGCTGTCTTTATTGTTGTTGTGACTGAGACAACAAAGTTGTTTTGATTTTAAAAGACCAGTGGATCACCAACTCACAACAAAGAGGACAAATCGTAGTGATGGAAGCATCGACATAACATGAAACCTTGTTTTAGCACAGGGTCCTGTTTTTGCCTGGGTGTAGTCCCCTATGGTTTGCTGACTCTGTTTTTCTGTCTCTTTTTTGCAATTTGCAGTTCTCTATACATTTTTTTTTTACACAAGGCCTTCTAACGCGTGGACTAAATGTTCCCTGACATACCAGAAAACCCCAAAAACTCAAGCCTGAGTTATACTTTCTCCAAAATGAGTCAGCAGTAGCACCATGGAGAAAGTGCAGACGTTCAGCGAGCTCCGTGGCACTAAGTTTCTTTTAAAGCTCTCATCATCATGGTCTATTCTTCAATAGAAACAGAACTGTCAAAACAATCGATGGTGTTCTACAAACTTTGCCTAATGAACACCGCTGATGAGACATAATCAAAACATAATCACTTCCTTTTATGGCTCAGCGGAGAGGAATGACAGCAGGCCGTTGACAAGACGAGTAGAAGTAACCGTAGAAGTAATTTTATTTTATAGAAGCTGTCAGTAGGAGAGGCCACAGGTATCTGCCACCGCATAGTACTGTCACCAATCACATGGCATCCCTGTGAAGAAGACGACAGGTGTGGGTGTGTGTGTGTCGTATGTACTGTGTGTGGGTGCATCCACAGTCTGGTTCAGATTTTCTTGATCCGTCTTAATGTAATGTTTTGTTAAAAGCTTTGTTACTTAGGTTTGGGGCTGAAATAAGAAACGCATTGATTCACAATCTTTAAGGGAACATTGACCATATGTTGACCTTTATAATAAAATTGAGATAATCATACAAATAAATACCCCCATTTTTAATATTCCCACATACGGACACTACGCTCCCTATGTGACTTCACACTTCTCTCAGTTAATCGTAGATTGTTCGCTATTTATATACATGAATCATATCCAGGCTTTTTTTTTTTTTCCCTCTCAGGATTAGTTAGATCTGTAGTAGCAGTAGTTAATTCTTTAACTTTATCTAGCTGGTTTTGGTTTGAGCATGTTAACTAGCAATCCTGGGAGGCTTGGGATATTCTCCAATGTTTGCTAGCTTTTGTTTTAAAAAAAGTTTCTTCTTGAAATTAGCTAGAAAAATGTTGGCTTGAGCCAATGTTGTAGTAGCCAACTGGCTAATATTGGCCTGGATTGCTAAGATACTATTTGTGTGCCTCAAAAAATAATAATATTACAAATGCAAATAATCGTGCAGACACAAGCTATAAATGATTAACAGGAAAGCTGACAGTTTGTCATTCTGTAGGTACAAGTACGAGGATATATAAGAATGGACACGTTTTACATTAAGGCACTACATTACATTTACATTAACTAACATTTTATTATACATTCAAGATTTCTCAGTTTTTCCAACTAGTCACAACATTATGCCGATATATGATTTAAAAAAAAATTGTTATGTGTTTAACACATATGTTGTTTGTTTTATATTTAGAGGAACACCCTGGGCAGAACGTTCAGACAGTTTCAGTACACCTACACCTACAACCTCACAATTTAATGGAAAAAGTGCCATATAACATTACAGTAATCACTGAGGGAAACTGCATTGTTTTTTTATTTAGTGTAAAGCTCTTGTCCTTTACAAATGTTCTGTATTGTATGTATTTCAAGATACATTTTACAGCTTAAAACAAGCAAGACCAATAAAGTATCGGACAGTTCTGAGTTAAAAAATGGTCCACAAGTGTCAATAGTAACAACAATGTGTGTAGAATGTAGACAGAGAAAAGACTGTGAACAGCTACATTTGAGAACCACAAAACATTTTGTAACTACGTCTCGGTTTTATACAATCTCAGTGCAACGTGTTTCAGAGATCAGATGTGCGTTTCAGAGCTCATTCCTCTTTAAAAAGGGTGGAACTGGGCATTGTGTTTGATAGCGTTTGTAATCTGGGACGTATTCCATGCTTGTTTATTATAAAATTTATGCCAAATGTGGCATGGAGCTTTACATTCAGGATGATAACGGACATGTGGTTTGTTTGGAGGCCATGTTTGTGTCCCTGCTGTGGCAGGCAGGTTCTCATTCCACAGCCGTATGTGAGCCAGATGAAAGTCTGGGCCAAACCCGGGGTCATCGCTCCTTCGCTACCTGAAAGAATCTTTTGTTTTGAACTTGAAGTGTGGCATGGCAGAACAAAGGGAGGTGGGGGTGAGAGATTGTGTGTGTATGAGTGAGTGTGTGTGTGAGTGAGTGTGTGTGCATGTTGGAAAGAGATTTCAGCCTATTCCTTTTTGCCTTCTTAATTATGTACTGTAGTTCTTACATGATTTTGAGCTAGTGAGTGTATAAATCTTCTAAACTTCCACATGAGAAAAATTTCTGCCTATTTTTATTTTTAGCTTCTGCCAAACTCAAATTTATACCATGACCAAAGGCTGGACTTGTTTCTTCCTTTATTCAAATTTTTTTTCTAAACGATTTTTATCCGTCATCAGTATTGTGTTTTCGGTAGAGGTGCATTTCTCTCGACTGAGCATGTTGAAACACGCACTGGGGGATGTCCAAGGATGTTTATTTTTAACGTTACTAATTCGATAGACGAGAACATTTACTGAGAAGTTACATGTCAGCACTGTGAGCAAAGAGAGATGACGATGTGCGCGCGCACGCTAGCGTGTGTGTAATCTGTCTTTCTATGTGGAATTTTGTTTTTGTCCAGTTAGAAATTTTAGCTGTATCCATTTCCTTTCTCAGAGATCCACATTGCCTTAAATATAAACTTCACTAACAAATTCAAGATACACAGTTTAATAGGAAGAGGTTAACAAGTGTTTAAAATGGACTGGTGTTGGAATCATTATCTCTGCACAATTGTACCGTTATAATACAGGATCTGTCTGAAGTTATTCCTCAATTTACTGTACACAATATTAATTAGGCAAGACGTTAAAGGTTAAGCTGATACATTTTCATGTTCTCATAACACACCGGTTCTGACTTTTTCTATAAACACAGCGAGAAATTCTTTTCTGTAACCTTTGCTTGATATATGAGTGGAAAAAGTCTGATTATGCCAGGGTCTGTTTTCCCAGACTTTTTGGATGAACAAAAAAGAAAACTGGAAAACATCGATTTTCCAACAGTAGTACTGTTCAGAGCAAGAGAGAGATTCAAGGCAATATTCTTACACCTTTCCAGTTATGTGTAGTGCCTTTTCAACGTTTTTTTTCTTCCCTTTCCTCTCTCTCTGTCTGTCTCTCTCTCTCTCTCTCTCTCTCTCTCTCTCTGTCTCTCTCTCTCTCCTTGTCAAATTGTAGGTGACATTCACCAAGAGGAAGTTTGGACTAATGAAGAAAGCCTATGAGCTGAGTGTGCTATGCGACTGTGAGATCGCCCTCATCATCTTCAACAGCACCAACAAGCTTTTCCAGTACGCCAGCACCGACATGGATAAAGTGCTACTGAAGTACACAGAGTACAACGAGCCTCATGAGAGCAGGACCAATTCTGACATTGTGGAGGTGAGGAATCTGCCGTACACCAGCCAGAGCTGAATCACACACAAGCGGACTTAGAAAGGAATGAATGAGCAGAGAGTGATAAATGTTGTGGGTTTTAATATATTCAGTGGGGAGATAAAAAAAACTAAATCATAAACTTAACTGCCAATTGCAGTCCATCCAAACTGCACGTGAAGCTTCCTCCATGCCTGTGGAGGAAGAGAGAGCGGTAGTGATACTGGACTGTTCCAGACCACTGCTACTGTTTTAGCCAGTGTGTATGACAGAAGCTTCTTGTATCCCGCTTGTCTCCGGCCACTTTGTGTCTCACAACAGTGATCGAAACATGCTAAAGCCTTGGATAAGTCTCAGGCCTCAGAGACATGCTGTCTGCCGGTTGCTGCGCCAGCGTTGGCCTCGTTCCTGAAACCAAAGCCGGGTTCAGTCCGAGCTAAACAGCCATGACAGAGGCCAATCACGAGGCAGACGTCCAGTAGCAAATGTTAAGCCCAGCGTGAATCGCTTGCGCAACAAGCTTTCCACACAGACGTGGCCAAGGACTCAAGGGCTTCTGAGGCACTTAAGGATTTATGGGAAAAGATACTGTTTGTCCTCTCAGGTTTGGTGCAAGTGTCAGCCAGAGTCGCACCTTAGCTCGCCCTTTTCCCAGCCTTTATCCAAATATGGTTATAGTCTCGTGTTGTTTCTGATTTAACTCGCCAGCTAAGCGTTACCCGTGTGTTGATTCAGGTGAGTATGGGAAAAAAAAAGACCCTGCGCAATACTGGAAATGTACATATACAGTAGATAAGAAGTGGAGCTGAAGTTTGTTAGGGTCTGTTTTTATCTGTGATCATTTACAAAATGAAGCTAAATCTTCCACCTGACTCTGTGGTTTTAAAATTCCAAATTATGGCTTCTTTGTATAAAAGCTTGAGAATTATTCAGCTCTTCATAGCACGAATTATAGTTTACTTTGTCATTGATTCAGATTGTATTTTTAACAGTTTTTCCTTTTCACTCTCTCTTTGTCTCCGAGATATTGCATAAACCCTCCAGAGTCACAGCACACTTTCCCTCAGTCCCCTCTCTCATCTCCATTTCACACAAGCCTGTGTATACACAACCTTTTTTTTTTTTTCATTTGTTCAATATTGCTGTAAATTAAGATTTTTTCCCCCTTCTTTGTTCCTTCATGCTGTATATTCATAACGTTGAGACATCCTTATACACTAAGTAAACACTTACATGAAACCTATCTAAGAGACCAGTGAGGAAAATGTACTTACTATCACCTCAATGATCTTCATTCCACATTATTAAGAAGAATCGGACTTGAATGCAAACTTATATACCATCCTGAGTCAGGACAAAACCTATCGGCTGCTTTATATTTCTAACACAGCAGAAATGCTTGCCAAGTGAAGACAGCAGACCGCTACACTCCCTTAATGCATTATAGACATGTGTATAGTAGACTTTTAATCTTGTCTAGACCTAAACTTCAGCCAGGGAATGAATTATAAATTGTCATGCTTCACTTTGGAATTCCTTGAAACCAAAGTGCATAAGTGCATTACTATCCATTAAGCGGTAAGATAAGAGCCTATCTAGTAGCATTAGGCATCCGTAAGATACAACACATTTAAATACAATAAATGTTAAACAGCTGCCGCAGAAATAAACGATCGCGCCGTTTTGGGTCACTTCAGTTTACATCAGGCCGTCATGTAACTGTTATTACAGAAAGCACAGGGTCCAAATTAGCTGACATTACGCGTTGTTTGAAATGTTTAGGGAGCTTTGATTCAGTGAAATATTGAGACAAACAGCCACAATTCCAAACACTGGTTGGTTTCAAAAAAGAGCCGTAATTTAAAGCACCTGAGGATAATGTGCTCACATTGGCTGAAGGGAAAAGGTGCGTGAAAAAAGAACAGTGCGGTTGTGGAAAAAACAGGAGTTTAGCGCTAGCTCCTTCTCCACCATGGCAGATTTGTGCTAGTGAAAATTGATTGGGCGTGCGCCCGAGGCAGCAAGCTAACTGGATTTGCGAGCATGCGAGCTCCTACAGGGCCCCCATTTGGCTGCTGCTAGGTTACATCACGGCCAGGGGAGATGAGGGAGCAGGAGGTCAAGAGGAACAAAGCAGACTTACTGTTGAGATGGAGGGATAGGGCTGAAGCCTTCAGCTGGGCTTCGGGAGGAGGGTTAGAACCGGGAGGTGGGTGCTAGTTTTGAAGACGCAGCGCATATATCCCTTTTTGTGCGAATAAAAGAAAAGCATTGAAAGGCATACATTTGCAGCAAACATATACATCCACGCCCTTGTGTATTTATATCCACAAGTAAATATTCTGTCTTATATAAATGAAAGAATCCACAAAGGCTCATATAAGGGATAAAAAAAACAAGCTCTAGGATAAAATGTAGTTGTTCCTGTCTTTGCCCAGCATGCCTTGGAGGGTGCAGTGGGAGGATAAGGAGAGGCAGGGGAGCCGGGCACAGCGTGTGGGCGTCTCGAAGAGCGGCCTGCTACATTAGCAATAAAGCTCCATGTAATTAGCATGTCTTCGGCTGATAATTAGCGTCGCTGGGAGAGTGGCAGCAGCAGGCTCTGCCCGGCCTCTTTTGCTGTGTTTGCGAGGGGCTGAAGGCCCTACTCGCTCACCCCAGCTCTCACCAGAACGTTTTTTCTCTCTTCTCTACTATTCACTTGATTTTTATTTCGGCTCTTCAGGGTCATGCCCGTTCCTCTTTTAACTCAAACGTCCGCTAGGCTAGCCTCTCAATCCAACATGCTGCAATAAGAGACTATATACAGCACATAGAGAGAGAGAGAGAGGAAAAAAAAACATGACCAAAAAAGAGCTAAAAAAGCAAGATAGAAAGATCAATTGCTCCAGTGCCAACAATTGAATAGAAACCAAACCATATTTTTTATGCATTCCTGCAATATATATAATCAATCAATGGAAGATATGCACTTAAAGTGATGAACCAATGGAGAATCCACTTTGACTGAGAATTATGAAACCAATGCCAACTCGGAAAAAGCCGCTCGGAATAAATCAATGTTCATAGCGCCGTCAAACCTTACTGAATATGTCAGTAGCATCGTTGTGCTTTCTTGGTGTGTTGGTACATCTCAGGCAAATTATTTTCACTGACACATTTTTTTTTTTTCTTACACAAAAACCCATTAAAAGTCTCCTGCAAAGCAACATCTGAGGCTCGACAATAGGTGGGCAGGTCCAGGTAATTACATGTGAAGTTGCAAAGAAAGACCAAATTACAGGTGCTTACATAAGGTAAAATTAGTCTTGTTTCAGACAAGCAGGAAGAAAGCAGCGCAGCACAGTTGACGGAGTGGGATGTCAAATGTTGCGCTGGCATGAATGCAGCAAATGGTTTATTTGGCAGCAGATGAAAATCTCAAACCCGACAGATAGAGTTCCTATAACGGCGAGCGCCAGGCAAGGCTACCCGACATGTGAGGCGCATTAGAGACGAGCCGAGACAGGGTTGGGAAATTCGGCGCGTTGTTGCGCTCTTTTCCAGGATGAGTTAGTGATACCGAAGACGCACCCAAAGTGCTTAGTTATTGGCGACGCTCTTCAAAGTCTTCCTATCCTTTAACAAGGCTTCACTCTAGGTTGAGGTTTAATTGGCTAGCTCTTTATGTGATCAAATAAGATATCAAGTTTTATTTTACAGATATATTCCTCATCGCAGTATTTGCGAGATTCTTTTCCTAATGCACAATAAGTACGTAAATAAGAGGATACCAGAACAACCTTCAAGTCAACCCTTTCACATGCACATCCACATGGAGCCAGTGGACATCTCGGGCCAATCTTCTTCCCTTCTTAGATTAACCTAATCTGAACCGTCACCTTTTAATCTCGGCTAGCGCGAGCACCATCCTCCACCTGCAACTTCTGAATGGGAGAGAACGAGCCAGGGCAGCAAAGGTGTTGAGGGAACAGCGTGTGAGAAAAAGAGAGGTCGGTAATTATTTTCAAAGGTCATTCTGTTAATGACTACCTGCTCAGCTAATGAGATTCCGCAAAGCTCCCTCACGATGTTTTTCCCTCGTATGGTTCTCCGTATGGTGAGATGTGTGGGAGAGCGCATAACAGGGCATTCACCTCCCTTACACTGTCTCCTGTCTGAAGCAGAGCGGGAGTGAGGGAGGGAGAGAGGAAAAAAAAAAAACCTGCACAGAAGCGTCAACTCAGGTTCATTAAACGTCTTGCAGAATGCTTAATGTTGCCAAGAAACGCTAATTAATTGGACTGATTTCAGTTTAATTTTTCCTCAAAGTAGCCGTTATGACTTAATTAAAAGATATTTGGCTCGTGTGGGTGCTTGCACGTCAACAGCCTGCTGAAGCACTCTGCCTCAGTAGTCGCGTTCACTCTTTCTTTACTTGTTTGTAGCGCTGACATCAGAAGGAGCGTTCGCCCAGAGCGGTTCTCTCGCAGTTCTGCACATGAAGGACTATTCATTCTGCTTACAAAGAGTCGTTATATGATAACTCACCCGAACAACTACGTAAAACTTCGAATGGTCTTTCAAGCTCCGATCAGATAAGTTGAGTGTTTGTGCTTATCACGATTAAGCGAAATACAAACTCTCCTGTCCTTCTTGCCTGTTTGGATGCCAAGTGTATAACAGCAAATAGCATGCAATTTATGGATATTAGATAAGATGAAATATGAGCAATCACGTCTGTCACTCTGGATTTATTTTATTTTTTTCCAATTAAAGGACTACTCTTTGTCCAGCTTCTCCCCAAGTAGCACAGTGTTGCTTGAGTATGGTTTCTTAAACTTTTCTTCATCTCATCTAATGATTAAAGCACATGTTTAATTTAAAGAACAAATAGGGCAGATACTTTATGTACCATTCATTTAATCTCATTTAGATTTTGTTCTCATTTAGCTTCTCCTGCTTATACCTGTACATCACAGACCCTGAAGGTCACACAGACCCCATTTTGAGAAGCAGAGAATTGAAATAATTTAAAGAACCGAACATTAATTTAGTAATTAGTATATTACAACGTAAAATGGTTTTGATGTCCAGTTTTAAAGGTTGCATAGTTTATTCACTGAGCTGAAACAAAGCGCAGTCTGCTTTTTTTATTGCATTTTTTTTTTCTAGAAGTCATATCAGCTCTGTTTTCAACCTTCAAAGCAGCGCTGATTGCTCCGGGAGTGAGGAGCTTCTTTGTGCTCTTCAAGCCTCCCAGCTCTCCTCATCTAAAGCTGTTTGGACAAACAGCAACAGAACAACTTGTTGTACTTCTACCTCGTGGCTGATGAGGGGCATTTGCATGCTCTCTCTCTCTCTCTCTCTCTCTCTCTCTTTTTCTCTCTTTCTGTGTGTGTATATGTCTCTTTCTCTTGTTTTCCCTAACCATCATCTGATTGGAAACAGCTGCTGAGCACACGCAGCAACACTTAAAAAAAAAAAAAAAAAAAAACCCAGTGCATTTCAGATGTCCAAATTGGGAGCCCCTTCCACCCACCCTCCTCCTTCTCCTCCTCCTCCTCCTCTTTCTGTCTCCCTCCCACTCATTCCCTCCATGTGTGTGCGTGAGAGTCTGTGTGTTTTTTTAGTGTTCTTCCCCTAATAAATGCCTCAAAAAAGCCAGTAGTGGCCTAAAAATAGCAACCAAGGATGCTAAATTTAGCGCTTGGCTTACTGCTCTGGCGAAGCGAATGGAGAAGAATAGGCGTGGAGAGACAGGGTGAGTAAGCAAGCCTCTATTCATTCAGCACCCGATGAACTGCTCCCCTTGGCCAGCTAAGGCACAAGACTCAACCCCCCCCCCTCCCTCCACCCCACCCCACCCCCATTTTCCCATGCCACCAGACCTCGGGGTGCCAATAAACATTTGATCATCAGGATAAAGGTTCTTTATTATTTACTTCTCTCTTTTTCTTTTTTTTTTGAGTTTTTTCTCATTCAAATGAAACACTTAGATTTTTTTTTAAGAGGGCAGAGTTGTTTTCTTGTGCTCATGTGTTCTTGAGTAAAGACAGGGACAATAGATTAGACAAGATTTTCTCTTGAGAAGTGAGAGTGGAAGCGAAGCGCTGAATATGTGAAGGTCGGACACAGAGAATTTTTATGTAATATACCAGTGATTAAATTTATTTATTTATTATTATTATTTTTTTTTTTTCATTTCAAAACAACATAAAATGAGAGTCACGCCCTCTTCGTGCTCCCTGTGAGTGTAGGCGGAAAACCGAGCTGCTATTTTGGGCTGTGGGTGTAGATGGCATTCAGCAGTGCTCCGTGGGCTCCCTTCGGGCCTGCCGGGTGTGGAAACACAAGGTCATGCCAGAGAGGTCAGGTGCCTGCTCATTGTTCCTCAAAGCTCTCAGCCCCTTCCTGTAATGCAGCTGCACGATAAGAGGCCATGCAGTAGACAAAAGCTGATAACTGATCTTTGTGCGTGTGTGTGTATGTGTGTATGTGTGTGTGTGTGTGTTTTCACACTTAGGAGAGAGAGAGAACCTTAACTCGCGACAGGCCAAAAAAGAATCACAGCATGTTGCGCGCGCGCGCGCGTGTGTGTGTGTGTGTGTGTGTGTGTGTGTGTGTGTGTGTGTGTGTGTGTGTGTGTTTGTGGGAAAGGGTGATAGGAGGTGTTGCGTGCGTGTGTCCGAAGAAACTCAGCATGTTCGTTGCGTAGCTAATAGAAAGATGACCGTCCTCTGAGAACCCCTTCATCCCATGACTAGGGTGCCATTGTGTGGATCTGGAACGGGTCATGAACGATGAAAGACTCCACTGTCCTTCTCGTTAACGCAGACACAGCAAGAGGACATGAGATGCTGCGTTTTTTGCGCCCATAAAACCCGAAAGAACCGACGCGTGCTTTGTTTCAATGACGTGGAAGAAATGTTGTAGTGAAGCAGTGACATCATCATCATATGGGGTCATAGATTTCGATGTGTCTTTATCGATTTTAGACTTAAACGTATTTGATGGTTTTTGTAAATTATTGCTTTCAAATCGCAAGCCTTAGTTACAGTCCTTACGTTTAAGATATGATAAAAGCCCTAAACGGTTAAACGGTTTCTCTTTTTGTCTCCTGCAATCATTTTTAATGCATGGGGATGTTTCTATGAGCAGCAGCTGTTTTCTTGAATAGAGTGCCGTTCGGTTCACTATTGTGCCATTTGTCTGCACAGTCGTCTACTGTAAGCCTTTGTACTGGATTAGCTCATACCGAGGAGCGCCCGGTGACAGAATTTATCTGTGTGCATGGATTTTCCTTGAGCCTGATCCCCCCCCCCCCCCCCCTCATATAAACCACAGACAGCTGTAATTACATCCTTAAAGTGCGGTATAGCTTCAACCCTGGGATGATGGGTCTTAAGCTCATCTCTTTGATACTAGATTTCATTGCATGGAGAGGCTTCGGGGGGGATTGATGGGGTTAAAGTAACCAATCTAGTGTATGTAGCGAATTAAAAAGCCCTTTACTTTTCCTAATTGTATAAGGAGAGTCCTTATACAATTGTGAAAAATGTAGCGTCGTCTCTCAGTAAAGAAATACCAGGCGGTTGGATGGACTCACGCATGCACGCATGTGGCGTCCCTGCCCCTTGTCTTCTCCACCCGTAGTAGCATGTTCAAACCGCACTTAATGAAGTAGCGGCTTCCCCCGCTCCTGGCCGACCACCTGCTTCCAATAAGCTGCGTCTCTCTCTCTCTCTCTCTCTCTCTGGTTCTCTCGGAAAGGGGATCTCATTTGCTCCAGATAGCAGGCACATGGGATGCTCGGCTGAATGTGTGGGCCAGAGGGTGTGCTTTGAGTCTTTTGTGTGTTCGTGTGTGTTGATACGTGTGTAAAAGCATCCCCTCCGCACATGGAGTTTTAGCAAGGCTCCATAAAATGGTGTGTAATAGAGTGCACAGAACTCCTCACCCTCTCGCGCAGCCTCGCACACACACACACACACACACACACACACACACACACACACACACACACACACACACCACTACACAGACACACACACGACAGAGGCGGGGCTGCTGAGTGGCATGAAGTCATTTTTGCTGGCCTAATGGGACCACCTCAGAGTCTCAGACTGGAAAAGCCTTTCTGGTCCACTACATGCTGAATAAGGCAAACCATCTAACTGCTGAAATATGAACTTCGTATGAAAACATTCTCTCTCTCTTTTTTAACATGACCTGTGAACACAATTTATCAGAGAGCCAGACTCTTGAGTATTTTGGTTTGCCAGAGATCCGAGCTACAGTTATGAATTTTCACCAAAAAATATATATATATCAGTATTTGGTGAGCTTTTATTTCATTTGGTTTTTTTTGAAGCCTTCAGGGCCATGAGCTTGTTTTTTTTCTTCTTGTCTGTTCTGAACATGGCAACATGGCTCAGCTGCTATTTCCAATAAGGAAAGGAGCTGAATTTGTGTAGCTGCTTTGTTGCTGGCTCGTCTCCTCGCCTTCATAAACACGTTCTGAAATGTGGGCCTCTCTCCAGCCCTAGACCGCTAGCCTGCCAGAGTCACCCCAGGCATGGAGGGCTCCTTTTGTGTGGATCTTGCAGCTAACCCCAAATCCATGGTGCCAGTCTAGACTTTAGTCCCTCGAATTTCTGGGCCTGGGTCCAGCATGTCTGAAGGTCGGCCGTGACTGACTGAAGGCTAACACGGCAGATAGAGTATAAAGTGGGCACATGGGAGGCTGTCTGCTACGTTGGTACTGAGGGCACTGATCCTTGAGTGGTTTGATTTATTCATCAGGTGCGCTACATTGAAATGGTGAAGGATGTTCGGATATTAGGTAAGATTATTAACCGGCAGCTTGTGGATGGACGACACTTGGTAAAGACAGCAGAACCTTGTATGGCATTTGGTTTGACAGACATGCACACATGCGCGTGCACGTGTTGGGCTGAAGGTTAGAGAAGATGAGTGTATGTAGGCCAGCGTGGAGACGAAAGGCTTCGAGAGGAAGCTGTTTAATTAGGAGTGTGCCTCTGAAGACTTTATTTTCACCGTCTTTGTCTCCCAATTTTTTTTAGCTCTATCCTCCTATTTTACCTTCGGTCTCTTTTTCTTCTCTCTCTCCACCCATGTTCGCCCCCCCCCTCCCCCCCCCCACCTCTTCTCTCCTCGCAAGGCCATTTTCCGCTTTGTTAGATTGATTACTCCTCATCAATAATGTTTTGGACAGTGGATCATGCAGCTTTCATCTACTGAAGCTATTAAGATGTCAGACTAGGAAATGATTTCTCCACTCACTTCAGGTAGAAAGAGGGCTCGTTCTCTGTAGCGTCTTATTTTTAGTCACTCAAACTGGAAACATTAAAGATGGAGAGTGGTGTGTTGGGAAATTGATTTATTTGTCAAATAGGTTTTTGTTTTGTTTTGTTTTGTTTGTTGCAAGCTTGTCGTGTGTCGTCATTTAATTTAACCTGTGATTGAATGTCCTACATGTTCCGGACATTAGAGATCGAAAAAGGAGCGGAGAAAGAAAGATATGGAGCGATCGAGAGAAAGAATCAAGAGCCAGCAAACCATCTATGGCCATCTTTCGGATTCAAACTCATGATTGGCTCTTCTCCTGCCCCCCTGCAGTCGGTCTGTGTGTGTGTGTATATATATGTGTGTGTGTGTGTGTGTGTGTGTGTGTGTGTGTGTGTGTGTGTGTGTGTGTGAGGGCTGGTGACAGGTGTGGGCGCTCTGACAGGTGCACATGTGTGGAATGAGTGGCATTGCAGGCGGCCCCCATGGCGGCCCCACGCTGGCTTTTAAACTGCCAGGCCCTGCATGAAAGCTCCGCATGCCAGCATGACCTCACATCAGTGCAACACTGCCTCTTTACCCTTCACTGCCATCAATTCTTCAACACTACATTCCCTCCATCAGTTCAGTCCCTCACTACTCTATAGTGCTGCAGCGAACCTAAATATCACCGCATTCAGCCGAGTTCATGTTAAAGACCACCCGGCGATAAACGACATAATCATAAATGAAAGCCTGCTTGTTCATATCTAGAATCATGTAACGGTTGTAAAAAAAATAATAATAATAACAAAAAATAAATAAACAGACACATGATGTATATTTTTAGTATAGTTCTGATTGTTGTACACACATCATTATTATTATTTTTAAATAATGTATAAATTAAACACTTTGAAAGTTTTTTTATTTATTTATTTATAATTTTTTTTTTTTTTTTGCCATTACATAACACTCGTCTAAAAGTAGAATATCTTCAGTCTTTTCTAACACCGGATTGTTATATGTGTGTTTCAGGCGAAAAAAACGAATCCTAACTCATCTCATTTCACTTTCTTTGTCAGTCTTCATCAAATCTTGGCGAGTACAGAGTAAATTTAATTACGGGGTTTGTGCTGTAGACAGGCAGATGAAAGGGACGCTGTACGTTTGCGTAAGTGTGTGTGTGTGAGCACGCTAAGTGTGCGCGTCGTTAGCGAGCGGCTATACCCCCATAGACGCTAATGTCTCCTTATTATAGTCTCTCGCACCGTTTTTGATGAAGCGTCTTGAGCCCCCTGATACGAGTTACTTCGTGACAGTTAAGGCTGATTTAAATCACAAGAGGACACACACTGTACACATACTGTACACACACACTGTACACACACTGTACACACGGTATACAAAAAGCCACGGATGAAGTCATTTTGGAAACGAGTATGAAACAAAGCCGGATTGTGTTCCGTTTGTGCTGAACAATCAAAACAGGGTACAGTACAGGCACGCAGTTTTTAGGCTGAATGCAGTGTGTGAGGAGAGTGTTATTTCTACTAGAAGGTGGCCATCAGGTGGCTGAGAGGAAAACTGCTGGCTGTGGATATATTATTCGGGAAGTCCATTAATCCGACAGGATTTAATTTTTATACTTCTTCTTCTTCTTTTTTTTTATTTTTATAATTATTATTTATTTATTTATACATATGCATCTACCATGTTTTATCCACTTTTCATAAAAGTAGATATATTCCATATACTACATATAGGTGCAGGTTTATAAATGTGTCATATTATTAAGCGTATTTTAAGCATACAGGTGCCGCTTTTTGGAGTTAAATAAACAAGATTTTGATTAATTAATTTGGTGCTGAACCATCAAAATAATACAAAGAAACTCCAGCTATACATTCGTGCCACGAAGTTCCTTCCGTTTATAAATAATATTTAAACAATGTGTTTGCAGACATTGAGAAAGAAGGGCCTAAATGGCTGTGACAGCCCGGACCCCGACGCCGACGATTCAGTCGGTCACAGCCCTGAGTCTAAGGAAGAGTACCGCAAAATCAACGAGGACATAGACCTAATGATCAGCAGACAGAGACTATGTGTAAGTACCTCCATCCATAAACACCACTCTCACTCCCGCCTCTCTCTCTCTCTCTCTCTCTCTCTCTCTCTCTCTGTCTCTCTATGGCCTTCAGGCATTGAGCAAGAAGGAGAACAAAGGCAGCGAGAGCCCGGAGCTTGAGTCTGCTTTCGCTCTCACTCCACGCACAGAAGAGAAATACAAACTGATTAACGAAGAGTTTGATCATATGATCAAGACTCATAAGATCCCTGTAAGTACTGCAGCTACAGTGGAGAACGGGCTGAAATCTAACAGCCATGCCACCTAGTGCTAACCGCTCTCTCAGGAAAACTTAGTTGTTTGAATTAAAGACTTAGAAGAAGCCCTGCGTTAGGTCCTAAAGCTAGCATGCTGCTAACTGTTCCAGGTTTGCTGATTTGAATTCAGAGGTTTGAGTCTTGTTGCCGTCACACAAGTTGATGAGTCTGATGAGACCGAGTGTTCATTGTGTGTGATGAGAAACTTAATGTGCAAAAAAAAAAAAAAATCTATTAATTACAATTTAGTCAAAAATGCTTTCTAACCTCACGTACAGTCCAGTTATGGTTTATGTGAAAAATGTGCATGTGTTTCTTTCAGCCTGTCATCGGAGCATGCTATCTGAAAGCGCGCAATAGGTCATGTGTCCTCCATGAAGAAAACCGCATCGCACAAACAGCCGCACGCATTCCCACAGTCGTGTATACACACTGAAGAGAACTGTTACATGATGACTTTTTTTTCTCATGACATGAACAGTCTCCGAAGACATGGCGATCCTGAACTAGCATTCCGATATCAATCCCAGTCATTTTACGATATTCCGAAGTAGTTTTTACTGTCATTTGCAGTGATGTACATCTAAAGACTAAAAGTCATTGTTAGCAGCTTAAACAGTTCCTGTGTGTCTTATATTAATCATATCACCAAATCTAAATACTACACTACTATAAAAGTGTAAACACTCCCCCATATGGACACACACACACACACACACAGAGTGAGAATGTGGTGTAAGGTGGAGTCTAGAATGGTGGCTATTGTAATGCCCAGTTTGGTTTGCGGTCACAGTGGCTCAGCTACGTTCTCTGTGTTATAGAGCGTCTTGAACAGGAAGGATGGCACCACACAAATAACACCCTGAAAGAAGATGTAGCGAGATACTGAGAGCATGATAGACAGTGGGAGGGAAAAAAAAAAGAGAGAGAGACACTCCGCACGATCTCGAAAGTGCAGAAATGATAGGATGCTGAGTGTACTCGTGGATAACTTTAGTAGTAAAACAAAGGGCTGTTCACGATATTAAAACCTGAAAAGAGTTGTTTGGAATTTATGTGGAAAAATATGATGGGGAACACCGTAGGTAGAGAGCGGAGGTATAATGAAAGAAAGCAAAAAACGAACACACAAGGGAAAGAGGAGACCTTCTACATAGAACTAAAATATTTGCCCAGCTCTAAGCAAATGATTGCTTCAGGCTTGCGGACAGAAAGAGAGAAAGACGGGGAGAGAGAAAGAGAGAGAGCGCGGGACAAGGCTCCCGTCTCCGGTTTCTGCCGGCTGATGCTCCCCCAGATGAGCACTTACGGACCCTTAGGACACATGGCTGCAATTAGGGGCTATTTTCTCCTTACGAAACTCAACATGGAGGAGAAAGAGCTCACACATCTCCTCTTCTCAAGGTTAAGCCACTCATAGAGTCGCTGTAAATGAAAGAAGATCCAGATAAGATCTCTCTTTCTTTCACAGCTTTCTGTCTATCTTTCTTTACCTTTCTTCGGCATTCTGTTTTTCTTTCTTTCATAATTCGTTACTGTAGTTAACTCTAGTTTTTCCCTATGTTTCAGGCTGTGCCTCCTTCCAACTACGACATGCCAGTGTCCATCCCAGTGAGCAACCAGATCTACGGCCACCCTGGAGGATCCCTAGGCAACCACAATCTGGTTCCGCTGGCCCATCACGGCATACAGAGGAACAGCATGTCCCCCGGTGTCACACACAGACCTCCAAGTGCAGGTAACGCAGATACTCACTCATACATACACATATAACTCTATAGATATAGATATAGATATAGATGACTGGCAAATTAAACTGGCCCTAATACAGTACGCGCTTATTCTAACTGATCACCTTGACGAAACATTTCTATCCTGGTGTGAGTGGTGACTTATCCCAAGGCTGACTCATCCCTCCTTCACAGAGCAGTAGAGCTCACTCAATTATAGTTCAGTGTGGATGAACAGGATGTAAATCAGGAGCAAAGTAACCACATCGCGACACAACTAGACGCCTTTTGGAGGATTTTAAATCCTCAGCATATTCACCATCATCAAAGTGCTCGTTAACTGAGCGGATATCTTTTAGAAAACAGTTGTAAACGTTAATGTGGGTTTTTTTTTCCTATTAATTTGTCACGCATCTTCGTATCAGTCTTAAATAAATTACTTTGAATTACAATGAAGTTATAATGAAGTTAAACCTTGTTAAATTCATTTCTATTAGTTTAACCTAAACATACCAACTTTTACCATTATTAATTTATTGTTCAAGTTATATATATATTTTTTAAGTGGGAATTCTGCCTTTAATCGAAATACATTAATATACAAATCATTTTCTTAAGTGCTCACGCTCACACTAGAATCTAGCCCCACTCCTGGTTTTCTCGCCAAATTTCTGGCTGAGCAAAGGCTCTCGCCCCTTCAGCCCTGTCATTAGCAGTCATGCTCTCCTGATGCAATCAGCCGCCTGGCTAAATATGAGTTTTGGCCCAGCCCCGTGTTCTGCCTGACCACAACCGCTGCAGTGCTGATTTAAAAATAAAAATGTGTCATTTTTCTTGGATTCAGCGGCCTAGCCTCTCTGGCCACATTACCCCCCCCACCCTCACCCACCCTCTCACACACATATACACACCCCAGCCACCCCAGGCATACTCTTAACGAAAAAAGAAAAGAAAAAAAAACGGGCAATGTCGTCTTTTATTTTTTCCCCTTCACAGAATCTTTCTAGTCACCTTGGCTTTGTTAGCACACATACTAGGAGATGAAATGTAATAAACGATGTGATAGAGCTGATGGAAGGTGTTTTTTTTTACTGGTAGGATGTGAACATTAAGTGCAACGAGGTTATTGAAACATCACCCCCTGTTTCCTCTCGTTTTTTGTCCTCTGTCCTAGGTGGTCTGATGGGTGCCGATCTCACCACAGGCCCTGGCACCAGTGCTGGTAAGGATGGCATCCCCACCTTCTACAGTATGTCCCCTCTTGTCTTTTTACTCACACACAACTCACATTTTCTTCCAACTAAAGCAGACTAAAAAGATTTGAGGAAGGCCAGGCTTGTGCTGATGATTTTCTAGCAGTCGTTAACATTCGCAGTTAATGTTCAGTTTGCGGGTTGGATTAGATGTAGAATAAACAGCGAAATCGAGTAAGCTGGCATACCGGAAAGAAAAGAAGTCTGTCATCTGTTATAGAAAGTAATTACAATGTAATGATGTTAATGACAGTCGTTTTTATTACTTGAGTCATTTTTTTTTCGGTATAAATAATTATGGTAAAACACTATGAGGTTTGGTGGGTATCACAACAAAAACATTTTGTTTTTCTGAGGTTTGGCTTACACGTCTTACACGCGAGCACCATAAGCTTAGGTGTTAGTCTTCTTCATGGCAAGTTACATAAATACTAATATCCATTTTAAATTACATAATCGATGTCAGGTTGTTGTTGTTTTTTTTTTTTTGTCGTTTGACCTGGAGTCTAATTCGAGTACACATCATGCATATCACTTGCCTGGTCAGGCCCCTTCAGGTTCTCGATTTCGTGTATGGCATAACTGCTAGCATATGTTTGGAGTGCTAGGAAGAGTGTGTTTGCCCATAAATAGCTTTTGGAATGTGTATGTGCTTCATGTGTGTGTCTGTGTGTGCGTCTAATCCACTTGAAAGAAAAAGTTATAGTGCATGTGGATACATACTGGGGCTTTGACTTGTGGTTGCTTCAGAGACAGCTTATGCATGCATATATGTGTGTGTGCATGTGTGTGTGTGTGTGTGTGTGTGTGTGTGTGTGTGTGTGTGTGTGTGTGTGTGTGTGTGTGTG
>JAQQZT010000014.1:11994595-12007520 GCA_030068275.1 Clarias platycephalus
GTGTGTGTGTGTGTGTGTGTGTGTGTGTGTGTGTGTGTGTGTGTGTGTGTGTGTGTGTGTGTGTGTGTGGATGTGTGGATGTGTATATGTCTGTCTGAACAGCTCAGCAGTGGACACCACAGAAGCATGGCTATATTCTATATAAAAATCAGGACAGTAGCTTCTTGGAAACTGACATGGTGCTCGGTTTAGCCCAGCTGGGTAACCTTGTCTGGCCCTGCAGTGCCCCCAGGGCCAGTGGAGAGAGTTGAGGACGAGGTCCCTCTGTCTGTCTCTTCCCCTTCACTGTCCCTCTTATACAAAAGTACCTCTTATGGTAGCGGCTCTACCATCCGCATTCAAAGTCTTCGTCCGTCCAATGCAACCATTGTGTCCGAGGGCAGCCAAACAGAGGGCGCACTGTGGCTCCGATACAGGCCATCCGATTGGAAACAAGACCCAGGGAGAAGTCATGAGGAGCTCAAAGACATCCCATTCAAGTGTCCTCCAGATTAATGGGCCACAACTAGGCGAACGGGATGAATATTCATTTTTTTTAAAACTCCAATTCGCTCTTAGTCATGGCTGAGGTTTTTCATAGCATGGCATGCCAGCTGTTTAAAAATGCTCCCTGCTGTCTATTTGAAGAGACACACTGTGCGGTTAAAGTGGCATTACAGTAAATGATGAATAGCACGAGAGAGTCTTAATCACAACTCGTTTGGAAAATGGAACAATGTCTCTGGCTTCAGCTTTTGCCATACAGTGTGTTTACTATGACTGGATAATTTTCCATTCATACCGTTCTTTATGTGCCAAGTGTGGCCTTGACAGACAACCACAACTTCTGTGCACTGGAGTGTGTATGTGCGTTTATTTCAGTAGGTCACATGTAGATTAGGCATGTCAGAAAGGTCAGTTAGACGGTGGAATAAAACTCAAGATCGCATCAGGGAGACGTCAGCTTTTGGGAACAAATCGCGACGCTCCAAGTCACCCGTGGCTGACGAGGTGCTGTTCCTTTAATTAGCAATTGTGCTCAAATAATGTTATTTTATCGGGCAAACCTGGGCCACGATTCAAAACCTGTGTTTAGACAGAACACAAATTCAATATAGCCATTACACCAAGACAAAGAGTCAGCACATGTCTAAAGTGTAATCATCCATGCTATCATGGCCACCAGCCCCTGTAGCCCCTTACAAGGAAACTCAGTCTGTGTGCATTAACAGTTAGTCCTCTTCTGCGAACGCCCAGAAATAGCATCAGGCTCTTTATCAAAGGTACACATCAAGTCTTTCGGGAGGGTGGAGGGGACTGCTGGTATCTGGCCAGCTGTAATTTTAGCACTTCCCCATTGTGAGTGAGATGGGAGAGAGAGAGAGAGAGAGAGAGAGACTAGCGTTCAGTCACAGAGCAACAGAACAGTTTGAAGGTCAATGGCGTGTTGCATTTCTGTGAGACTGGTCATACATAGCCAACTGTTCTCTAGCTCGCCCAGAATTTTCTCACTCTGAGTTTAGATACAGAACTGGTGCAGTCCTATAACAGGGTTTGAGATTTTATTTTTAGCCATGTTGAGATTTTCAACTGGCCCTCAGGAATGGTCTGATGTTTGACAGTGGACTCTAACAAATGGCACCAAATCAAGCTGATGAATTATAACTGGATTACTAGTTAATTAGTGGTTTGATATTGACATGTTATCCACTGTGTTTTTTTTTGTTTTTTGTTTTTTAGTTTTAAGCTTTAAGTTGTAAGTTTTAAGTCTTGTGTGCATTGACAGTAGGAGCTTCAGAACAACATTCACAACACTCATCAGGTGGTGTGATTGGAGTGCCTCATAAACACTATATGATTGTTTTGTGTAATAGCTGTCCTCAATTTTAATCTCTCGCACATTGTGAAATGTAGCATGTCTCCATGACAACCAGGGCGAAACAGAGAGGAACTGCGGTGCACCCTACCGTAGAGGAGCAGCACAACATCCAACTGCTTACATTTCCTTAGTGTGTATGTTTACAGGGCTGACGTACAATACATCGCATTTTACCTAAATGATTTAAGATTATGGAGGTAGTTTTGAGGATGAATACGTCTGTTTTTGAAAAGGGGAAAAGGATGTATTTTGTCCCTTCTATCTCTCTCCGTCTGAATCCTTAACAATGATCTGTGGTTGTTGAGTCTTCAAGTGTTCAGAAAAGTACTAGAGCCAGCTGCTTGCCGCCTATACTTCACTGTATGAAAGGAGGCAGGAAATACATCACTGCAAATGGCACACACATACACACGCTCCTGGTTCCCAACCCCGCCTCTCCCCCCTCATTTTCCTCGAATCATACAAATTGCGCTTTTCAGACTTTTCATTTCAAAACAACAAAAACCATTGCCTTCAAATTAAAGAAAGATCACTGCGGAGAAATTGCCGAGGACAACATCTGTGTCTCGTTTTCCCCTTCAGCGTATGATTAGGAAGTTCATTTATGTCTAACGTATAATTCCTGCCCCTCTTTTAAGTGGCAGCAAGTGAAAAGCGCTTCATGTTTTTAGCCACAAAGAAAATGGGATATCAAAAGAAACAAAGACACCGTACTTCTGTCTCTTTTTCCCACTGTAATGTATCCCTACGGGTTTGATACACTTGCTGAACTAACAGGTGGTGTAGCAGTTGTGAAATAGCTATTACTAGTGTTATGACTAGCTGTATCTAGGAATTACAAGTCTGTTGCAGGTCATTTATGGACAGTCACGCATAGGCATCCATCATTGGTAAAAAAAAAAAAAAAAAGGTGCTGCTTAAATCAAACGATTGATTTTTTAATATAATTTAAGGCAAATCGAATTTGTCAAGCAGACAACAGGCTTCACGTTAACTGGAGACAGACTCTATTCTACCCATCAGATTTCTGACCATATAAAGAATGTTACATAAATCCAATCATAATTCCATTGGGATTTACACGTCTATATACACATATACTATTTACGACTTTTTAATTTTGGCCATACGATTTCTCAAAAAATGGGTTTTTTAAGGGTTAACAAGTTTTCTCCATTCACCAACCACCTGCCTAGTTACCGCAAAACCACAGCAGGAAGAAATGAGACTCTCTCTCTCTCTCTCTCTCTCTCTCTCTCTCTCACTCTCTCTCTCTCTCTCTCTCTCTATTTCTCCATCTCCTTCTCTCTCCCTGGCACACACACATACTCATCTTTTCTAAAGATAGCTGTTGGAGGCTATTTACTTTCAGAGGTGAGGTTACAGGGTTTATTTGGAACCCGAAAATGTTCAGCAGGGATGGACAAATCATAAATTTGTTGCTAGCCCACCAGGCAACTGAAAACTCTAGTGTACTTGCCTTATCCCCTGTTTTCAGTTGTGTAGGTGCCTACTGGATTATGCTGTAACAGGAGGTGATGTATGTTAATCCACAGAATTAACTAGCTAAGAATATTAATGAAAACCTGAATATCACTTTTGTAAATCCTGAACTTCAGCAGAGCTGCAGTTTATTATAACTTGATATCATTTTTTAGGGGATTTTTTTCTTGGGCTTTAATCCTTTTTTATCTTTGATCTAGGTTTTAGACTAAATGCCCATCCTGTCACAAAACGGCTATTTTTTTTAACCGTATGCAGTGGCTGGGTTGTGTGCGACCCAACAGTGTGACCCATGTTCACAGGGTCTTGATTCTCTGTTCAGTAACTCAGAGCCACAACCGCCTGAGCCACCACTGCCCCTAGAATTTTATATGAATATCCTGATTAAAAAAAAAAAAAAGTCTATAGGACTTTTTCTGACTGGTTGACGGAAGAAAAAACAAGTTTTTCACCACTGTATCAGCAGTCCGCATGTATGCTGGGTGATTACAAATAAAAGTTCCATGGCCTGCTTCACCCAGATGTCCTAGCTAGCGATTTGTTCACTGCTCTGCAGATACGGATAAGGCAGGTATCAGTGGTGCATGTGTAAGAATAGTGTAGAGCCGCTCCTTCATGTCTTTTGACCTTCTTTACTTTGAGCCACTAAACAAAAGTCAACAATTATGTGCTCAAAGACGAGTGTAGAAGTTTATTAAAGCCTAAAAATAGTTATAATTATTCTTTAACATCCCTTTCTGTGATTTTGTTACCAAACCACATACAAACCAAAATCCAAATTCACAATAATTAATTGCATTAAAAGACTTATAATGAAACCACATCTCTATAATCTTGCCTTACTCTCAAGTGTTCGAATTATGAGACCCAGAGGGAAGGAAGACTGAAACGGGTTATATCTGATGAGAGATCGCTAATTCCCTGTGGTTTTGCTGAGCGCTGATGGATAAGGTGTGTTCTGTGAGGGCTTTTAGCACATGAATGACTGCTTAGTGGCGGTGAAAACTAGGGGAAATGATGAAATCAAAAGCTCACATTTCAGGTGAAAAATGATCAGTGCAGTGCCCCGGAACGGGTCAGATGTTTCTTTAACGGTCATGCTTGGTGAAAGGAATATGGAAATAAAATGATATGTCGAGACATGCCTGAAAGGGAGCTTTATTGTAGATGACTTGGAAAATGGCACATTTTTAGTAGAGGTTAGTAAGTCAAATGGAGCCTGATTAAAAGTTGTGTTATAATGAAAGCTTGATGTGCTATATTTGGCACCGTGGAAGTGTGTATGACTCTCTGCTTCTTGTTTCTTTTTTTGGTAGGAAACGGCTATGGAAACCACCGTAACTCTCCTGGATTGCTGGTGTCTACTGGGGGTATGAACAAGAACATGCAGGCCAAGTCGCCCCCACCGATGAACCTGGGCATGAACAGCCGAAAGCCTGACCTGCGCGTGCTCATCCCACCAGGAACCAAGAACAACATGCCTTCAATTGTAAGTAGCTCTTCAGTATTTGTACCCTTCTTCTGTAAATCATGTCTCTCTATTTCTAATTCTCTTCCTGTCCTCATGAGCAGTCAATAGCTTTCTAGGTTCATACTGAATACTAAAGTCCCCTGTAGCTTTTCAGCTTTCCACATCATGCGCAATAGCTCTGACCCTTAGTCATCATTTAGATTGACCAAGCGCCTCATTCTGAATTTATCTCATTCTGAATTTATCACCCCTGCCTCTTTACTGCCATCAGTCTGAGGATGTTGACCTTCTACTGGTAAGTGAGACTGTTAGTCAAAACAGTGGATAGCAATTAGATGTAACTCAGATTTGAAGAAGTATAATTAATATATAGTGTTAGCTCATATGATAGTTCACCAACATATAGAAAATCCTATAAATAACGTCTGTTTGCATTTGGCCTAATAAACAACGCTCTTGACATCCCTTCCTAAACACCTGATCGCTGTAATGAGAAACAAGTGAGACTCCTAGTGGTAGTTTAAAGTAAACACACCCTCTTCTCACCTTGCGCTGCCCACTGAATCAGCGTGACCCCTCCACCTTTGCTTCAACTCCATTAAAGCTTCTCTCTACAAGGCACATGAGTGCATTTCTACCTCATCAGTCATCATTCTAAAAAAAAAAAAAGCACAGCCCCACCCCCTGCTGTTGCTGATCCTGTTGCCTTGGAGACTGTATGGTTACTATAGCGACAAGGCGCCCTGCGGGCGGTTGTAAATGATAGTTTGCGAGAGTTTGGTGGTTCTGCGTGTCAAGTGATTCATTTCTTCCCCGCAAAGTTTGCTCGCTAGCCAGCATTTCCTGCCTTTAATCACGTATGTTTTTTTTTTTCTTCTTCTTCTTTTTTCTTTCCACCCCAGAATCAGAGAATAAACAACTCGCAGTCCGCACAGTCATTGGCCACCCCCGTGGTTTCTGTGGCAACACCCACTCTACCAGGCCAGGGCATGGGCGGGTACCCTTCCGCGATCTCCACCTCCTACGGTACCGGTACGTGGAATTCAGCAAAGCACAAAAGTCATCAATATGAACACCTGCTATACAGTTACAATAAAGGCAGAATTTATCCTCATCTTCCACATATTTTATTCCACTATAACTTTTTCCCTTCAGCTCTGAGTTTGAAAAGAAATCATCATGATGAGTCTAAAGTATACAGCTCAACGCTTAATTTAAGGGGATAGCTATAGGAGGCGCAGCTGTATTTTTTCATACTCTGTGTATAATCAAGAGTGAATGTGTTTATCGCACTTTCCCGTATTTATAATTTGCGAATCGACACACATGATATTCTCACTTGAATGCAACGCTAACACTAATCTTATCTTGTGAATATGAACTATGAAAGAATAGATGAAAAAAATATATATACATCATCTGGCAATTCAAATCACGTGAGCACTTAGGAAGATATAAATGTCTAACTTTGTACTTCTGTTGTTTTCCGCTCTAGAATATTCTCTAAGCAGTGCCGACTTGTCATCTATATCTGGCTTTAGCAGTGCCAACACCCTGCACCTGGGTTCAATGAGCGGCTGGCAGCAGCAGCACCTTCAGAACATGCAGCATTCTGCCCTCGGACAACTAGGGTGAGCTTTAGCGCATACACACACACATGTGCACATGAAAACGCTTCTTCTTATAAGCTTGTAACACTTTGAGTAAGGTTTAAACACTAAGTTTTACTTAACTTTTATTTACACATTTCTCGGTGACATCTTTTGTATGTATTTAATTTATTTATAAGGCCACAGTTAGGAATTGCACTAGGTTTGTAGTAGGTTTGTAATAACAGATCATAGTAAACATACAGTACAATTACTGTAATTTCTGTTTATAGATTTGTTTCCACTAACTGTAGCATTTCCTGAATTCATCAAATAAGTACTATACACAGTTTTTACTCTGAATAGTCAATGATTTGTGTGTCAGTATGTTTGTACGTGAGTGCGCAGGGCACTCGCCATCCTCTGTAACACCCCCTTCGTCTCCTTTCCTTCCTACAGAAATTGCACTAGCACTCACTTATGTCAGGGTTCAAATCTCTCCCTGCCCTCTACCCAAAGCCTGCACATCAAGTCCGAACCTGTTTCTCCTCCTAGAGACCGCTCCAGCAGCGCCACGCCCGGTGGCTACGCGCCACCCCCTTCCCACCCGCAGCAGCACCAGGCCCCACCCCCGCAGCAAGCTCCGCCCCCGCAGGGCCGCTCGCCAGCCGACAGCCTGAGCAGCGAGGGCAGTGAGCGCGACGAGCTCCGATCCGACTTCCACTCACCCCTTAGTATGGGCCGGCCCGGCCTGGACGAGCGCGACAGTCCGTCTGTCAAGCGAGTCCGTCTTTCTGAGGGTTGGGCAACATGATAAGCCACGCCCTCTCCTCAACAGCCCCCACACTTGACCTCGGTCCATCATCACATTCACACGTTCTCTCTCGATCTGTTCTGACGAATCGTAGCCCTCCACGCTCTGTCAAGTCACACACAATGTAAACAGACAGGAGGGCTTTTCTTCAATTTACTTGTTTCTCGCTTTCTTTTTCAAAGAGTGTTAAATGTACATGTTGTCGTGATTGATGGGTGTCAGGGTGGGAAAGGGTGGTAGGGGCTAGCATTAGAGGGTTAAGACAGGGTTTTAGCGGGTGGGGTTACTATGCATAACCTTTGCTGTGTGTGGATTTGACTTTCAAGACTTAACCATATATGCATATATATTTACACATGTGTGTAGGTGTACATATATGCATAGTAACAAAAAAAATCGTCAGGTACTCTCAAATTTTTTTGTATTGGTATTTACAACTTTCCTCAGCGACATTCAGCAATGGGAGAAGCTCAGCTGAGGGCCAGCGCCGACAGGCTAGCACTTGAGTTGCTCTACCAGTACTTTGTGTACAGATTAAGTTCTCTTCGCCACTCTCTGCAGAATGTTCCCTCGCTAAATGTATGTTATGATTGACAAAGTCATGTTGCAGGTTCAACGTATTGTACATAGAGGGCGGGCGGGGACAAGGGGGATGGGTCAAGGTTGCCAGACATTGGACATGGATCTCAAATGGAAGCTTTTATGCAAGATTTTTTGAAGGATTGTACAGTTGTACAGCCCCTTAGGCTTTAGTCAAGGAGAGAAGGAGTATTTTAGAACCTTGGATGAATCAAGCGCTTTTTATGAAGAAAAGGGAGTGTTTTTCGTGAAAAATGGCAGTCAGTAGATGAAGGACCATACCTTAAATTAAGAGCCATGTTAGTTTACTCTGATGAAATCACAAACCTAGGACTTGCTTTAAATGTTCAGTATTAAAAAAAAGAAACAATTGTATAATACTCTTGCTTATATTTTCATATAAAATGGAATACAATGCAAAGCAATTTTGTGGCGTTTTGTAGTTTATATAAACCAGAATGAGTTTTGAAAGCTTTGCCTATATGAAAAATGATAGTTGTTTAAGAGTGATTAACTTTGGGCTTTTCAAAACTAAGCCATGACATCTGAGAACCCTTGCTTTGCTGAATTTTTTTTTTCTGTAGAGTTTTTTTTTTTTATGTGTATTTCTAATAATATTGAATAATAATATTAAGATTCTTTTAAATATCTGTGAAATTAACATGCTTGTGTATAGCTTTCTAATATATAAATATATATGATAATAATTATGGTCATAACATTTTTTGTCAGTGTGAGGTTACATAAGTACAGTTGCACATGTTTGTTTTGTCTTTTTTTTTCTGTTTGCTCCAAACTGAATCTTTCAAAGGATACCCAGCCAGAACATTCAGTGATTCAGTATAAATTACACAAACAGCAATTGTCATGACCGATCTAGTTTGGGAAAGATACAGCTAGCTCTTTGCGTAGTATTGGTATAATGACACTCAGGTGAAGAATGTGTAAGCTCCCAAAGTAAGCACACTTACTGTCACATAGATTTGCTGACAGTTTAATTCCCATTTTTGCAGTAATGAAGATCTTGTCCACGTAACTTTCACGGCAGTATCGAGCAGTTCTCGTAGGTAACTTTCAGTGAGCACAAGATATTTGTCCAAACATGTGCTTTGGTTAGGAAGAAGCACAAGCTTTCTGATATGACAAACCTTTAGTCTGCGAACCAAAGCAGATGCTGTTTAAACTCAGAACAAGGAATCGATAGTTTCACTTGAATTGACATTGCACTGAAAGATTTAAAAGAGAAGGCTATGTTTTTTTTTTAATCTTGATGAACGGATATATCATGTTATCTTGTCAATTCTTATGATGTGGCATAATTCGTGAATCCTTGATCGCGTGTGTTTTTGCTAGTTTGTCCCATTACAATAACCACATCACATTAACCTATTTCCACTGATCATAATGAGATCCTACAATGTCATCATTTTGATTTCGCATGAATCAGAGACTGGACATTTGTTAAAATCTTTTCTACCAAAGACATGGAGCAGTGTTATCTTGGCTTTGTTCTATTCCATTCTCTTTGGGATTTGAGAAGGTCATATTTCTGAATATGTTGTTTTGCTTTATATAATTTACAATAAAACTGGTACCTCATATTCACCCTCCCAGTACCTCAAATTACCATTCAACCAATTATGATGAGAAATGGGGTGGAAAAAAACAATAAAAACAAAACTAAATTTATTTTAAAAAAGATGAAAAAAATCATGAGAACCTAACAAATGTACAGTATTGTGACTCAGTATGCCATTTTTCTTCTATAAAATCTCGCATTATGTACACATATGACTCCCTGGTTCACCCTTTTTGGTTTGCTGTTCTTTTTTCTTAAAATATTGTTTCCATTAAAAAAAAATGCAAATAACAAAAAAGTTACAAAAAAAAGTAGTAACAAATGTAGCTTGTATAAACCTACATTGGTAAGGTGGAAAAGAAGTGTGTTTCTCTCTCTTTTTTTTTTTTTTCCTTTTTTTTTAATTTTTTTTTTTCAAACCAGGAGAAAGAGGCTTTCAGCGGCATAAGCTGGACTTTGTCGCCACTTGAAGACAAGATGTCATTAAATAAAAAAAAATCACATCTCTGTATCTCAAGGGACTTGATTCAGCTGTATGTAGTGAAAAATTAATGTATGGATAT
Organism: Clarias platycephalus; assembly: GCA_030068275.1. Classification (NCBI taxonomy): domain Eukaryota; kingdom Metazoa; phylum Chordata; class Actinopteri; order Siluriformes; family Clariidae; genus Clarias; species Clarias platycephalus. The sequence continues at coordinate 12,004,552 of JAQQZT010000014.1, forward strand.
TAAAAAAATCATTTTCTCCTGCTGGGATTCAAAAAGGTATTTGTATTTTGCAGAGAATTCAGTAAAGTTACTGGCTTTCTTAGTTACCACTGTTGCTCTAGTGTGGGGTTTTTTTTCTTTGTGTGTGTGTGTGTGTGTTGTCTGTTTTGTCTCTCATTACAGTCATTTTCAAATACAACACAATCAAAAAATTCATAACACTATGTAGATACCATGCAAAACAATTTATTAACTTGATTCATATGTTGGGAATACCATACAGGACTAAAGATTCAACATTTTACCACCATCTAAAACAAAATACTTAAACTCAAATTACTAGTAGACAGCGTCTTGATTTTATTTCTTAAAAAACATTTTTATGGACAAGCGGTATAGAGAATGCCTGACAGAAAGTGGATTTTTTACATTTTTATTTACATATAACTAAGCTCCTGTGTATAAATGTGCAGTAAATAATATAAATCTTCAATAAAATTAAAGAATATTATAATTATACAAGACAAACTCCATATGCTTAATACAATTCGTAAAAAAAAAGGTTATTTTATTAGCAGACAGTTCAAACGTGTAAAACACACTGTATTGTTGAAGATTGGTACGTTATATAGGCCATACTTATAATCATATATGAACTTGCATTCTGAGTACAAAAGTGTCCTGCCCTCCAAAATAACAATATTCAAGCACCATGAATGTGTACTTTACCTATAAATGCTGATCTGTGTGAACGCTTTGTGGCTTTGCATTCCCCTCACGGTTTTTCCTGGCAGTGCTCCATTGCTTTTAATATCTCTCAAATAACCTCAAAGTCTCTCTGGGACCGAAGGAAACATGCGTATTAACACGTGTTCCTCTAATTTTCACTCATCAGCTCCTGGAGCGAGTGTGTTCTACCTCCGCTCCTCAAGTGTGCAGGATATCGAAGGCTGCAGAAAAGCCGCAGGCCTCCTCTAGAAGTTGTTGTTCTTTACCGCCTGAGCACCGTAATGCACTGCGAAGGAAAAGATACAGACTCTAGCAGAAAACGTGTGATTTGTTCAGTCATCATGGAGGATTTTGCAGCTGTGGTGCTTCAACCTAACGCCGTGGTCTGGGACCACACAGGGGATGAGTAGAGCTTCACCGCCGGCTGGTTGCCCACCATTGGCCCACACACACACTGCCACATGTGTGGGCATGCTGGTGGTAGACCAGGGGAAAATGCCTGCTGAACATTTCTGACCCAGGCTGGTTAAGTCAAGTCAGAGCTTAAATGATAGAAGGTGCTGAAGTCCAGGCATTCCTTAGAATATGGTGCATTTAGATCAGGTTTCGATGCATTTCATGCCTCACATTAAACAAACATTTAAATTATTTATGAATTAATAGGTTAAGCAATGAAATATAAAATTAAATCTAAAATTATATCTTAATTTATATTCAGAATTTTATTTTTTATTTCCATAAAGCTGCTTTGCGACAACTTCTCTCATCTCTATGTCTCTATATATATATATATATATATAAGTCGAGGGTGATTATATATATATATATATATATATATATATATATATATATATATCACCCTCGACTTATTTATATATCTAGTCAGACAATATCTATATACTGTATATAGTTTGACAATCTGTATTTACACTGTTAGAACCATACTAACAGTAGACAGTGTCATCATCAACTTTTATGTCATACTGTGAGCGTGTCACAGGCATTCCACAAAATTAGTGAAAACGGGTACGTCACGGCGAACTGGTAGCTACTAAAACCCTGGATCAGACTGCAAAACATCTATATGGCAACTGCGCACACCACGAGCATAAATATAAATAAACACAGTATATATATACTACCAGTCAAAAGTTTGGACGCAACAAATTCCGTGGTCTTTCCTGATTTTTATTTCTATCTACATTGTACAACTTTACAAAGTTCCATTCCGAACTATACAATAATCTCCTTTGAACCGTTGATATTGAGATGTGTCTGCTGCTCATGCTCTGTAACGCCTTTATAACGGCTGTTTTGTTAATTGGTGAATTTTGAGACTGAAAACTCTAAATAAACATCTCCTCTGCAGCAGAGATAGGTTTTGTCTTCCTGGGATGGACTTCATGAGGGCCAGTTTATTATGGTGCTTGATGGGTTTTGCAAATGCACTTGACAATACTGTTCTTGCAAGAACTATTCCAGAACAGCTGACCTCTCTGTCTTAAAATAACAACTGACTGTTGTGTGTTAATGCACTGCCATGTGTGTTAATGCATAGTTTTGGGGGGGAAAATAAATAAATCCAAATATGTGTCCAAACTTATATGTATATTTTACATACATGTATATTATGGGTTAAAAATATTATACACACCATTTTCAGACATTTTTTCCCCCTCAGGCACACAGCTGTCTAGGACAAAGCTTACATTAAGAGTCACAATATCCTTCTTGCGGAAGCTTTGAACTTTTGAAATTGTGACAGTGAATAATGACATTTCATAGCAAAATCAGGCAAATTCACAAATTTTTGTCACATAATCAGTGAAGCAAAACTACCGACTGGGCAAAATAGAGACTGTCGTTAATGCAGCGAATGGACTTTTGGAGAATGTTAATGAACAGATAAAGAACATTTAAACTTTGTTACTGCCACTGAAGTTACACCAGGATTAACGGACTACTATAATAAAGTATTGCCATCAACTACTAAAATGAACCTGAAACTTGAGAGGAGGAGGAATTGCATGCTTAAATGACCACAAACACAACTGCAGGCTGATTCATCAATTTTGATAGAACATATACAGAGTTATAGTGTTTTGCAAAACAATACAAAAATCACTCTAACACAACCAAAACTATTTTTACATTGTATTTTGAAATTCATCATTTTTATAACCCTTGTGATTTGTGTGTGTGTGTGTGTGTGTGTGTGTGTGTGTGTGTGTGTGTGTGTGTGTGTGTGTGTGTGTGTGTGT
>JAQQZT010000014.1:12009938-12033957 GCA_030068275.1 Clarias platycephalus
ACTGGGGTCAGAGCGCAGGGTCAGCCAGCTTACAGCGCCCCTGGAGCAGATAGGGTTAAAGGCCTTGCTCAAGGGCTTCGAACCCCCGACCTTCCAATGAGTAACCCAGTAACCCACAGCCTTAACCGACTGAGCCACCACTGCCCTAATGTATAGTCGATGAGTGAGTGAGTGAGTGACTGAGTTTTCTTTGATTCCCTAATCACACCACTTGTCACGTGACCCAGGTAGCCGCTCTCAGGAACTCTGATTAGGCGCAGCTGTTCATAATCACATGTAAACAGTATATAAGAAGATTTTTGTAGGCGCGTGCTTGGGATGCCTGCTCATCACGTGGTTGTTGTAGGGTAGTGTTTGAGTCCCCCCCAACCCCCCCGCCCCCCTATTTAGTGAATTTAATTTTACCGTTACCTGATATAATTTCGATGGCCACTTTTGACGAAAACGTTCCTAGATGATGATAATAATAACAACAACAACAACAAACGCTAAATACTCTTCAGAATGTCCAAATTATTTCTATACCATCGTTAAAGATACCTGTGCAAGTGAACATGTTCACCTGTTATTTTAAAAACAATTATTATTATGTCCAAACGGTGGATGTTTCAACAAATAACGCTTATTAATATAATTCTTCAAACTTTAAATAAACTTTTACAAGCTTCTATTAGTTCAAAGTGTAACGCACCGCATCGCCACGAGGTGGGAGCATTGCATTATTTTTCTACACTTTTTAAAAACATTATTCTAACCCTAGTCGCTAGAGGGCACTATTGGTCCAAAGTTAATATTTGATGAACTTTAGAAAGCTGCCTAAAGGTAAGGCTGATACCAAGTTACTAGTGTTTTGGCATACAAAATCATTTTATGCTCACTAGCTTCAAATTTACACTATTATAAAATGTAATAATCGAAAGAAACATTTACAGGTTCTGTGGAGCCTTTACCCGTCCGAAAGGGTTAGTAGCTTATCATTTAAAAAAAAAAAAAAAAAAAAAACGAACCCACAAATTAATTAATTGATTATTTATTAGATTGTTTATTTGTTGAGGGTGTGTAATAGGAAGCCCCCACTAAAGTGCAAAATGAAAGTATTGGTTTCAGTAGAATTTGGATCAGGGTTTCTCATGTGTGCGAACAGTCGAATTAAAGATTGTCTATCTATCGATCTATCGATCTATCTTTTTTTAATTTATTTAAAAAGCTCCACTAAAAATGTACTATTAGATCAATTAATAAAACAAACTCCCTGCATGAGCAGTTAGACTTAAAACTGAACACATTTCGTACAGAACACTTCTAATAAAAAATATATTATTATTTTATATACTAAAGCATTTCGGAAAATCACTGCTGGCTAATAAATGCGTAAGTACATAATGCTAATTATCTGCGTGACTAAATTTTGCTCTGATGAGTTTTTTTTCTGAAACACACATGACGTGAAGAAGATAATATTTAAGATTAAATGTGTTCCTGGATGAATAATTAGTCAGATAAATAATCAGTCAAAGATCGAAAAAAAAATGCATTTTTGAAATTTTATTCATGTTTTTTCTACGGAACAATAATTTTACAGCAAAGGGGAAAAAAACATTCGATATGTTGTAGATGCATACAGTCATACTGAAAGAGACAAATTACTGATGGTGAGCAACACTTGATGAATTTAGCAGTTTACAGTATATACCGAAATGCATACAAAACATGCATTTTGCATACATTAAAAAAAAAAATAAAATAAAAAAAAAAAATATATATATATATATATATATATATATATATATATAAAAAGAAAAAGCACTGCGGGAGAAAAGAATTACTCTTTTTTATTACAATTACTCGAAACGACCATTAAATCATTCTGCTATCTGTATAGGTAATCCAGGAATATCTATTTAAGTAAATGTAAAATACATATTTAAAATAATAATAATAATAATAATAATAATAATAATAATACAGTCTTTCAGAGATAACGACATGTTGATTTCCGTGTGTAAGTTAACTCTATGGCAGAATTATTTCACTACAATCAGGCGATAAAAATAAATCATGAAGCACGAAGTGAACGCTTATAATGAATATTCACAAAGCAGGTGAATTAAGAAGACTAATGCCTGTACACTGACACTGCGGCGTAAACAGCCTACATTCTGAAGGTTGTGCTTCACACACATTTACAGTGTCCCCAAAGTCTCCATCCACAGGGGAGCCAGCAGCACGCCGGCTTCTCAGTTAGTCCGCAACACTTCCAGGCTTTGTGAATTTGTTAATAAGTTTGGCAGCAGTGTTGTGTGTCGTGTGCCATGTGCTCGCCTGTTCCCTGGTAAAGGCCATCACAAGCTCGCGACAGCTTCCTGATCCGGCCGTGAGAATGATTTCATGATACGTTCATCTTTGTAAAAACGCATTCTTAAAAGCTAGATGAAAAAAAATACACACACAAATTAAGTATGAACATTTTTGGAAGTATTTTTTCCCCTTAAAAAATTGGGGGAAATGGAAGTTTTGCGTATTCTGATAAAAGATGGAGCTGAAACATTTATTTCTTATCATGTTCATAACATGGTAAGAACAGTGTATGCAGCATATTAGAAATAATAATAATAATTAAAAAATAAGGCAATTGGATAATTATATCGCAACTTTTTTTTGCATAGCGCTGTTCAATTTCAATCACATTTTTTCAGTGTTCGTTTCTTATTAGACTGCCATTATCAGGTAATCAGTTAATCAGCCTGCTGCGTCTGCTTGAGCTGAGGAGGAATGTTGATGGTAAGAATGACAGCCGCTTTAGAAAAGATGAACGTGTTGTTCTCATCTGCTGCATTATAACACGCTGGAAAAGTGCTCAGAGGAACGAATTAGTAAACGGGCACGTGACCTAAATACGTGAAAAGCGACACGTGCGATACGTGGAGCCTAATTAAATCCACTCGATAGTATGGGGTGAGCATACAGGCTCTTACTGAGTTCTAAATATACAGTCGAAACATACTGGTTTATTACATACGCTATATTGTTAAATATATATAATGGCACAACATTTATGTTTCTAACTGCCACCGTTTTTAAGATTTGATTGTACATACAGTATTTAGGGAAGGACTTTATGCTCACTCTGCATAAACTAGAGCGGATATTTTTTCCCTGTGATCTGTTGCAATTAAATATTTACCACATTGTATTATAATAGATGGAGTGAATTTGTAAACTTAATGAGAGATGTGTAACATAAATGTTTCGTCTCATCTTTCGTATATAAAACGATGATGATGATGATGATGATGATGATTCTGATGATGATGATTTTTGAGGTTGTTGTTGTGTATACTTTGTGTCACAATGTGAAACGATATTTGCATCTGAATGCACCTAATCTTTATTTTTTGTGCAAGATTAAATAATAATAATAATGAAAAAAATTAATAATAAAGGAATTTGTTTGTCACTTATTAAGAAGTATTACTCAAGTAGGAAATTTACCTGTTAACAAAAAGCCCACATGCGTGTCACCATGGGAATATTAGGTTGGAAACTCATTCATGGGGGGAAAAAAAAGTCTGTACTAAGCTGGAACAAAAACTGTATGTTTAATTACGCTAATAACCTACCAATTATCTATACTTTACAGTTAAAAAAAATTAAATAATAATAATAATAATAATAATAATAATAATAATAATAATAATGCCTAAGTATATTTGCCACATTTTCCACCACTAAGCTGTTCATTTTTTCTTGGGTCGGCTAAATTAAGGCGCAATGTATTACATAGACGAACCGCTAGGTGTCGCCACGCAACACAACTTTTCTTTGACCCAGATTTCATTTTCCTTAATTTCAAACTATGACGTGTTCAAATTAAAAACGAACTTGCGTTAGTTGATGACCAGTTCTGCCATTACTGCATGATATATTTGCTTTTTTTTGTAAGTCTTACTGTTGCTCATACATTTGACCTGATAAACAGAGTGCCGCTGTGCACACCAACAGAGATCTCATAAGCCATCATATTAGAAATAAAATGTATATTTAAAAAGGTCACCTAAAAATATTTTACCAAATATACATTTTATCATGTAATTATACCTATATGCTGGATATACCGGTATCAGAACGTGTCCTTAGGCTGTTAGTAAAAATAAAGGTTATGACACCTTATGATAGACAACTGCAACAATAATAATTATTATATATACCAAAAAAAAAATGAAAAATGTTATGTTAAACATAGCATACATGCACGCACACAGCTTATCTGTATACATGCTAATATTCGGTGTGAAAACCTGAATAAGGTGTCAAAATCTTTTAGACCTGTAAAATAGAACAAAACAGATTTATTCTATTCACTTTTAATTTCCAATTCAACTACGTGATTTCTAAACAAAATTACACGGCGCTATAATTCCACGACAAAAGAAAAGACTAATACAATCCAGCACTACGGTTATATGATTGTTAATCACTAAAACGGTCAAAAACTGATTTTTGTTTTTTATAATGTTTTGTAAAACTACACCTGATACCTGTATAATGTTTCTTAAAGATTCGTACAATTATTCGGACTAGATGAAAATAGAGTAGAAAATAATGAGAAATGTGTAGAAATATAACACAGGATTTTAATCAGGAGTTTGTATTTACAAGATGGCTTTATCAGTTATCTAGCTGTGTTTTAATACAGTACAATGAGTTAGAAAAAAGTGGTTGCATTTAAGAAAATAGTAAGAATTTTAAAGATGGGAGAAGCATGAGCTACACGAAATCTCCAAGCATGCATATGAACATAATCTATGAAAATCATTTAGAAACAGCATGAAATGTGACTGAATAGATCAGATACAGAGCTGGGATTAAGCATGATGGATTTGAGTGACTTTCGCTTGCATTAGTTTTTTCATGATAATTATTCAAGTTTCATATGGTAGTTCAGTCTTTTAAATATTGTCGGCTGAAAATTAATGTGTGCAAGTGTTAAAGCAGAAACAGTCCACGTCATAAACTTAAAATGTGGTTATTAAATTGAATCAATAGGTTAGAATAAAATGTTAATTTGTACGTAGCATATTATGAAACAAACAATAAAGACATCCTTCATCCGTGTTCTGTTTTAACTAAGCCTTTTCCCGCTTTTTTTTTAGGGAGGACGAGCGCCTTCCTATATTCTAATTGCATTGTAAATATGCATCACCATTATAATAGGGTCGCGCGCAGGCGTAGCCCCGCCGCTCACGTGCGCTTCACAACTTCGGGCCCTTTCACTGCGCGGAGATAGAGGACGGAGGGTCAGAGGATGAACTAAGCTTACAAGTCAAGTTCAGTTTCTCTCCGTAACAAACAAGGAGACGCAACTGCGCTTGTCCTGAAAATATGCATGAGTCTAGCAAACACGCGTGCATATAGGACAAGCACGTGTCTCGGGCCGCCTGGGATGAAATTCTTTACGTGTGCCCGCCTGGCCACTGCTATTGGGTGCCACCTCAGCTGAGCAACATCTCGGAGCAAAGGTGCACAAGCTGAACATCCAAAAAACCCACAAAGTTCCGGAGATGCGTGTCGCCTCGAGATCCAGCGTGCAAAAGCTAGATTATTAATGGGCGGCGGAGATTAAGCGTTGCTTTTAATGGTAAGTGTGATGCAGAATGATGTGTCTGTTCATGTGAAGTTAAATGCCATAGTTAAGGACTGATGAGTGATTACTGATTTCTTGTTATCAGAGGCTAGGAAACAGAATCATTATCCAACCTGTGCGGTGGAGCTATAAATACTTGAGTCGTCTATGCGCACCCTGTAGTCAGTGCATTTGCATACGACATAATTATGCAGTTACAGCAGCCTATTACATGCTGGGTCTGCAGACAGTCTGACTTCTAATAGAACTGCTTGATATATTGAATAGATATATATTTTAAATAAATCTTTTAGAATTTCAAGATATACATCTTATTGTCTTGCCTCACACAGGCTTCTATAGTATAATTTAACTAACATGTGGTGTTAGTTGATCACGCAAAATGACGCAAATTGTTACTAAACGGGTTTAGCTCTTTTGTTCGGTCGTCGTTAAGTGCACAATGCATTTGAATAGTGTAATTCTATATTAGCAATTTTATATTTTGCATATCCGAGACTTCATATGAAATCGCATTTCGTAGCTGTAACAATAGGATATAAAGGAAAACAAAGGAAAAAATTAATATATACGACCTAGCGCTTGTTTAAAATGCTGCTGTTTAAAATAAAATGAGATATAAATAAAATAACCGAGAATGCAAAAGAGATGCAAATATACCTTTTACATATGCATCAATATTTAAAATAACACGCATGCTGGAAGCTTCTGCAGCGATGCACCGAGCGGTGTGAGTGCGCGCGGGCGCCAGTCTCCTCCGCTCCTTCAGCGCGCGCTCCGGATCCCACCGTGCAGATGCTCGCCATATTCAAAACAATAAACAAACAAAAAACACGCAATTCGCGTCTGTTCTTCTTCTAATGGACAAAACGAGCGTCTTCGGATCCGACGAGGGTAGAAATTTACTCCGAGCGCAGATAGAAAGGCGACGTAAAGGAGATTTGCATATTTGATGCGCTAATTTCCTTGATGTATTTAAATATGGCTGCGCGTGGCAGAGCGGCTTGTCTACGTCACTGGACGTGACCTCGTTGTTCAATCTAAACGCGAATCCGCTTGCAATCATGGAGAATTAGAACGAGGGACAGAATTACGTGCTGTAACGTCATTACTAAATTTCTAACACAAAATGGCTGATTTAAATAACCAAAAAAAATGGTTGAACTTGAAATTGGCGTGCAGCAAGCTTGCACAAGGAAAAATGCAAACAAATCGGATAATAATAATAATAATAATAATAATAGTAATGACGATATTAATAATAATAATAATAATAATAATATTCGTGTAGGAGTAGTAAAGCATGGTCTGATAATTGGCTTATTAGAAGTTTAGTTTAAAACAGTCTGCACTTTTATTGAGAAGAATGTTCACTTATTAGTGCCAAGGCCCCGTGTTTTTTTTTACTGAATAAATGTGAACAGTATGTTCTTGGTGTCTTATGCCTAAACTTAGACTTCTAGCTTTTTTAAGCCATGATTCTCTCGACTATGTTTTTTTTTTCTTTCTTTTTTCCCCCTGCTCTAATAATGTCCTCGCTGTGTTTAAAGAGGAGAGGGTGAGCGCGTTCCGTCAGTCTGCTCGTGTGGGGCAGAAAAAAAGCTCGAGGCAAATTCATTAGCGCAGTCAGTGCGTAACCTGCTCTGGGAAACTGGGGGGCTACAGTCCACGCCAATAAGGGGAACAATGGCTCCTCAGTTCAAGTCCAACAAAAGACCTGGCCAACTTGTTTGAATTTCCGAGCACGTCCTTTCTTTCTCTCACAGAGACGGAGAGGTTCTGTCACCCCCTATACCCCCCCACCCACCCACCCACCCATCTTCCCCCACCCTAACACACACAAAAAAAATCATGCCATGCCAACCCTTCTCCGCTCAACAGTGCACTTTTCCCCATTTGGTGCTGTAGACAAATAGGTTATGGGAAACTTCTCGACCCCTCCTCTCAGTCTCCCCCATCTCTCGCTGTCTCTCAGTCTCTCTCACACACTCTCGCGCTGTCTCGAGCGCGCGTGGACTACCGGAGCAGGGAAGCGCGCGTAATGAGCAGAGTATTAGCGGCAATTTTGAACCACAGGCGCACAGGGTGGACTCGTTAGTGAGACGGCGTTTTGCGCACCAGGAACGGATACTGCATGCATGGAAAGACGCTTGGACCGAAAGTGAGTACCGTCCTTCCGTATAGACCGACACGACTACACTCATTTCCTTGTAAAGTTTCTCAAGCGCACCTCCAATCCATCTTTGTCGCGTCACTTGAGTTAAACTTTGCAGTGTTACCTCAAAAAGTAGCATTAATGTGAGCTTTGCTATTTAAAGGGACATGCATATGATCATAGCTTAAGTTAACTTGACTGTCCATGGAAAATCATGCTTTACCATCCGAAGAGTGGACTTGGAGTATTTGTCCAAGCCAAAATTCTTTAAGTTTTAGTTATTCCTGATAATGTCATACTACTACGATGTATTCAGTTTTACAGTCAGCTTAGCCATTTTGGTCACACAAAGTTAATTAGTCTTGTGGCCAGTAATATGATGTTGCACACAGTATATATTTGTTCTTGCCTTGCTGCGTTCAGGGTTATGTTTTCAGGTGGGTCAAACATTTTTTTTTCCTGCTCAGACACAGTTCCTTATTTAAAATATATACAATATTATAACTGACAAAATTACTTGATTTCAAATGGTTTTTTTTATTAGTACCATCAGTTATTATGCACTCCAAAATGTGTTTTAAGTAGCTGTGCTTGTCTCAGAAGTTATATATCAAATGTGTGATGTCAAATCAAGGCATGTAAGGCAAACTCATAGTTTTCTCATAAAATATCAGTGGCTTTCAGTAGATGGAGACTTCACACACGGAATAAATCAGGTGCAAGGCCTACATTACTGTTTCAGGAAAAAAAATACTAGAACCCACAAGTCATTTAGTCAGCTAATTCGGTCATGCATCAATGAAATTATCTGATGTCATCAAATCGATCATAAGTGGGGAAAAAATCAAGAAGAGTTATGTGGCTTGTTTTATTTAATGCACTTCCTGGACAGTGTAATTAAATCACACAATGTGAGTGTGTGTGAGTCTTCATTGATGTCCTAATCCTAATGTCTCTAGGTACCGTTTCACAAACAGCCTAAAAAGGTACTTACTGTACTACTGTATGATACTGTATTGTTCAAATCAAGGTTTAGCTTTCGATGTATACTGTGACAGGGACAAAAGAATGAAACACATACAATTAGACAAGTGAAAACTTTATTGAATTCCCACACTTCCTAGGTGGCTCCCTATTACACACCACCCATCTTTACTCCACCACCACCAGCACATCATACCTGCACACACACACACATACGCACAAACACATACACACACACGCCATCATTTTTGGTTATTGATATATATTAGGTGTTTTTTTCCCCACTTCCTTATTTCTTGCACCTATTTATAACCTGTATCACAAAGACAAGATTGAAACCATCCTTTCACGTTCCGGCAATGATGCTGTCTATTTTTCCCTTTTTATTTCCTAAAGGATTCCCAAAATATTCACAAAAAAAGAAGAAAAATCCCACACCGTCCCACATTCTCACACACAATTACAGTGGGGAAAATATCTATAGGCCTAGTAGTCTATTCATTATTCTTAGCATCCTGCAAAGCGAAGTAAATACATTTTTTTATCTGTCTGCCATCGCATGGAATGAAAGTCTGTCACCTAAGCTGTGATATCAGAATGAAACATGCTTTCAAGAGGATTATTTGTAGTGTTAGAATCCAAATAGCTTGTCACACATGGAAAATGGCAGTCTCTGCTGCTTTGGGAATCTCTCTGAAAATGGAGATGGTCAGAGTAAAAGGTTACCGACTGCCTTACAGGAACAGAAAATAAAGGCATCTCACAGTCACACAGATTGCATTAAAGGCGACCCACAGTCTCTGTACACAGCCAGGCCAGACTCAGTAACTACAACACTGACCATGCATGGCTTCACTGCATACCTCCATTTTCTTTAGCTACAGTATGTGCTCAGAAATCTCCATCTTCAGGGAGAGAGGCGTCGTTTTCAGTCGCTATCTCTCTCTCTCTCTCTCTCCCCTCCTCTCCCCTCCTGCGATGTCACTTCTCTTCCACAGCGCGGCTAAAATAGCGCGTGCCGACGGCGCACGCAAATAGCAAACTCCGCGTTTCTAATGACATCATCATTACCTTAACACTCCCGCTGGTCCGAGACCTTTGACCTTGTGTGGTTGGTCCAGATTATGCTAGTGGATGACCGTCCCCCTCCCCTTAAGTTCGTTCCCCCCCTTTAGTCCCTGAGATGGCCCTATTGCCTTTCCTCAGACCGGTGGTGGCAGCGGTGAGACGGCACACAGCGGAATTTCTCCTCCACGCGCTTTATTACGGCAGCATGTTTTTTTTTTTCTTTTTCCGTTTAATGCGTCTCCGCACACGGAGCCCGTCACCCTCGTCAAAATGATGCAAAAAAAAAAAAAAAGGAAAAGCACGAGCTCTATATTTTGTGGCGACACCAGCGCAGTGTTATTCATATGTTCCCTCTTCCTCAGGAATCGGATTTCTGCTTGTGTAAAGTGCTTCCGCGGGATAGCGATCACCGCCTGCGCTGTCTAATAGGACCAGAGGAGGCTTTTGTAAAATTGCAATGCAAATGAGGGCCTGTGCAAGGATGGCTGCACCTTCCTCACCGCTCGCGCCCTCCAACTCTAATATTGGTTTATGTCACGAGTCCGGGGGATTACAGCATACTAGCCCAGGCTATAATTTGTGCATCTTTTTTTTTCTTATCTTTTTCTTTTCTTTTTGTACTTCTGAGGAAAGCGTTATTTTTAGCAGCACTTTTGCGGGCACCAGTAGTTGTGGACACCACGGGGGACTACATGATAATTAAGGAGTTGCTTTAACAACTTCACTATAGTGGATGTGCACCAGCGAAGAGCACGAGGACGGATTAGTGTCAACTGGAAGCGAGTTGTTATCTTTGGTTATCTAGCTGTATGAGTGTGTTGGCCGTCATAAAGCTAGATAACCGAAAGTAAAAACTGCCTCCATGCTCATCGACCTCTGTGGATGCTGCAAGACTTGATGGCTTTAAGAAAGTGTGTGATTTATGTGGTGGGATGTGATGCAAACATTCAAAAGTTTTACATACACTGTGAAATGAGAGAGAGAGAGGGAAAGAGAGAGAGGGTACTTATGTGGGGTTAAGGATATTTTTAAATCTCTCTTTCTACGCACATGGTGGAATCTAAATATATATTTATATTATATTTACTTTGCTTATTAATGATCTTTTACTTTATTTCATTTAATTAATGCAAGAGGGAAGAATTCTTTCTTTACCCACATTGCATGAACTTCTGTAAGTAACTAACAATAAGTGAAAAATCTTTTTCCTTTTTTTTTTTTTTTTTTGCTAAAGTCACGCTTTTTTAAAATTAATTTATTTAAGCATGTATTTGTATTTCTGCTCTGTCGCTTTTGGCCAGGAAACGGCGCTGGCATCCCAAACAGAAATAATTAGGACATATACAGAGCTGACAAAAAAAAAAAAAGAAAGAAAAAATGAAAAGGGGTGGGCACATGGGATAGCGCGAGGAGTTTGGGTGGTGGTGGTGATGAGGGGGAGTCGCTCCTCCTTAATTGATTCCGTTAAAACGGTGCACAGGAGATGTGAACGAGCGGACGCTCCCATTCCCACGCTCGGGGGCAAGCGGCGGTGCCACAGGCCGAAACGAATATGACACACAGAGCCGGCGGGGTTTGGTGGGCTTTAGGGGTGGGGGTGGGGGTGTGGGGGGCTTCGAAGAAAAAGGGGGGAGGGAAGGGGGGGAGGGGTGGCAACAAGGGTCATGAAAAGACGTCAAGTGCACCCGGACTCATCTGCATCACTTTAGAAAGCGGCGGTCCCCATGCAGCGCGCGCGCACGCACGCGGGCCCCCCGACCAGACGAGCTGCTGCAGCACTAACGGCTCCGAGCGCGCGCTGGGCTTGTGCACGCCACAGTGCGGCCCTCTGTATCAGCAGCACGCCGGAGTGAAACTTCTGTCTCCTTTATAGAACTATTTTATTGTGCACTTCAGAGTAAAGCCTCAACGCAGCCTACAGAATAAAGAAGCTACAGGCGCGCTGAAAAGATGACATCACGTCCTTTGTGCTCGCGTTGGAGCTGAACTTGAGACCTGGCAGAATTTCTTTCAGTCGCAATGACGCCCATATTGTTTATATTATCATCACAACATGGCGCTTCAATGCAGTCTGGTGCACCAGACAAACCCTGAGAATAGGGTAAATCAAAAAGGGTCTAAACTAAATAAAGAGATCAAAAGGTATTTTTTTTTAATCAAACGTAGGATTTTTGCAAAATTCGATCTTACACACCAATTGAACTATATTACACGCATCTTCTTCTTATTATTTTTATCATTACTATTATTTATAATAGTAATAATAATAATAATTATTATTTATTATTGGTGCTGTTAATTAGCCTTTCATAAAAAAAAAAATCATTCACAGTACCTGTGTCACTGTGTGTGTGGGACTGCTATTATCCAACCCATGAACTGTTCAGGTGCAGAGCCCAACTCAGACTCAATGCAGAGTGAAACGGCTCCCTTGCCCTTTGAATGAGTCCTTGTTGTCGAGACATGACATATCGATGTTGTCTCAAGCATTCAAAGCAAGTTGAATAGGTGAGGCTTAACAAACAACTCTCTTTTTTTTCACTTTAAATTATGAAGATTCATGCTACTAACGTGGCCTGTTTCTTTCATACTGCAACGAAATCAGTGTATAAGAGCTCAGTCATTTTTCAGTTTTAACAATGGTCAAAAAAAATTAGGACAAATTCCTCAGTAGTACCAGTCAGCATTTGTTGTTTATACACTCATATTTGTCTGCATTAATCAGTTTTAATTATTTTAATATATTTTTTTTTCTTAAGCCTTTGCAGGCTGTCCCTTTATTTCACCCATTCTAAGTGAGCCTTGTAGGCGCAGAGGTTGGAAAGTCATTCGAATCTATTCTAAATGTCACCGCTGCGATTTAATGCAGGGATGTACCACAGAAAAGGTGGTGAGTGGACTGGAATCTCTGCAAATTATATTTTGAAGGAGTCTTTCATTATGGCAGTGCCACATGCTTTGAGTGATAGAAATGGGTCACATTTTTCAAGGATATCAGTATTCCAGGAAGCCGGTATATGCTCTGTGTAGAATAGCTGCTGCGGCGATATGCTTCTTAGAAAAATGCATGCTGGGATTTCTCTTAAGGTTTATGCCTTACCAGCCCATATCTGACATACAGTATTATTTCACAAAAGATGAAAGAGAGCAAAATTAAAAGAGATTACATCCTTTCATTCTCTGCTGGACATTTGATGTGTACATAATGTATGGCCATGTAATGTATAAGGTTTACCGAGATCACTTTAGCACAAAACTGCAAGTGTAATGAATGTTCATGAGCTAGGCTACGCTGTATGAAAGATTTTCTTGATTGTGTGTGTGTGAGAGAGAGTTGCGCACATTTACAGTGAACAGAGGGAAAAAATCCTGCCTTTTTGATTGGCTGAATAGCCATATAACCATGGCGACCGAGGCAGCTTATAAGTATTCATTGGGTGTGCAATCTTCATATTTTGGACTACTCCACTTCCCTCAAATGCCAAGGCCTCCTGTCTGGCTGTTCTGCTGCCCTTGATAGTAGGAAGTCTCAGATTCACATCCATTTATATTTTTAAAATGACTTCACCATGGACCTTTTTAATACCAATATACTGTAATGGCAAATTTGCACTTTACATTTATATAATATTGGATGGTAAATGGGTTATTTCTTCTACAACCTTGTGTACACTTAGGTGCAGTTTAGTGTCTAGATGTTTTAGGTTAGAGATGATTTGTCTTAAGAGGTTTATTAATAACAAAAAGATAGTATGATAAGGCATAATCATATTATGGTCATAATTATATAGTTTGTTATGTCTTCATCAGCTATTAATGATAGCTTCTGGATCAATGATGAGCTTTGATTAATTTCTAATGTCTTTTTTTTAACCGAGTTTGGAATTTATTTTTTTATTTATTATATAGGCCTATTTTATTATGATTTTTTTTTTTTACAATGATTAGTGTACAAAAAATGGAACACTCTTAGTAGGATAAGACAGAAATATGTAACATAAATAATTGCAGCAGATAGTCTCAAGCAATAATACTTTTCTATTATTAGTCTATAGTAGCTCAATATAGGTGGCGACTGAAGACAGATTGAGTAGCTGATTGTTCGAGGCTGTAAGTGGAGGATTTAAATGAGCAGAATGCTGCCAGGAGCTGTTCGTAGTCCCGCCCCTTTTATGCACCAGTCCTTGTCACATGTACCTTGCTTTTCACGTTGGTTGGTGTCGCTCTGGCAACCGGAGGTGAGCTCAGAGGGTGCATGTGAAAGAGTGTCACCGTGTGTGTATGTGTGTATGCATTTGCATATGTATTCGCGGTGTTCGCTATAAACATGTATGTGCAAAATTAGGTGTGTTGATGTGTGTTCGAGTTGCTCAATTTCCATTAAGTCAAATCTCTGTTCATTACACTTTAATGCTCCACCCGTGTTAAATATGATGTGTGATGTCCTGTGGGTTTATGAGATTCTTTATATGAGCTGAAAACAGGGATTGTACAGTATTCTTATATTCCTTTTTATTGCTTAAAAAAAATAACCAGAACATCCATGTCTAGCCAGTGCAGCCCAGTTGTGCAATAACCTAACCTGCTTCTTTAGATATCTGGTAGCAGAGCTTTTGTCAGTGCTCTTTTGAGTGTTTGTATTAATTACATTCCTTGGAAGTACCATGGAAATGATCTAAAAGAAAGAGAGAAAGAGAGAGAGAGATGTCTTTGGTAAGAGGTATAAATCAGCTCTAACACTGAGCAGGTGAGTAAAGCTTGTAGAAGCCTTGATGAAAGATTTAGCTGTACCAGTCTAAAGATCTATCATTCCTTATACTAACTTACCTGCTCTGAGTTAATTATGAATATATATATATATTTTTTTTTTCTTTTTTTTTCTTTTCTGCTGTATGATCATAAACAATTTAGAATTCCTTTTGTAATACAAAAACCCGATTTGGTACAGGAACAAAGCTGCGTGCATCTCTTAGAGATGGTTTTAAAGTGCAAAACTGGACGTGACTGGCTGAGTGTCCATTGCAATTCTGCTATGCTCTGCTGAATTTAGATTATGCAAATGCCTCCCTGCTGTAAATAAATTGCTGTAATTGCACTGAGAAAACCTCAGTCCTGTCAGATGCAAAAGCCGAAATAATGCATTTCATGAACTATTCACTTATAGTATATATATATATATATATATATATATATAGCTGCCAGCACAATAGAGAAGATAATGTAATCTATTTCTTTTTTAAAAAAAATGGTTTAACAATATTAAAAATAATTTCTAATTTGCTAGAAATGTCCTCTACTAGAAACTAAATTATGTGGGTGACACGAATACTATTTCGCACTTCTCAGAACCTGATTTCACCACAGTCCTAATTATCTGGGCTATATTTAGATGAGACAGAATAGAATTAACAAGAGAATATCCAAACCCTGGGACTGCCATCAAATCCTTGGTAAATTGACTTTACGCTGTTTGTAAGTGGTCACCGTTGTTCCTAAACGTACACGCCCTCCAATTAAATAATTTAAATGCCGCATCTGTCACAGGCGCTGGCTACGTCATGCAGTGAACCGCGCTTACATTAGAATCTCCGACTTTATGCAAATTTGATGAGCACCACCTCATGCATATATGCGGCGGTCCCTGGAGCTGGCTGCTTAATATCCTTATTAGAAGGAGGGTGGGTTGGGGTGGGGGGGATTAAAAATTGATGGCAGAGGTTGGGTAGGCAGATTGTACCCTTCGAATTTGCCCACGAATTGGTGGTGCTGGGTCTGCGGCCGGTTCTGTGCTACAGCACTTCCTTCTTTCAAGGTGCCACCATCTTAAAGGGCTTAGCAGTGGCGAGCACGCGGAAGAGGGTAGGGACCTAAAATGTCCGCTGGCACAGGCTCGCGCGTCGTCCTTGCTAACGTGCGCTCATCAATTACAAAATTATCCAGTATCACCGAAGCCGTGCATGCTGAGCGACTCATTTGCATGCATCGACTCCCCCTCCCCCCGTTACTATCAGTTTTTATGCGAATGGCTCGTGGCAAGCAGCGGTGCGTCTTATCCATGCACAACACGCGCCCTTTGCACAAATGCAGGGTGGAACCCAATGCACGTTATCACAGACTGTATTCATCTATAGCACCTCATGATCGCCCGAAATTCCAAATGAATATATATTTGCTACGTGGCCTGTGGCTAGAACCTTGGTAAACCATTATATTCATATTTAAATCCTCTGAGCTCTAATCTAATTTTGGATATAAAAAAAAATGAAGGCATGACCATATTTCTGAAAGATGCCAATTACTGTCAGATAATACTCAGCTCATTTTTAACACTGATCGGAAGTGACTGAAATGATCCTTATTAACGGTCTAGGTTTCTCAGATCCATTCAAGTCTTAGTGCCATCGTAGTTCATCCAAATCAGCAAATTTCTGTTCACTGTTTCAGCAGGCCCACTCCAGTCCAGTGTCTTAATTATTTCAAAGGTGGCTGCTTAAAACAGGGCATCGCCGCAGCGCCATTTGCATTTCGCTTTCATCTCTGTAAGCCCTCATGGCACTGTCGAGGCAAGTGTGCGGGAAATGAGTCCTAATGCTTGCCTCCGTGCACCCACACCCATCGTACTCGTACACAGGCGTGAATTGGCACATGCACGCACGCACACATATGTACACACACACACACGCACAGGGGCTCATATTCAATTGCAGGCATATATGCAGGCATACAACAAAAGGGCTGCGCACGCACTGAGAGCATTTCCATGCCGAGTTAGGTGACAAAAAAAAAAAAAAAGAAAAGAAAAAGGTAGGCACATATCTTCTGTGCGCGGTGATGTAAAGACCAGGGTCGGACCCTATTGTAGCTTGGTCAGGTAATTGCCATGGGTGAATAGAAGCACGGAAGTGCAGACAAAGTATTGGGTTCATTTTCTACTTCTCTTTTTGTGTTTTTACTAGCAGCACTCACACCTGCAATCACATGGTAATGGGCTTCTTTGGAGGTCTGTGAATTTGGCGTCGAAGGGATTGTCAGGGAAGAACAAGGTCTTACATGGGGAAGCGGCAGCGAGGCGTAGTTACATCGACTGGACAGCTCTTATACGGTGTAATTTGCCTTTGAACAAACCTGGACTTTTGATCATATGGTGATCGGTAATGATGTTATGTATAGCACTGGCTACCATCAATCATTTTTTGTGTATGTGTGTGTGTGTGTGTATACATCACCCAAGAACATCTTCCGTGTTTGTGACACCTCTGTATGCCCCATTATTTTTCGATCTCCAGTTCTGGGCGTGCATGTAAATATCCTTCCACCTACATCTCGTAGTCTCACCTCCAGGAAGCCTCGATCGTGTTGATTAGTGTGAAAATGTGCTCCTGGGGTGTTCTGCGAAACTCCCTCCCTCCCCCTCACTCACACGCACACACACTCACATGTACACACACCTGATGTGTGTAACCCCCCCCGCCAGACTGCTGAGATGAGATGAGTGTAATTAAATTCCTGCATGTGTTAGGCCAGGCCTGTCAGCAGCTAATAAATGGAGATGAGGGAGTCTCCAGTCCACTGAAATAAGACAGCAGGGCATGGAGGGCAGCCAAAGGGGAGCCAGGCAGACACTTAGACTGCAACGCGACATTATTTCCACACTACCCGAACAGCATGTACGTTGGAGCTTGATAGATTTCGTGGTAAATATTTTTATAAAGTCGTTACTTATATGATTGTAAAATCAATGACCTGTGCAACATTTTTTTTTTATTGTCACTCTGCAAAACATTTCCTCTTGCATGGATTTGTGGCTGATCAACTCCGCTCAACCCTCAACACATTCGGTTGTCTCTATAAAATAGTCACTGTGCGTATTGTTTTGCTTGAATTTGCCCATGACGCATGCACTGCATGCTTTTTCCTCTGCTTTGTTTGCTGGGAAGAACCCTCATTTTTCACCCAGCAGAAGAGATGCAGGCTGTCAGTGGGGGAATCATACCTGGTTCCATGCTAGACCAGTCGCCCCTCGTACAGCCCAGTAGCTGCTGATTGTCAGTGTGGGGTGCTGGCAGAGAAATGCAATAACTCTAGACACCCAGGCTGAGGAACTGTAGAGGGGGAAGGGTGAGCTCGCAGCCTGCCAACGCCGTGTGAAAAAAAAAGAAGAAGAAGAAGAAAGAAAAAAAAAGCCTGCTTTTGGACGAAAAACACATCCTGCAGGCTAGACAAACACATGGACCTGCTTTGCTACTTCCTACCACTTCCTATGCTCTTCCTTATCAGTCTGGAGGTATCTGTCATGGCTGTGGCCTGGCATCGTGTAATTATAAGCACAGACACCGTGAATATATACGGTGAGAGAAGAAGTGATCGTGAATACAGTAGGAAGCTGGTGAGACAATTTATTCAGCAATTATTCATTTACTTTGGAAAAATTTGACTAAATCAGACTTTTTGTGTGTTTTGGCAAAAATTCAATATTGCACACTGTTTTCTTTTATTTTTTTTTGTATACATGAATAATTTTCAATAAAGTGGATTGTTTGTTTCACATCAACTCGACCATATGGACTTTTATTTTACAAAATCTGCTGTTTCACCAGAGTCTGACAAACAACTTAGCAAATTCATGGATCTATGAGATATATTGTCTCATTTACTTATTAAGTTGCTATTAAGCAGTAATTAGCACGTAATTAAGCCTTGAACTGTGATGTCATCTAATTTCAAACACATCTCTACGCGTCATGCATACAGCTTTGTCTCAGAAATGATGCCACTCTCTATTGACCAGAGAACCAGCACATAGCCTCGCACAGTAGCTTAATAAGACGTGACAGCTGTCATTCCTCCTTTGACATGTTTTGGGAGAGAAACACCATCACTTTTGAGCTTGGTACAAAATAAAATGTTGCCCTAAGTGTTGTTTTGGCAAGACAAATTTTTGCAATGTACAATGTATTCTAGCTTCAAACTGCATCAATATAAGCAAAGCTGCGAAAGAAAGACCAAAATATCATATGATGATCAAATTCCTAGACAATATGACTTTAATTTGCCGTGCAATGTATTAAATCTTACTGCGAGCTGGTGAGATAGTAACTTTTTCAATTTCATACGTTAGGAAAGGTATATAATTTGAAGGTACCCCTAAACATAACCTTAACCACTGTATTTCATACAAGATATACTTCATACATCTTATTTGGCATGAATTATTACAAATTGGCAAGTGTGTAATCATATTATTTAATAGAAATTGGTAAAATTGGATGTGTTTACAATAATTTGAAAAAGAATTGTTTGCAAAAATTGTTCAGTCATCCATAAAGAGAGCAAAATCAGGCATGCTTTCAGGGAGGTAAAGGTATCACAGAGGTGTAAAATATACAGTATAAACAAATACATTATGATCTCTTGAGCATAATAAATGTATATGGGATATTGCTATAGCAAGGGGCATCATTTTTTACCAAACAATTGTAGCAAGAAGAAGGGGGAAAAATGTTTTTATTAAAAAAAATCCTAACATATAAATTTTAAGAAACTAAAGTATTCACTAGCAGCATACAGTATGATGGTGCAGTGGTTAGCATTGTGGCTTCACACATCAAGGGCCAGTGGTTTGAGTCCCGCCTTTGGGTCCTCGTTCCCACCCTGCTCCAGGTACTCCGGTTTCCTCCTACAGTCCAAAGACATGTAACCGCCCAGAATGTGTGAGTGAGTGTGTGTCCAGGGTTTACCCTCAACTTGTGCCATGAGTCCCCTGGCGTATAGACTCCAAGCCTCCTGTAGAGGATAATCGATATAAAGAATGAATGAGTGAGTGAATTAATAAAGTACACAGTCCTGTCCACTTAGTTATGTTTTCTCACAAAATCAAAGCTGATGAATTTACAGGTAAAAGTTTACCAAGATACATCAAAGTCAAAAGTAACTGCTTACAGAAACAAATGCAAGTAAGACTGAAATGTGTTTAAACTGACCATTGCTTTAGGTAAAAAAATGTCAGGGTTAGCTCAGCTATGGTTCGGAAGGTCCCAGGTTTAAATCCCACGACCACCAAGTTGTCCCTGTTGGGCTCTTGAGCACGGCCCTTAACCCCCAACTGCTCAGATATATAAAGAGATAGAGATTAAAAAAAAAAAAAAAAAAAACGAAGGTCGCTTTGTATAAGGGTGTCTACCAAATGCCTAAGATGTAAAAGTAAAAAAAAAAAAAAAAAAACTGTTAGATGTCTCCTGTATCGCCATAGGGAGCTGCCAAAAATGTTGGCACTATACTGTATGGACATAGTTTCATCTGTCACATCAAGCAATTGCTATCAAAATTGTCTTAATCAATAATAATTTTTAACAAAGGTAGATAATTAATATTATGGTGTTTCTTTAATATAATTCCTTCAAGAAATCTGACTGCTAAATCTTGCTCATCTGCCTGGATATCCACTGACTTTATAAGAGCACTAGAAGAACTTTATATAGGACTTATATTGGCTATTTTCTTATACTGCCATTTCATGATATTAGTATTATAAGATTTCTATTTGGCTTAAGAGCGTTTTGAGATGAAGTTTATGTGGATAATTCAAACTCCTCAGAACAGAACCTCATCACACTGAAGTCTGTATGTGTTTCGGGGGTTAGCCTCACCTAACAGGTGCATCTCAAAGAAAGTATGACGGAAAGTGTTGATAAGAAGTTAGGACTGCATAGAGTGTGTGTATTTATGCATTTGCGTTTTGGTTGTTGGCTGCACAGCAGTAGATCCCAGCGAAACAACTGACAAAAGAGACATTTAGTAGTGTAGCCACAAGACTATATCTGACAGCACATTTAAAATTGAAATTGTTATTTCAGTTCCAGAGCTTCAAACTTGGACCTGTATGTATGTCAGACTACAGGGTGAACCGCGAAATGTTTTACCTTTCTCATTTTTCCTTCATCACTTGTGAAAACTATAAGCAGCACATACGAGCAGGAATGTTAGCCTGTAGTGTTAAAATACTAAATATTTATGAATCTGTTTTTTTGTTCTGTTTTTTTATTTATTTTTATATTCTGCAGGAGCCGCGGGGAATATGACCACCATAACTGACCAGCGGAAGAGAGTGAGGCGAAATGGAGCTGTCTGTTTTATCCTGCAATAAAATCCAGCATAAGGTGAGTCCAGGGAGAAAAAAAAGAAAAAACAGACTAACAATTTGGTCCGTGATGAGTAGTCGTTGGCAGGTGGACTCATAAGATTTGTTTGTCCATGCTCATATGGAGGGTTCCCCCCGTTTCCTCTTTTCAAGCATGTTTTTGTGTCTGTGTGTGTATGCACTACTTGCCTGCAGCTAAAAATAAAACCAGTATGGTCTATTTTATCATTGCTCGATGGTCAGCGGTATTAGCATATTGCTCCAGAAGCTTCAGTTAACACAGTAAATATTATTTATCCCCAGCCAGTCTGGTGCTTCATCAGGAGAGAGCAACAGCATCCCTAAGGGCTTTGACTCTGTCTCTACATTAATGCACTACATACAAATGAAACAGAGTGATGGAAAATCTGTAACATTTAAAATGGGCAATGTGGTTCAAAACCGAGTAACTGTTTTAGTAGAAATGTTCTTATTTGTGGATATTTTAATAACTGTACATGTTCATTTAAAATGAAATTGTGAACATGTTCATGATGCTATCTTTCTTGAAATAAAATATCTTTAATGGTTATTACCCGTAAATCTATTATAGTCCAAAAGACTTTGCTCATATAGAATATAATTCTATTAATAAAAAAAAAAAATCTGTCAAACTATACACTTGTTTTTAAGGAGCTTACAGTTAAGCTGTTAAAAAAAAAAAAAAAACAGGCCCTGTAGACGAGCAATACTTGATGTTAATTACTGTTGCTGCCAGTTGGATATGAGCTTTTAAAGCCAATTAAAAACAGGATGTAGAGTTCAGTCAAGCTTTGAAAACTACACATCCTCCTGCCTGTAATCTGGAGGCTCAGTAATGATTTTTGATCAAAGGTCAGGTCTCGTTCAAGTACACGATATAAAGCATAGCGCCGTCTCTGCGAGTGTGTGCTAAACTAGACGCTATTTAGGAACATCAGCTCAATTGATCACCGGAATTATTATTTGTTTTTTTTATGTAGTTATGTAATTGTCGATGCTCTTTTATGTATCACCAGTATGTGAATTAGTTAATTAATTAAATTTGCCGTTCACACTAATAAGTTCAAATCTGTCCTGTTTGGAAACTGACGCATGCTGCTTCCTGATTCGGTTTCTCTAATGTTTTAGCATGCATGCTATTACCGTCATTCAGTGTTCTGTGAAAGCACATAAACCAAGGTCTTCCCTGGGTATCCGTCACTAGGATGTGATTAGCATTAGCTCAGATGAGCTAATGAGGTTCAACTGCATGATTGAAATTAAGCATAGATGCTAAAATGAGCTCATGCAGACAACTTGGATCTCCAGTACTCCTGTTCAGTTCATCTAATGTCGATATTTTGTTTTAACCAGAATATATTATATTGTTTTAACATTATCTATAATGTATATTTGTAAAACGTATCTATTTGTCATGTCAGATTGTTTAAAAAAAAAAAAAAACGATCACGATTTTACGTCTAATAGTCGGTAAATAATTCCGCCCGCGTTAGTCCTGCCCAGAGCTGTCTTACACACCCCATGACATTCACACATAGCACATTTACCCTCCCTTCCTGTTTCTAGAACCTTCTTCAAAAAGAAACGTATTGCGCTAATCAGCTTTTGATCCTTATTCATCTTCCAATTTTTCCTCCTTCCGGAAAAAGAAAAAAAGAAAAAAAGTGATCTAGTTGAGATCTATAATTAAAGATGATAGAGCAACATTGCATTCATTAAATATCCAAGTAGCGAACAGGATGTAATGGTGCCGTGCTGCACGAATTTAACCCACATCATTATTTTATGCCGAGAACAAAGGCTAAGGAGCGCATAGCAAAAAAAAAAAAAAAAAAAAAAAGGATGCAAATGTATGCAAATCGCTGGCAGCAAGAGGGAAGAGGAAGGAGTGGATAAGATTGGCTAGAGAAGACGCACAGCAAAAAAAGAAAAAGAAGAAGAAGAAGGCGGGTGTTTACCTTCGCAAAGCAGCCATTTCGAGGCGATTGTGTTTTTTAAATATCTCTCCACGATTACACCGGCGATGAAGTTTAAAGGCTTTAAGGGGTCATGTTAATTTCACCTGCTTTGCATCAGGCCCTCTATTCATTATTACCTGAGCCGTTTGTACTGTATACGGACGATCCCGCTGTTAACTGGAATGGTCTCTCCTAAGATAATGCAAAGCAATGAATATCTCGCTTTCCCTCATTACCAGTCACCGCTGTCTCTATTTGTTTTGGTTTTTTGGTTGTTTTTGGTGTATAGCTATTTTTTAAATATATAATGTGAATTAGATTATTTAAAAAAAACGTTTAATTATAATCCTTAAAACTGCGTATGATGCAAGCACGGGTTTGAATCACGTATGCCGTTATAAATGAACTGTTAAATCCATAATCTATTTCTGTATGTCTGTTCCGAAGTCAGTGTGTCCGTTTGATGGGAAGTGTGTAGACGAATGACTTTCACGGTGCACAATAAAAAGATTTATAGATATTACAAATCCTTTTCTCATCATTACCTACAAAATCCAAAATGATGTAACTTGATAATGAAAGTGGTTCGAGTAATAGGTTAATATGTTACTCATGAGGAAATATTAATAGTTGTCCTTTAGAGAGCGATTAACAGTTGTGTTCTGCTTTTCATGCGCTTTTTTTTTTTTTTTTAAAGATTTCTGCATTCGCGCAGGAGCACATAAAATCTGATTAAAATAATGTCCTTGTGCAGACAATGGTACATTTATGATTTGTAACACACACACACACACACACACACATACACACACACACATACACACATGTCTGGGCCTCTTCTCAGACCTCAGACACAATATAGTGCGAGAGGGGGCTGGGGGTGTGAAAGCATAGACAGACACTTACAATAATGCATAATGATGTTAACATTCCTGCATGTCTAATAGAGCAGCATCAAACCACAGACTGTGTGTGTGTATGTGTGGTGTGTACAGGGACAGGGAGGACAAAAAGTGAGGATGGGGGGGGGGGGGGGGGGGGTAAATAGGTAA
>JAQQZT010000014.1:12033967-12047931 GCA_030068275.1 Clarias platycephalus
TGTCTAATAGAGCAGCATCCTACCACAGACTGCATGTGTGTGTATATGTGTGTGTGTGTGTGTGTGTGGTGTATGGGGGATAAAAAAGTGTGGAGGGGGGGCCAAAGAGGCAAAGTGCTAAATTAATTCATGCATCTAAGCCATGGCTGCGTTTGGACGCGGTCTTTCGCACCCTGATCTCACGGCACACTGTCTCGATCCCGGCAAGGGAAACCGACGGAGACAATACAAAGACGCATCTCTCTTCGCCACGCGCATGCATATATAAAATAAATCGCACCTGCCAGACAGCAGTGGCGCTTTCCCCTCGCACGTGCCGCCTCTATCGTTCTAATTGGGAGCTTAGAGCGAGGTGAGATTGTCCCTTCCCCGTTCCTATCATTTTGTTAACCTCACATCAAGCGGAACCCCCTGCCAATGGGACCAGACGAATTGGATATGAAAATAGAAGTGAAACGTTTGTCAAGGGAAAGCAGACGGCAGGCCGGGCGAGAGAGGGAAAGAGAAAGGGAAGGACAGGGGGAAAAAGAGACAGACAGAGCGACAGACGTCGTCTCCCGAGGAGAAGGCGGGCAGCGGAAAAACAGGAAAAAAAAGCTAATTTTCCATGGCCACCCTCGCCTTGTCTGCATTGCAGATCCTTCAAAGCCTGGCAAACGTGGCACCGGAGCAGAGGAGCAGCTTTATATGCTTTAGACTATCTGTGCCTCGGCTGAATTTTCTTTCTTTCTTTCTTTCTTTCTTTCTTTCTTTTTTCCCCCCCTTTACCGCCCCATATTTTTCCCCTCTTCTGGTCTCCATAAAATGTCAAGTTAATTTCCTGGGTGGTATGAGCTACACCTTGCCATGCGCCTTGTGTGTGAGTGTGTGTGAGGTTTGTGTGTAAGCGTACATACGTGTATGTGCTTGTGTGTGGGGGAAGGGGGAAGTAATAGAAGTAGATAGAGGTGGAGGTAGGAGCATGGAGAGCATGCCGGTGTGTATGCATGGATATCACTATACGTATACGCGCATACCTGTGAGTGTGACAGGGAAGTGTGTGTTCATATGACCTATGTGAAGGTGTGGAGGGTTTTCTTGATGTGTGTGTGTGTGTGTGTGTGTGTTGACTGGTTCAGCCAAAGAAGCTCCAGATCACTTTATTATTATATGCAATTTTTAAAATATATATATATTTCTGGACCCCACCCTGAGTGTGAGTGTGTGTGAGTTTATAGTTTACATACAGTACAAGTCCATGTGCTGGCATTTCCTCCAGTTTGACCCATAACTTCTCACGTTCTCTCGTTCCCTACTATTCACATGCATGCAGCAAAGAGTCTATTGTAAGGACTGGACCTGGTTTCGAAATATCTGAATTAACAAATGCATTAAAGCTGTTCGCTATTCAGCTGCAGCTCCAAATAAATACTGTTTCCTTGTCCTAACAGTGCTACACGGTTCCTTCAACGCTTTGAATGATTGGTATTTTTATTCAATTTGCCAGGTGTGTGTGTGTGTGTGTGCGTGTGTGTGTGTGTGTGTGTGTGTGTGTGTGTGTGTGTGTGTGTGTGTGTGCGCGTATGCGTGCTGACCTTTTTTATTTGTTTTTTTTCTTCTTTGTTCCAATAACTCATTTTTGAGACACTCTTACCGTCTAAAATGGGATTTTGATTTCCATATTGAAGTGCCGTGAGATGCCAAACCATTTCCAAGCACGAAAATAAATGTAGCTTGCAAAATACCATTTAACATCGAAAGGTTTTTTTTCTTTCTGTCTTTCTTTCCTTCTTTCTTTTTAATGTAAAAAAGGTAAAAAAAAAAATTTCTTGAGAGAAGTCAGGTGTTGTATTCTTATATCCCTATCATTGTAGTGTGTGTGTGTGTGTGTGTGTGTGTGTGTGTGTGTGTGTGTGTGTGTTTGGGACATTCAGAAAAGGTGTGAATATGTAGTAAATGTGTGTGTGCATATGCATGTGTGCATGTGTGTGTGTGTGTGTGTGTGTGTGTGTGTGTGTGTGTGTGTGTGTATGTGTGTGCGAGGTGATAGTATCCAGAAACATATTCTTGTGGAACATTATACTATGGAGGAAAAAGGGATAATGTATTTGTCACTCTTGCTTATGCTGATCTATGCCTCTGCCCTACAAATGTCACATCCCATAAGCCCAAAAAAATTACACCAGCCCCACCTAATTAGGCATATTCATGAAGCTGCTCTGCATACTGCCACTAGCCGAGTGGGCAGCGCCAGGGTGAGACGCGTCTGTCTGTGTGGGGAGTGGGAAATTCGCACATGCAAATCCGCGCCGCTACGGACTTCTCCCTAATGTGATGTGGAAATGTATGTGAAAGCAACGCTGCGATTCTAGAATTACTCACAACTGGATCTGCAGCATATGCTAATAAAGCGGCGAGTTGTGACTTTTAATATACGGACGGGTGACACATTAAAGAAAGAAGAAAAAAAAGGTAGTTGAGGTGTTGAGCCAGAACAGGTTGTGTGTATAATTAAAAAAAAAAAAATAATAATAATAATAATAATAATTATTATTATTATTATCATTATTATTTAAAATATATTATTATTATTATTGCTATCAATAATAATAATAATAATAATTTACACTATAAGCATTTTTCAGTGTAGTTTATCGTGTGTGTGTGTGTGTGTGTGTGTGTGTGTGTGTGTGTGTGTGTGTATGTGGACTGGCAGGTGTGCAAATCAGAGCAGGCGAGTCTCGCATGCACGATGAGGACGCAGATTAAAAGGGGTCAAAAAACAAGAGATGGCGGGAGCAAGAAGACAGGGAAGACAGAGCAGAGTCGTTTGGCTTGTAAAAGGGAGGAAGCGGCAGAAAGAGAAGTCGGCATTTTGCCATGAGAGCACTCCTTCCCCTCGTGGCCCTGAATGCCTGTTTTTGTGCTGCGTGCACAGAGCAGCCTCAATCAGGAGCCCTCCAATTAATTAACATCCGGAACGGAGGGACGCCACGGCTTGGGTAAACAGCAACTGTTCTCTGCCTGGGGTTCCAAAACAAGGGGGCAACAATAGTGCCATTGTCCTGCCACCACTTATTGAGGAGGGGGGACCTGGGTTTGGGTGTATTTATGCGTGGGAGTGTGTGTGTGTGTGTGTGAGAGAGCGAGTGAGGAAGAGAGAGAGAGAGAGAGAGAGAGAAGCAGAGGCAGGCCACTCTCCCATGATCCCATTACCATAGACGAACTCTAGTGCATCCTTCATGCCAGCTGCAGAGAGAGAGAGAGAGAGAGTACTAGTCTGTCATAGCATCTTCACATCAAATCTATCTGCTGGAGGACAAGAGGGTGGGGTTGAGAGAGAAAGAAAGAAAGAAAATGAAAGAAAGAAAGAAAGCTTTGTTGCTCGTTATCATGGATGAAGTAAGAAATCCCAGTAAAACAGATTAGAAGGTTATTTCTGCTCACGTTATTCTCTTTCTATGACCATGTGCTTGGCTGTATCCAAAATGATTGATGAACGCATACTCGATTTCTTGCCTCGAATGACAATTTCGTAACATTTTATTTTTCTAAACAGAGATTCGCTTGCATCGGTTGCATTATACTCTGTATATTTAACTAAAGAAAAAAAAAAAAAGCAGGGAAACACCATGAACAAATATGAGACTGCGTGGAGAGAAAGCCTTCTGTAGCGGCGCTCAGATCTCTCCCTGGCCTGTCAACTCGTTTCAAATCCGCAGCCCCGTCTGTGAAACTCACTGTCTGCTCCTTATCCGTGGATATGTTAAATCATATATGACATTTCAGGAGGCCATTTTGTTAATGGCTAACGCACAGGAATGCACTCGGAAACCTTGGAAACACTCCGAAGTGAGGCCTTAGAGGTTGAACCGACACCACCTCCCCACACACACACACACACACACACACACACACATATACACACCACCACCATCACCATCACCACCGCCCACTATTGCAGCTGGAAATAGCTCTTGCTTTGCTTTGACGAAATGAAAGCCGCGGACGTATAGAGCCTGTGAGTGACAATGACAATTGCATATGAAATTGTTACCCCCTATCCCCTTTGGAGATTTTTACACGCTGTTAGTGGCGGCTTTTCTGTTCTTCGGATGCTTTTCTGTACTTGGGAAATTGGCTTGATAATGGCTACAGTCTGTACCCAAAATGGCAGGAGTGCCCCCCCTCCCCCCCACTCCTTCTAAAACAACGTCTGATGACTCCTGTCTGGAATTTCTCTAATTGTGCTCCATCAGCATGATGTGTGTGTGTGTGTGTGTATGTTAATGCTAGTATGTGTCCTGTGTAAGTGGAATAGCAGTGGAAAAGGACTGATTTGTAATTAAGTAGTAATTACATGGTTATAATACAATATTTAACCTAGTGGCATGCGTGTTCTATACAAAGACTGCATATATATATATATAATTTTCTTTATTTAAATGTATTTCTTTAACACATGACTGAAATTGTTTTCACATTTCAGTTTTCATTATAGGTTTTGTTTGGGTGTTGTTAGATTCGCACGTATCCGTCTCCGCTTTGCTCACGACCTTGTCCTCTCTGGTTCATCGTTCTGCTCACAGACTCGCAAACACCAAGGTATAATTTCACTTGGTCACCGAGTGTG
This sequence comes from Clarias platycephalus, assembly GCA_030068275.1. Taxonomy (NCBI): domain Eukaryota; kingdom Metazoa; phylum Chordata; class Actinopteri; order Siluriformes; family Clariidae; genus Clarias; species Clarias platycephalus. The sequence continues at coordinate 12,038,580 of JAQQZT010000014.1, forward strand.
CTTCTGAAACGTCACAAGCCTGGTGTGAGTCACATTTACTGCGGGATACACAGAAGCACGCTTATTTCCGTAAAAAAAAAAAAAAAAGAAATCTTTCGTTTTAAGAGCGGTAGCTCACCCTCACTGTCATATATCAGGCAAATCTCTTGAGTCTTCATGTTTTGTGTCGAGCCATGGGATTCGCTCGTGTACCAGCCCCCCCTCCCTGTTCACCTCTGCGCATATTCCAACCCATTGTTGCGTTTAAAAGAGATGCAGAGGTACATTATCGGGTCACTTATTAAATTCTAATAAGGGACGTGTATGCCACGGCACTCAGCCAATTTCCAAATCCGTGCCAAGGGTTGGACGGGTGCCTCATTTGCACGGAAAGTCAGCGTCCGTTCATTCGGCCGGCCTCTTCCTTTTAATGGCATATCACTGTGGTGACGAAATGTTATGCACAAGCAAGTAATTAATGTCGACCTGATGACACTTGCATTGGCGGCTGGCAGAACGAGCGTCACTCCACTCTCCTGAGAAAGCATTAGCTGGCCGACATGCAAGAAAATGCGTGTGCCTTGAATGCACTCTGTGTGGAGCGGAACAAAAGGATGGACAAAGAGGGAAAGAGAGGAAATGAGAATGTAAGATGATGCAGGTATAGGCATGGGGGAAGAATAAGCAGAAATAGCTTCTGATGTGATCCCAGGCATCATATGAGGCAGAAGGTGCTGAAAGGCTAAATTGGCACTCTAATAGAGACACTTTCTTGCCCAGCTTGTACAATGTAGAAGGAGAAGCACATATGCATGTTTCTGTATGTCTGCGTTTTGATGCCAGGGCGCTTTAACACTCACCCAGTTGAAAGTTGAAAATATTCAATATTTAATATAGTGAGAGAGAGAGAGAGAGAGAGAGAGAGAGAGTGGAGGAGGAGGTCTGCTGCTCTAATGATTATTTGTGACAGTAGGCTGTGTGTGTTGGATCACTCAGCTGAATGTAGGGCACTGTGAGGAATCCTTGCTGCCTTTTTGCTGGTGCAGCCGGCACACGAGGGAGGGAATACCACAGACCCTGCAGCTGATTTGGAAATGCAGTTAATATTATAAAAACTTAATGTACAAGAGCACACAATTTGTAGAAATTCCTAATCTCAGACCTAGCTCTAATCGTAACCTTCATCAGTTTTCTGCATTTTCAACTGTAAGACATGTAAAATTTATCAAACAGGCAAAATGAAGCCATCGATTGGCGAAACTTCAATAGACATTAACATAAAAAAAAAAAAAGCATACAAAGGTTAAACCTTAGAAGATTAGAAATTTATGCTTGATGTTTGGTTAGGCTTAATGCTGACTATTGAACCTGACTATTCTTTTTGGTAATTAATTAATGATATTATGTTTATACATAAAATTCATAGCATTAACACTGGAAGAACGTATAGAACTGTGCAAAAGTCTTAGGCCACACCTTATTTCATCATCTTTTGCTTCCAACAACCCTGACTTCCTTGTATTTTTAATGTAGACTTGCTGAATAGTTTTCGAGAAAAAAAAATTAAATAGTATACTGGTGATGCTGAATACTGAGTGGTTGGAACGGATGATAGGGGAAATGAGATTGCTGTATACGTATACGGCTTTTACATAAACAACCAAATTTTAAATAGTATGTTTAGGCATTTGTGTTTTTGTTCGATCAAACTCTCTTTTACTTACCAAAAAATACCCTTATACAATGCTGAAAGTGAGACTCTTTAATCTGATTTTTTGGCATATCTAGATTGTAATCAGATTGATTTTATCTAGTCGGAAAAAAATAATCCACAAATGAATTTGATTTTTGCAAATCTGACCTGAACCACATCCAGAGATGATTTGAAATCAAATGCAAATCAGATTCAAAATAGTGTCTCAGTCTAGATGCTCTACCCGCTTAAAATATCCATTACGTCAATCGCAGCTCAACGTGGAAGTTTCATTCTGCACGATCACCAATACAAATAGGTGGCAATGTGTAAGATTTGGGCTACAATTCTGAACGAAGCTAAATCCTTGCCTGCAGTCTGAACAAGGCATAAATGTTCTTTAAGTTTTGCAAGTAATAGATGAAAAGCAAAACTACATTTGTCTCCTCCCTGCCCCTGGATTTTAGCTCATCCAAAAAAATAATCTGACCCGAGGACAAAATAATGTGATCCGATCCAAACTGTGAGTTTTGCGATCTGTGAGTTTTGCGATCTGTTCCACTTCTAGTGCTGAAAAATACGTGTTGGATTTATGTCTCTTTATTATACAGTGGTACCTTGGCATTCGACATTTTGTATTGCAAAACGCGTTTTCACATAGGAAATAATATATATACAGTATAGTAACTGCAGATAATCTGTTCTACCCTAAAATATTAACCATATTACCAGTTTCCAATACTATAATCACATTTTTGCATATAAAAACATGTAGAATAGACATATAAATGTCAGTACAATTCTGAAATAAATAGACTTTAAATCTAACTTAACTTTAGTTTATGATTCCTCTTTGCACCAGCTGCATTAAAAATGAAACTGAATGCGGCTCCCTTTTCTTCTTGCTACCGTACTTGCCAACAATCTTGTGACCCAAGGTGCTATGTGATCACTAAATCTTGCACAAAATGCAAAAATCCCTCAGGAAAAATATGTAAATTTGCTTTGCTTGGCAAAACGGGTAAAACTGATGCAAACATCACTCACTGATGCAATCAAGTTTTAAACAGCCAGGCGCAAGCGGGCTCTCGGTTTGACTCGGTTCAAGACTAAAATTCTTCTTATGCTGAGGCAAATTTTAGCTAAATTTCAGTCTGAAAATTTGTGAGGTGTGGCGTTACAGCTCGGTTTAAGTGCAGGTAATAACTTTATTCATGCAAAAAATCTGTTAAAAAGTAAAATATACACGTATCTTTTATTGTGGCTTAATTTATAAGAACATAAAAACGAGATCCAGTCATCAAGTTTTATTTAGAACATGTTTTGAGACTCTGAGTACAGTTCTTTTTTCTTTTTCTGTTTCTGATCAGGTAGAGAATTTTTAGCACAAAGATCAGTTGTGTAGCATTAGCAGTCATAGCTAAGCTACCTAAGTCTGCCCTGAGAGAGGTCAGGCTCTGTAGGTGGTTGTGAGAAGAGGACAACTTTGTTTCTTAGGTGCTTTTATTCACTGGATGATTGTATGTAGGATTAGAAATGAAGCGGAGACTGAGAGAACATGCACTCAAACACACACAGAGTCTGAATCCATGGGAATGGAGGCTGCTGAGGTTCAAGGTCAAAGCCAGAATAGAGGAGCCTGGGGCTGCATTGTCTGCCGTAGCCCCACACCCACCACACACACACACACACACACACACACACACACACACACACACACACACACACACACACACACACACGCACGCACGCACGCACACACACACACACCAGACATCCAGCCCTTAACACACAGTCCCATATATTGCCATATGCAAATTGGTATCTCACCTTGGCACAGTACTCTCTGCACCAGATCTTGGAGTGCTTTGTGTATGTGTGTAGGAGGATGGATTGATGTTACCCTGACATGTCCATGACCTAACATGCATGTTTCAGTATATCTCTAAACACCCTCTGTACTGTATGCTCTTGGTGCACATTAAAATCAATTTTATGTGTACAAACAATCCATAGCCAAGTCAAGTTTTAAAAAAAGAAACGAAAACAATAACCACAGCAATGTCAGATCACTAAACAGGCCAGCTCGCGGTGAGAAATGATCTGAGGCCCAGCTGGTGAAAAGAGAAACCGCGACTAGGCCAGAGGAAAGAGGCAGTGATTAGCTCCTTTGTTGGAGGTCGTTTGAGCTTCATTGGTTTCAAAGAAAAGACGTCTGATGAGTCCATCCAAGCTTGGCTGAAACTTTGTATGGTAGACAAACTAAGTTATGGTGGTCCCTCTTGTGTGAGGCTGTGTAGCAGAAAGATACAGAACGCTTGCACATATGGTCACCCGATTTCAGGACCAAACAAAAGCACTTTCTCATGTGCTTGTTGTTGTGCACAGTTGACAGAGCAAATACTGTATACAACAATCATGAATAAACAGGGTTTGTGGAAACTTTATAGCCGTTAATGCAAGCTTTACTTACAGGTAAATACTTTGTGTTGTCTATTGCTTATTATTTATTGTAGGTTTATTTCATACAAATATTTTGTTTTATTTTAAACAAAAAAATGCAGTTATAGCGTATTACATAGTATGCATGATACCATATAATGTCGAAACTAGTTGGATGTTGAGTATGTTTTATAACATTGATACCATTTGTAGAGCATTTCATGAAGTCAGATTACCGGATAATGCATTATAATTTAAAAACAGTATGTTCATAAGAATATTATATACACTAATCCACAGTCTTTGTTAGAATATATGCAATGATACATCTCAACTTATTCCCTTTTTTCACTTAAAACCTCACTATTGTTATTTAAAGACTCCTATGATCTGGCATAATTATATGTTATAGTATGATATGGCAACAGTAACTAAGATTAAAACTATAATGATTTATAAATATGGTCATACCATGTTATAATGCATTCATAAGTTTTGAAGCACAATGTAGGAACTGTTAATGAAAATGCATGATGCTGTACAGAAATTAGGCATGTTGTATCACCAAGCGAAGCATTGTGTATTATGAGTATGTTATACAGTGTATCAATGTTATATATAGTGTTATAAACTATAATGGCTTTTCATAACGACTTACAATCATGTGTTTAAATCCTTATGAATGCATTATAACATGTCATGAATATATTAAGTGTGATAGTGATTATAGAATTTATTATACAAATAGCCTTCATAAAACGTGTTACTGATACAACATTACAACCTGCAGTATTCTTATAAAGCCATAACTACTTATACGTTTATGTCAGGTATGATGTGCAATATATATGATTGTAAATGCATCTATAATCCATATAAACCAAGCATGCATAAACACTATGATGAGTAATATTAATTAAAAAAGCAGCCTCTTCCATAGAGCTATTGGCATATCAAGATGTGTTCAGGTCCCTAAACATCAGCCTGTGACTGTCCTCAGATCAGTGAGTGATTCCCTCCACCCAGACCTCAGTAACTGAGCCAGACTCAAGAGAACACGTTCACTTTACAGCCAGCTCGAGCCACATCCATTTTCAAACCTGCCATGCATAACAACTTTATTGTGCCCCAAATTGGAGCTGAAAGCAAACAATTGGGTGAGGGAGAAGTAGTGGAAAGTGTCTATGAGAATACCTGGGGGAAAGAAAAGAAAAAAAAAGACTGAGGTTTTTCTCAAGTTTAAGTAGTTCAGATCAATTTAGATGTCTATGTTAACAGTTACGTGATAATAGTGTATTGATTAAGTGTGAATGCTTTAAATGGCTGACACAAATCAAAGTAGCAGAAAAGCTGAATGTGGACTGTTTCTAAATGGATTTTACATGAACCTTTTTTTTTTTGGACTGCCTAAATCTGCCCCCAAATAACTATGGACAAACCGTTTCCTCTCGGGCGCTGACCGACTGTGATTTTCTTGTGATAAAGGAGAGAAAATCATCAATGTCAAATTCAAGTTCGGAATGAAGACTGAAAGACTGAACAAGCCACCCAACAGCAACTACCCCCACCTCCCCCCTTTACCCCCAAACCCTTGGCTGTCTAAAGCTAAAATCTTTGAGTCTTGGTCAAAGGAGTACATAAATTCCCCCAGGCTAACCTGCTGCGGGCCCTAGCATCTGGACTTTTTCTAGAGCAATGTCATGGCAGGACACTATCTCAAGGATTTAGATCTGGTGTTAAGCCCCCTCTGAGGGTGGTTTAACCATGGGCTAAGCCACACAACCTTTCTCACTCTTCCACTTTCCTATTCCTGATCTTTTTTTTAATTTTTTTTATGTCCAAAGCATAATCAAAGAAATGACACAGAAGTTTGTAAGTTGTAATGAGTTCTGAAAGAACAAACTGTGTGTGTGTGTGTGTGTGTGTGTGTGTGTGTGTGTGTGTGTGTGTGTGTGTGTGTGTGTGTGTGTGTGTGTTTGAGTCTCTGTGTGAGCTTAGGGGAGTGGTCTGTTCATGGCACAGGCTGGAGAGAAGAGCTAGCCCACATCTCTGAGAGCCTCAACAAAAGGCCGTCTCTGTCCATTGTGTACGAGCTGTTTTTCCCACGAGAGGCCCGTCTGGCTGAAAAGGGAGTGTATCAGTTTCCCCTGACATGGATGTTTATTCATCCTGTGGCCAACCGTGCTGCCAGCTCAAAAGGATTCACCTTACGGTTTTTGATGTGTTTGACACACACAAACATAAAGACACACTTTTTTTCAGGTTTGGGGGTGTAGGTGAAAATAAAAGACACTGGGTTACAGAGTTCTGTGACTGTGAGCTTTGTCCACGATGGAAACTCTAGGACTTGGATAATGTACATCTGCTACATCTACAATACAGTACAGCATTTCTGGTGAGGAATAAACCTAAAGAAGGAATAGTCTTGTATAGGTCACAAACCTAATCATTTATATTTATTTGGATGGAGAGTCCAGTTTAGAGTCTGTCCCAACCATTGATCCATTGATCCATTGAACCATTGAACCATTGATCCACCAGTATCAACTTGTGGATTGTGGTCCAGATACAAAACTTGCAAAGTGTTTCAGATGAGTCCTTGGGCAAATACTACATGCGTAGCAGAGCTGAAAAATGTTCTCGAAGTATTTCGGCGATTCTAGTTTTATCTAGACATGAAACAGCCGCGTCTGTAGCAGATCCTCTGTTACGGTTTGTCCAATGACACGCATTCATGTAGATGTTTTAGCTGAAAGCAGCTCATCGGTCCAGAGACAAGTTACAGGGCTAAAGACATTAGCTCAGAAAGGGAGAAGATTTCACAGACTTTCATGACATGGTTAAGTACTAAAAGGTAACTGTTCTAGCCTTTCAGTCATGCTAGTCACTTATCCAGACCTTTGTAACCGGACCTTTACAAGTTTGAGTTGAATGCCCCTAGACAAACGCATTGTGGTAAAGGAAACCGATGTCATGAGCAATTTGTACTAATTCGAACGAGTACTTAAGTAAAGGTACAAATTATATTAGCCCTGCCTCCAACCTTAACCTTGCTGAGTGAATTATTACAAATTGGGACCATCATGAATAATGGTGTTTGTTAGATTGTTAGATTTTTTTTTAAGGGAATGCACAAATGATCACAAAGTCTTCAAATACGCTGTAAAATAGTAACAATAGTTTCTTTTTAATCCTGCTGTATCTGATCTACTTCAAACCTTTCCTTTCAAGAAACCATCCTAAAGTCTGCTCTAATACGTCACCGGATGTTACAGCTGTTTTTGTAATAATAATAATATTAGTGCGGAAGTCAATCCAAAATTGGTAATGTAATCCTACATCCAGATGGTTTAAATGATGTGACACTTCTTCTGACTCTATAAACAGCCATAGTTTAGGAGCCAGAAGGGTCAAAACAAACTTAACACGGTGAACCCATTTCAAATCGGAGACTGCCATTATCGTCTAAGATAGCTCCACAATCCCCTTCTCTCCTGTCGCTCTTGACCCTGTGTGAGACAATCAACAGAACTTGACGACCTGGCTGCAATGTTGAGACTCATTTTGAAAGAGCGCTTTTGTCGCTATGTAACAGGATGCCACAGCAGGTTTCCTGATCCACTCTTTTGGAGCAGAAAACCAAACCCCCCCCCCCCCCCCTCCCCAGCACCACATCTCACCGCTCCCCACCAAAACACACACACACACACACACACTTATTTTTCCCTGGTTTTCCAGTACAACATCAACTAGGAAGGTCAGCATTCTCACATTCTCATTTCTTTTTTCCTGTCTTGTGTTCAAGCATTTCATGCTAGGAAGTGTTTAACTTTAAAAAGTCAAAGCTTATGTTCAACCAATAGCTTATTTACTAAAACTATTCTAAAATCCAATGATCTCTTGGATGTTTTGCTAGTTAGAATTGCCATTGCATTCAATTGATTTTGTTTTGAACAGCAAACATTCAAACATTTAGCTAGTCTAATGACATGCTAACATCCTTTCTTTATGGCGACTGAAAGCTAGCAGTCCACCATTTCTATCCTAGCCTACTGGAGCTTATCCGCATATTTGTCTTCCTAGTTTCGAGGTTCCACAGCAGGTGTGTCAGGTGGCAGACTTGTCTGAGACAAAATCATGGTTTTTAGTGTGAAAGCAAAGAGGCTCCTGTCTCTTAGTGCGTGTGTGAGCGAACTGTCAGGAATCACATTTTAGCGGCTTGTTCGGGTCACACAGGCAGAGCGGCTTCATGTTCTTTCAGTCGTGTCCTGCCTTTCTCTCCCTGCGTTTGTCTTCCTTTTCCTTTCAAATTTCGCCTTTCTTGCACTCATTTTGCCAAACCCGTGTTTGCTTTCTCAAGATGAAATCGCTTGATTGGCAGGTGCGGGAGGTTCGTTTTTTTATTAACACGAGCACTTCAGATTTGTAATTAGGCCTGAGTAGTCTGCACGTCATCTGACGCATCATGTCACATGTTCAATGTAGGATCTATCTGAAGGGAGGAAATGTTGTGGAGATCAAATGCACGATTATTTATGCTTATTGTATAAAAAGAAAAAAATTCAGGCGCATTTTAAAAAAATAATCAAGAAGTCAAGAAAGGGCTGTAGCTTGCTAATTTACTATTTTAGAATTGATATCTATCAACTCGCTGTCCTTTTAATGAGTGTATCCATATTGTCTGTTTCCAAGGCACTTATGATTACATTAACCGTCTCGGCTGCGCTTGATTTTTCATTGCGGCGGACGACAGACATGCAAATAGCGGCATCACATTATGCAAGCTCTTTTTTGTCTGGTGGGCTCGCGCAGAGAATTCCGTGTAGCCATCTGTGGTCTTTTTCTTTGGAAACGTGAGAAACTGGACACATTTGCATAAGAATAATTGACACTTCAACCCTCCAATCATGGAGGATTATTTTTAGTGTATGCATCGGAGAACGGCGCGTCCATCTTGGATATACAAAAGAGGGGTAGACGCAAGCTTGAATATTAACCCTATGTGTTTTGTTCTTTCTCTCTGCCGGAGGTTCGTGATGGTGATGAATGTGATTGTGATGATTTGACTACTTTTGAGTCGTATTATAAATCATCTCGTGGACATTTATTATTTTTTTCTGTAAAAGTGAAAATATTAATGCTAGAGCCATTGCTTATACTGTAGGTTGTGTGTGTGTGTGTGTGTGTGTGTGTGTGTGTGTGTGTGTGTGTGTGTGTGTGTGTGTGTGTGTGTGTGTG